>CM073466.1:26480000-27080000 GCA_037074535.1 Gleditsia sinensis
ACCTCCAAAGGTAAAACTCCGTTTAATCGCGTTTTAGGCTTCGTTTTACCGAACTTCTTTCCATAGATAGTCTTAGAATTAGTTTTTATACTAGAATATAGGGTTTTTTAGGTTTCGGCGTGAATAGTATTTCCGGCGAGTGAATAGTGTTTCCAGCGTGAATAGTGTCGTTTAGAGTTTTCTAATTTTCATGTTATGTCTATGTTTTCTAGGTTGTTGAGCCATCACGAGGTGAAATTCTCGTTGTTGGACTCCTAGTAAGGTGAATGGGTTTTTCATACTATAACGCATTTTTTTACGAATTCAGTTTATAACTCTTTCATATGATTTTAACTAGTTGGAATGTATGCTAAATTGTTTTACCGCTTTGAAAACCAATATGTTCCAACCATGTTAGAAATTGTAAATTTCAATCCTAGTTGAACCCTAGGTATGCAGGGCAAGCATCTAGACTATTAATTCTCCATTTGAGCTAGATTTATAGAAATGCGAACTTAGTCATAGAAATGAACTAAGTTAGCCATGAAGTGATTTGATACATGATAAGCATCTATGTAACGTCTACGGACGATCTATGTTTAAAAAGGGAAAGTTTATGATTTTAAAGGTCTCCATGGGAATTCATGGATGAGATATATTTTAGAATAGAATTTTATGCATGAAAAGAGCTAGATGGAGAATTATAGCTTTATTGTAAAGTTATTGAAATGTTTTACTTTAAACTCTTTGAATAGCATATTTCAAATGTTTTCTATTGGAGGGACCCTTTTAGATCACTGTTAGCTAGCCGCAGGTAGTGCTAGCCCTGGTGCACGATGATCGTGTTAAGGTTTCGGCCTAGGATACTGTGACGGGCATATGACTGCCTAAGACACAGGGATTTAGGGTAGACTTATGTCTATGCCTACAGTGATTGCCATACCCATTGCTATGTGCTTGGGGAAAATTTAAGGTGGACTTCCTACAGTGATTACCCCTCCCTTACTATGTGCTTGGGGAAAATGATGATCTGTCAGGAAAGAACTCCAATAAACTAGTGCATTTTTCTTAAAGATTAAATATTTCTAAAGTATCTCATTCATTATTGTTATTGCATAAATATCTTCATTTCTTACTTACCATGCATAATTGATTTGCTTTACGGTTACTTATTTAATCTTGTTTTATCTTTTGAACATCCATTTGAATTGTTTAGTTTTTTTTTAATAATAAATTATGGTTAAATGCTTAATGTTTTAATTATTAAACTCATTGTGAAACACTTGTGCTTGGTTTGCCCTGTTTATGTTATAGTATGATTTATCCATTCACTGAGATGTGGTAATCTCACCCCTCTTCTGTTTTCTCCCCACAGATAGTCAAAGAAACACTGATCCAGCTACAGCTCCATAGGAGGCTAAATATAGCATTGGTGAGCCCCAGTTTGGGCAAGATTCCGTTGTATTGGTTGTATAGTTTAAGTTTATGTCTAGTGTATCTCCATGAACTTACAGGCAGGATCCTCGCTTCTTGTGTTGTTTAAAAAATGGTTTTAAGTTTTACAACAATGTTTGTACTATGAGACCATGGGCCAAGTTGAATCAAGGATGTTGTATTCATGAGATATATATATATATATATATATATATATATATATATATATATATATATATATATATATATATATATACACAGTATTTTCTTATATTGGATGTGGCGTATGTGGCCAGTTATATTTATTATGTACTCTGGATTGTGTGCTGGATGTTTGTGCATGCTATGTGTTAGGCTTACGGTTAGGGGGAAACCCTTATGCCGTGCCGGTCATGTGTTCCATCATTTGGGGCTGTGACAATATGGTATCAGAGGATTAGGTTTCCCTGTGTTCATGGAGTAACGGACCTTTAGATAGGACTTTGAGTATGGGTATGAATCCGGACATGCTTATACTCACGGTGCTGCTAAAGGGGTTTGATAGGATGTTGTCTTTTTGTTTAAGTAAGTCAGTTTATAGTATGCTATGTTGGTATGGTTAAGTGACAGTTAGGCTATTGCTGTTTTATAGCGAGTTGCCACCAAGAACGAGATCAAAGGTTAGGCAACCCGCGGCTCAAGAGCAGATGGCTGAAGAGTCTGCTCAGTCCGTAGTACCCGTGCCTAGAGGCCGAGGTAGAGGTCGTGGCAGAGGCCGACCTAGAGCCAGTGCAAGAGGCAGTGGCAGGGGTGTAAGAGCTGCTGAAGCAGCCGAACAAGCTGAGTTGAGCAGTGAGCAAGCTGAGACTCCCAGGACGGGAGAAATGTCTTCTCACCCCCGGGATGATGTGATAGCCCAGATGCTGGTAACCATGCAGGGTATGCAGCGAGCGATAGAAAATCTAGCTGAGAGAAGGGATGGGCAAGATAGAAGGGACCCACAACAGCCCGAAACTGCTACCTCCGTTCCAGAACCAGTTAGGTCCATGGAGCGGCATGTGAGACCCGCTGAGAGGGAAGTGGAACTATCTGAGTTCCTGAAGCTGAAACCGCCAACCTTCAAGGGGTTGTTGGCTAGTGAAGATCCCCAGGAGTTTATAGAGGATACTAAGAAGATCTGTGAGGTTCTTAAGTGTCCAGAGATCCGCTCAGTAGAGTTGGCATCCTTCCAGTTGTCTGGTGTAGCGCAGGTATGGTTCAAGACCGTGATGCGCGGAAGGGGAGCTACAACGCCACCTTTGAGATGGCCAAAGTTCAAGGAAGTCTTCATGGAGAGGTTTGTGCCTCAGAGTATCCGAGATGCCAAGTGTCAGGAATTTGTGAAGTTGAAGCAGACTCCCGGTATGACAGTCACGGAGTATGACTATCGCTTCACACAGCTATTGCCGTATGCACCGCACATGGTCCCTACTGAAAGGAACATGATCAAGAAATTTATCCAGGGGTTGATACCAGCATTGTTTAAATCAGTGGCACCCCAGATGAAGCAATTCCCCAACTATGCAGAGGCTGTGGACTGTGCAAGAATGATGGAGACTAGGCATTTGGCCGATGTCGAGAGTGCCAAGCTGAGAAAGAGGGATAGGGACGGGAGCTCCAAAGGAGGGCAAAGTTCTCATTCACAAGGACCCTGATTCCAGGGCCAGCAGCGCCCAGCACCACAGAATGTTGGGAACCCCAACCAGAGACCAGATGAGAGTGGTAGGCTAGGTCTTAGCCAGGGAAACACCAGGTATCCAGGAAAACTAGGACCAAGAGCCATTCAGCAGAACATGCCACAATGCCCTATTTGTGACAACCATCATTTTGGTCAGTGCCGCAGGGAGATGGTTGTTTGCTATCATTGCAACCAACCTGGACACATGAAGAGGGAATGTCCTCAGTTGTATGGCTCAAGCCAAGGGCCAACTCAACCGGCTTTGCTACTAACCCCAGTGGCAGCTCAGCCTATAAGGACTATACCGGGCCAAGCAAGTAGTAGAGGTACTAGTAGAGGGATGATGGGTCGAGGTCAAAGTCAAGCAGGCCGAGGTCAACCGAGGATTTTTGCTCTTACCAGACAGGATGCACAAACTTCAAATGCGGTCATGACAGGTACTCTTTCGGTTTACCTACATGAAGCATATGTTTTGTTTGACCTCGGGTCTACATATTCCTATGTCTCCCCTAGTTTTGCTAAGAGTTTGGGTAAAGATCCGATTAGGATGGATGCCCTTTTCTTTGTAACCACCCCGGTCGGTGATTGTTTGCCAGTAGAGCATATATGCAAGTCATGTAAAGTGTCAGTGGGTGATAGGGAGACATCTGTTGATTTGATCATCCTAGACATGGTCGACTTTGATGTAATCCTAGGAATGGATTGGTTGGCAGCATGCTATGCTACCTTGGATTGCTATGATAAGGCAATCAAGTTCAACTTTCCAAGTGAAGTTCCTTTCCGGTTCCAGTGTGATCGAAGTAAAGCTCCAAGTAACCTGATTTCAGTCTTGGGTGCTCAGAAGATGTTGAAGAAGGGATGCCAGGGATACTTGGCATATGTTAGAGATGTGGATGGGAAGGTACCAGATGTAGACAAGATGGTAGTGGTAAGAGAATTCCTGGATGTCTTCCCAGAAGAGTTGCTAGGATTACCTCCTGAACGGTAGATAGAGTTTGGTATCGACCTTATTCCAGAGGCTCGACCAATTTCTATACCGCCTTACAGGATGGCACCCACAGAGCTTAAGGAGCTAAAGAGTCAGTTGTAGGATTTTTTGGATAAGGGCTTCATCAGGCCGAGTACTTCTCCATGGGGTGCTCCAGTTCTTTTTGTGAAGAAGAAAGATGGGTCTTTGCGACTTTGCATTGACTATCGGCAACTGAATAAGCTAACGGTGCGCAATAATTACCCTTTGCCCAGGATTGATGATCTGTTCGATCAACTTCAAGGAGCGAAATGTTTCTCCAAGATTGATCTGAGGTCAGGGTATCATCAGTTGAAGATCAGGAAGGAGGATATTTCCAAGACAGCTTTTAGGACCCGTTATGGTCATTATGAGTTTTTGGTTATGTCTTTTGGACTAACTAACGCACCAGCTGCTTTTATGGACTTGATGAACATGGTGTTCAAGCCATTCTTAGATCAGTTTATGTAACAGCTCCATTTATGTAACAAATTATGCACTTTATCATGCACATGAAAATTATACAGTTATGACATGTATGGCATGAATAACTATTTTTCGAATTTCATATGATGGCTATCAACTTATTCTTACTTCAAGCTACCCCGGTCAGGGTGAGTATTCTCTACTTTTCGGTACGGGCTTATCTCGCTCCGTCCGACATGGCACACTTTCTCTTTCTTTTCTCATGAATATAATCATAACCGTTGGTAGGGCATCCCCTACTGGTGCACCACACGGATTGCCATGTGACCGTGCTCATTTCTTTTCTTTTCATATTAATAGCCGAAAATATGATTCCAATAACAAGTATGTTCATTATATTCTCATGCCATAATGTATCAAAACATAATCATTCTCAAAATTCATTGGTAAACTGAAATTATGCCATGAATATAATCATTTTCTAATTGTCACATTATAAAATATTTTCATGTCAAAATTCCACACTAATACCTCGGTAACTGGATAGTAATTGTAGTCAGTAAACAGCGCACCAGGAAAGTTCACAGAAAAGAGAGGTGGGTCACTAATGGACACGCTTAAGTACCAAGTCTTTCCTTGCCAGAGCTTTCCTTAGACATGCACTTTTCACAAATCACAATTTTTTTTCCAGTAATTAGAATAATTCTTTTCTGATGTGGAAATACTGCAACTACGGAGCATACTAAGATTTTTCAAATAAAACCGGCACTTTCAAAACTTCTTGGAAATTTATATGAGTAGTAGGGTAAATTCTATGTTAAAAATTACACACTTAAAATGGTAGTAAGTTCATGCAATGGAAATAGCTAGGGCATACACTAGGCATTTATTATTTTCATTTATAAAATTCCTCTTCTTTCTTGAATATTATTTTCATCTTTTCATTTTCTTTATGTCTAGGCATTTAGTCATTTTATTTCTACTTATATCATTTCCAACACATGTTCTTACAACATCATAAAGTTATTACCTCAACTTAACTCACAATAACATTTATTTAATTATACAATACTAAGTTTACACTCACATCATTAATACAAACATTTGTACAAGACATACATGTACATATAAGCCCTAATCTTCCACATAGACTATTTCTGGGGCCACTGGTTCGGGTGGTGGCACCTTCGCCAGAATCTCAGTCACTTCAACAACTGATATATCCGCAATAATAGGTATTTGCCCAAGATAGGGCACCTCGATCATACGTACGGCAATAATAAGTCTCATTGAAAACAACTGCATAGCTAATTTTCTGAATATGATATGGAAATATAGTGAGAATTAAAACAGACGTATAACATATCAAAAACATATATATTTACATCTTGTTTGTTTTGGTTGACCAATTCCGGAGATACAGGTGTGGGTGGTTGCACCTTCACCGGGATCTGAGCCAACTCGACCACAAACATCTTATTTGATTCTGAAATCTGCCCAACATAAAGTAACTCGATCCAATGTGCACTAAAAGCCAGAGCCTTAGAAACAAAAGCTGCATAAATAATTTTTTGAACATAATATGGAAATATAGTGAGAATTAAATCCCAGTAAGTTCAACAATAAATTATCATCAGTAAAGCTCATCACGTCATGTTCAGCTGTATAAACTACAGAAAATATCTTTGGTCACATGAATGCATTATATCTATGCACATAAGAATCATACTGTAATGATATGTATGATATGATTAACTATTTTCAAAATATCATATGATGGCCATCAACTTATTCTCATTTCAAGCTACCCCGGTCAGGGTGAGTATCCTCTACTCTCCGGTACGGGTTTTTCTCGCTCCGTCCGACATGACCCACTTTCTCTTTCTTTTCTCATTATCATGATCATAACCGTTGGTAGGGCGTCCCCTACTGGTGCACCACACGGATTGCCATGTGACCGTGCTCATTTCTTTTCTTTTCACAATGATAGCCAAAAATATGTTTTCAATAACAAGTATGTTTATCAAAATATAACGATTACCATAAATCATTGGTAATATAACCATTTCAAATATCACTTTATAAAATATTTCCATGTCAAAATTTTACACTTAAGATGGTAAGAAGTTCATACAATGGAAATGGCTATGGCTATACTAGTCATTTATTAAGATTCATCTTCTTTTTTAAATACTAATTTTATTTCTTTATTTTCTTGATGCAGGTTTTCATCCTATCTAACCTTCTCTTACTAATCAGAGCATAACTCCCTCAATTTAACTCTGATGTAGGTGATCTTGGTGTCCATTTCAAGATAATACAATTATCTAAAATTATTATGTTGAACATTGTAGCGAAACATTAAGAAAAGAAGGTGATATTACTCCCTCAAAGTACAGGATAGTTCCTCTCGGATAGGTTCTGACCTTTACTGACTAATTAGACCATATCTCTCAAATTTGAACTCCAAATTGAGTTATTCCAGTTGGTAAAAATCCATGAGCCATATATCTATAATTGTTATGTTGACGCACTATTTTAATTCCCTACAGAATATTCCCAGAAATTCAAAAACTAAAGCATTAATAACATACTCTTCCCTGAATAAACATTTTCTGACCTCTTCTTACTAATCGGACCATATCTACCTCATATGAACTCCAAATTGCATAATTCTAGTGGGTATATTTCCATGAGACATAGATATATAACTTTCATGTTAACCATTTATTTTAATTCCATACAGATAATTCCCAGAAATTAAATTACCGAAGCTATCGTAACATATTCTTCCCTGATGATTCATTTTCTGACCTTTGACTACTAATCAGACCATAGCTACCTCATATGGACTCCAAATGGAATGATTTCAGTGGGTGAAAATCCGTGACACATATATCTTTAATTCTTATGTTAACCATTTATTTTAATTCCTTATATATTGTTCCCAGAAATTAAAATACCGAAGCTTAAAATTCTGTCAACCATAGCCATACCTATGCAGAACTATCTACACCAACCTAAGTATTCAAACATACATCACATGCAAGATCAATATGTAACATGATATAGCAACATCCATGAACAATCATCAAAGTTCTAAGATCAAAATCTCATATAAATATTATGAGTTTCAAAGGTTTTCTTCAAAAAGAAATATTGTTAAACTTACTTGGAGCACTTAGTCCCCTAGACTTCTCCTTCCTCTTTCTTCCTTTCTTCCTCTCCTTTCCTCACACTACCTTGCTTCTATTTTTGCTCTCCCTCACTTGGGCGAAATTCTCAAATTACCGTGGCAAGGTTGTGTAAGGTCTCCTCCACATTTTTTACGGAATTCCTCCTTAGTGGTGCCATTTCCTACTGTGGCAAAAATAAAGTTATACTGCTATTGAGGTGATCAAGCCCAATAGTTAGTTTTTTTTAAAAATTTAACAGCAGCCATAACACCACCTCGGCATATAGATAGGAAACACTAGTAATTTCTTACCTATATGAAATCCTTGATCCCCTACACAACACTACCACAATATACTCAAGATACTATAAGATCGATTCAGATAACCAACCACCCACTGGCCATCTAGGATCGACCTCCTCTGATACCAATTATTGTACTACTTTTACTTTCTTAGACTCTACTTGTATACCATATTTACCAACCATACTCCTTTAGAGTTGGTAAAACTATCTTTGAATGTTGCTTATGATCCTCTGAACTTTTGAAATATTCTAGTATATCATCCATATATATAATAACAAATTATTCCAGGGATGACCTAATTACTATTTTTTCATCTTTTCATTTTCTTTATGTCTAGGCATTTAGTCATTTTATTTCTACTTATATCATTTCCAACACATGTTCTTACAAATTTTATAGAGCATTTTTCCTCAAATTGATTTCTACTATTACCTTAAAAATTCATCTAGGGTAGAAAAATAATGAAAATAGGTTTTACTAACTTTTAATACAGTCTTTGCTTACAAATCAGAGCATAACTCTCTCATTTTAACTCCGATTAAGATGATCTTAGTGTCTATGAAAAGTTAAGACAATTATCTAAAACTATTATGTTAATCATATCAACAAAATAGTATGATATCGTGGTGTTATGACTCCTTTAAATTTTGTATTATTTCTTCTCGTGTAGGTTCTGACCTTTACTGACTAATTAGACCATATCTCTCAAATTTGAACTCCAAATTGAGTTATTCCAGTTGGTAAAATTCCATGAGCCATATATCTATAATTGTTATGTTGGCGCACTATTTTAATTCCCTACAGAATATTCCCAGAAATTCAAAAACTAAAGCTTTAATAACATACTCTTCCCTGAATAAACATTTTCTGACCTCTGCTTACTAATCGGATCATATCTACCTCATATGAACTCCAAATTGAGTTATTTCAGTTGGTAAAATTCCATGAGCCATATATCTATAATTGTTATGTTGGCGTGCTATTTTAATTCCTTACAGATACTTTCCAGAAATTAAAATACCGAAACTATCCTAACATATTTTTCCCTGATGACCCATTTTCTGACCTTTGTCTACTAATCAACTCATATCTCCCTTATATGGACTCCAAATTGAATGATTCCAGTGCCTAAATATCCATGACACATATTTCTTTAATTCTTATGTTAACCATTTATTTTAATTCCTTATAGATTATTCCCAGAAATTAAAATACCAAAACTTAAAATTCTGCCACCCATAGCCATAACCATGCAGAACTATCTACACCAACCTAAATATTCAAACATACATCACATGCAAGATCAATATGTAACATGATATAGCAACATCATGACCAATCATAAAAGTTCTAAGATCAAAATCTAATATAAATATTATAAGTTTCAAAAGTTTTCTTCAAAAAGAAATATTGTTAAACTTACTTGGAGCACTTAGTCCCCTAGACTTCTCCTTCCTCTTTCTTCCTTTCTTCCTCTCCTTTCCTCACTCTACCTTGCTTCTATTTGTTCTCTCCCTCACTTGGACGAAATTCTAATGTTGTAAGGGTGGGTTTTCTTATATATACCACCAAATAATTCACCTTTCATGATCATGGGTCTACCTTATCACAATTAAGATACACTTTGTTGAATTTTTTGGAAAACAAACAACTTATGTTCTTGTCTTCCTCTTCCTTAGTCAAGATATGCATAGGAAAAGAAGATTTATATTTTAAAAATTATGATGATATGTTCTTAAGATAAGGGACAAGGTCCCTTTGATTTAGGGATTCATTTCCATTTTCTTTTGTCTTAAACAAGTATGATAGGTTTGCCTTTTTAGGTGGCAAATTTCTAACCCTTGAATCTCCATTATTTGGTTGATATTATTTGTGTGGGCTATGATGTTTTGTCCTAATACCATGTATTATCATACCACTTGCTAAAATTATGAGTGTAGGATATAGATGTGTTTGTCCTAAAGCCTTGTATTATCATGCCACTTGCCTAAATGATGAATGTAGAATCACACCACTTGCTAAATTTTTGTCTTAATGCCATGTCTAGATACCTTTGCTGTATGAATGCTGTAGCAATGTCGAGTTTTCACAAATTGGAATATGCACGGTTTAACTGATTTTTACTGTGACTAAGGTGAAAAGTATTGAGGAATAGGAAAGAAAGTATGTGGGGATGACTGGGGTGCTCGGGGTTGCCATGGACTTTAGCATTCGGAGATGCTCTAGACTTTGCTGTAGCAAAAGTCCCTGGTGTTAACTCAGTCCTGAATGGAGTCTTTCCAGACCACCATTCCTTACAACTCCAAGGTTCAGACGCGCATTCCTGCTTTGGTCCTCACCTCTTAGTTGTGCATGCATTTCATTATGGACTAATGGGGTACCCGTATATCCCTACATAAGATAGCCCCCTTACAGTCAGCCTCCTTTTCCAGCCTCCATTACCCTCCCAGGTGAATGGTGGCCTTGGTTTTCTTCCTCCAAACTTCCGTTATTAAGGAAAGAAAAGCTAGAGGAACTACAGCTGAATGTAACAAAACTGCAGCAAAATGTATTAACGTTAAAAAATGTGCTTCAGTCCATTACAACCCTTGTGCAACCCCAGCTGGAAACTTAGCCAAGCCTCATGGGTGCACTAGTTACCAAAATTCCCGAAACACTGGCGTGCATTTTACAAGGTAAAAACCAAATGACAAAAAGAACTATGAAAATCCTCTCTTTGACAAGCAGTAGAACAATAACAGATAACAGAAAAACAAGGTTCCTTTCTACACTAGCACACTACCCACCCCTCGTGCTGCACCTCCCGGTCTAAGCAGCACTCTAGGCTTGGTGTTATTTCTCACTCCGTTCTTTTCTCTTTCTCCCCAGCAGAGTACCTTTTCATTCCCTCTTTTTCGGCCTTTTATCAGCAGCTTATGTGGTCCCAGAAAAGCGCCCTGGATGTCTGACATTTCTCTGTAGCAGGCGCTCTTGTTGAGCAGCTTTATCCTCTCCACTTTCAGTAGTGGAGGTAGTCCTGTACCAACAGCTTGCAGTGCACCTGCTACTGTCGCTGCTGCTTCCCCCTGCTGCTGCTGCGCCGCTCTACCACCTGCATCAAATCAAACAAAATCATAGTATTGCGGGAAAAAGGGGGCAGCTCACCCTTTATCACCTGTAGTTCTGCTATCATTGCCACATATGCTCAGTGAAATGCTGCAGCAATGGGCCGCTGGTGTTATATCTAGAAGAGTCATCCTTTTTAAATCAGAGGGCAAAAAGTGCTTAAAACATCAGAAACTTCAGTAAATAGTCATGGGTAACACATGGAAACTATAGTAGAATGCAGTTATCAAAATGCAGTTATCAAATCCCCCCAAACTTAAGGGGTTGCTTGTCCCCAAGCATCGTACATAGCCCCCCTACAAACTCAACACCTGGCAGTTCCAGGCTTTTTCTCATATCAGACTCCCTGGCTCTGCTGAAAGCTCTCAACTCTCAGGATTGCCCCCATACAAAGGATACCACAAGTCTTTCTCCCAATCACAGCAACATCTTCTTTGAATTTGTGTGTGTGAGTGATATGGGCAATTTGTCCAGGAGTTACTTGGGTCAAGACTTTTATGCTAATATTTTGAGCTTCCTTTCCTAGGTTGAGCTGGCATTTATCATAGTACGGGCAGCAAGCACGGGGAAAACTGGGGCAGCTTACTGACCTTTTTCTTCCTTTACTGTTGTTTTTGGTATGGATCTTATTATAGCAGAGTTTACTCCCCACTCATACTCTACATCCCTGTTTTACGCAAAGGCACACATGGGGCTCATGCATACCCCTGGTTACTAAGGAATTTCAGAGCATTGGAGTGTCCACTCTACATCCCTGTTTTACACAAGGGCACACATGGGGCTCATGCATGCCCCTGGTTACTAAGGAATTTCAGAGCATTTGATTGTCCATATTTTTCTTTATTTTCTACTCCCCTCCCCCAAACTTAAGCCTTTATGCCCCTATGATTCTGCCTCTTTTATAATTTTACAGGAAGCTCTCAATACTAGCTCTAAGACTAAGGGCCTCTTTATGAAAGTTCACCAAATTCTCTTCTAGGCAAGCTGCCCATGATGCAGTGCTTATAAGAGGAAGGTGCTGTGTGATGGGGTGAGATTGTGGGTTCCCTATTCTGATTTTAACAGAATACCCAATCCTCCTCATGGAGTATCCCAAAACTTTCAGCAGGATATGCAGCTATATCTCACCCTCTTTTTTTTTTCTTTTTTTTTTAAACATTAAACAAACTTAGTGATTACTGGGAAAGACTCATTCAACACGGGTGGATGAAGACACAAGCAGACAGTACTATAAACAAACACCTAGCAGAACTAATCATGCAGAATGCTCCAGCAATGAATCAAAATAAAACGCAAAAGACACAAGTGATGCCACAACAACGAATGCATACACAAAAGTGATATGCTCCAGCAACTTCATTCCCACCAGACAATTATATCACACACCCCCCCAAACCTAAATTGAACAGTGTCCTCACTGCTGATGCAATAGTCAGAAAATAAAATATGCTCACAAACAGAAACAGAAATGAGGGAATTCCAAAAATATCAGAGAAGGACAATGGGTTGAAGGAACTTTCCTGAGGGTGCTAGCAGGTATGCTGCAGCACCCTAGGGTCATTGACCCCCAGAAGATTTCGATGAGCTTCTGAGTCCACTCCTCCTCTGTGTGGATTGTTGGGGGGCCTTTCCTTTGCGCAGTACTGCTGCCTTTTTGGTAATGGGCTCATCGTCATCAGAGGACATAGTTTGCTCCGTTGTCTGGTGGGGTTCAGGACAGGGCTCCTTGCTAGAGGAGGATCCTTCAAAGGCCTTAGGGTGCTCTGCCTGTGTTTCTTGTGCTGCGGTTGATTCCTCAAAGGTGGCATGGAGCAGGGCAGTTGGGAATTCTGGGAATGGAAAAATTGCTTGAAATTTTGCTCCAAAGTGGTGTGGAGGGCAAAGTCCTTTTTCTGTGCGTATTGCCAGAATGTTTGCTGGTGCTGCAGCAATTGTGCTTGTTGTCTGAGGAGTGTGGATTGTTGCTACAACAGTTGCTGAATGGCCTTGTCAGCTGGCGTAGTGGCAAAGGAGGAAGCAGATGCACCAGTAGTTGGTGGGGGATCCCGAGAGGCAGTTGGTGGATGCGGGGCTGCTTTCTCGAGAACAATGCGAGAAATGGTGGTAGGGGTGATGGGAGTGGTGTCCTTTAGGACCTTTTCGTCCATGGAGACTGGGACTCCATGATTCTTGCACAGGGTGGTGATGAGGGAAGGAAAGAGGAGGCTTCCCTTCTTTCGGCCGGCACAGGCTTGTATTTGGTCACTTACAATGCGGCCAACGTTGAGTGGCCGGCCGAGTATGAGCGCATCCACCATTGCTACTCGTTCTCTGCTCACAGTCTGCCCATGGGTGGAGGGCAGGAGACGGGTCTTTAGAAAATGGTACCAGACCTTTGCTGTCGGCACCAGGGAGATGCGATTTACAGTGGTGGAGCCTTGGGGAGATTTATCCCAGGTAGTGCTAGGGAGGCACATCCGGGTGAGCATTGCTTCCCAGTCTTCAGCCCGCAGGCCTAGCAGATAAGCCTGATAGTTGTCCTCCTCGTCGAGCAAATGGTAGGCTTTGTTGATGGCAGCTTGGTCAAAGTGGACCTTCGTTTCCCGAACTCTCACCCACTTATCCGTTTCTGGGGAGAAGTTCGCATAGAACTCCCGAACCAGTGGAATGAGGGCCGTTGGTGGATGGCTTGCAAAATTTTCCCAACCCCTCTGTTTTACCACCGTGCCAATGTACATTGGCACTCCTAAATCGCCAACGGGGGTGAATGTAAACCCCTTCTCGGCGCAGAAGTTTCTGTGCACGATTTCGTTGTCATACCTCTTCTCGTTTTCTTCAGAAATGAATTTCTTCATCTTGCTGGCCTTTCTTGCCACTGTCTTGATTCTCGGCATACTTGGGTTGAAGGGTTGAAGGTTGGGGCTTTCTGGGACGAAGGGGGTGAGAGGGTTGCAGGGCTTGGGACTCGGGAGAGAGAAGGTGAGGGGGAAGTTGCCGAGGTGACAGTGTGGATGTGTTAACTCTCGGAAGGAATGGGTTGAAAGTTGCAGAGGTTTTAAAACCCGTAGGTGTCTTATGGCCTTCTGCCAGTTTTCCTGCCCACCATTCTCTTCTCTCTTCTCTTTTTTTTTTTTTTAAACAATGCCGCAGCATGGCAGGGGAGGAACCCTTGGCTTGAAACTGACTGTGTTGCTGCAGCAAAACAGTTCTGCTACAGCAAACATGGACTGCCTTTAGTGTTATGTTGCTGCAGCAAAACAAAATCTGGTTCAGCAACTTCTTGCTCCCTAACCTGCGTATTCACCACAAAAGCTATTAAGTTCTTACTCTAAGCTTATCTTAAAACTATTTAACTTAAATAAAAAATTTTAATATGGGTTGCCTCCCATGAGCGCTTGGTTTAGAGTCTTCAGCCTGACTTCCCTTCTGTTCAATCCTCTTGCAGCTGAATGGAGGTGTGTTGTCTGTCTACGTCACCTCCCAGATAATGCTTGACTCTTTGCCCATTAACCTTGAATGTCCTTCCTTCCTTTTCTTCTTCTAATTCAATTGTCCCAAATGGGAAGACCTTGCTTATACGAAAGGGTCCAGACCATCGTGATTTCAACTTCCCAGGAAACAAGGTTAGCCTGGAGTTATACAGTAGTACTTTCTGTCTCACTTCGAAAATTCTGGGTTGTATTTTCCTGTCATGCCATTACTTTGCTTTCTCCTTGTATAGTTTGGCATTCTCATAGGCCTGCCCTCGAAATTCGTCCAACTCATTTAGCTGCAGCATCCTTTTCTCCCCTGCAGCATCCAGGCTCCAGTTTAGTTTCTTCACTGCCCAATATGCTCGATGTTCCAGCTCTACTGGGAGATGACAAGCCTTCCCGAATACCAACCTATAAGGTGACATGCCCAGAGGTGTCTTATAGGCTATTCTATATGCCCAAAGTGCATCATCCAACCTTGAGGACCAATCCTTCCTTGTAGGACTCACTGTTTTTTCCAGAATTCTCTTGATCTCTCTGTTGGAGACTTCAGCCTGCCCACTTGTTTGTGGATGATAGGGGGTTGCAACCTTGTGTCTTACTCCGTATTTGGCCAGTAGTGCCTTGAACTGCCTATTGCAGAAATGGGTTCCTCCATCGCTGATGATGGCTCTGGGGGTTCCAAACCTTGTAAAGATATTCCTCTTCAGGAATCTGGTCACGACCCTGGCTTCATTGGTCTGAGATGCACTGGCTTCCACCCACTTTGAGACATAATCTACAGCTACAAGGATGTATTGGTTGCCAAAACTTGAGGGGAATGGTCCCATGAAATCTATGCCCCAGACATCAAATAATTCCACCTCTAGGATGTTGTTCAGTGGCATTTCATGCCTGCGAGATATATTTCTTGTTCTCTGGCACTGGTCACATTGCCTTGCATACGCGTGGGAGTCCTTGAATAAGGAGGGCCAATAGAAACCCGCCTGCAACACTTTGTTTGCTGTCCTAATTCCTCCAAAATGACCTCCATAAGGAGAAGCGTGGCATTGCTGCAAGATTTGCTCCGTTTCTTCACTAGGTATGCACCTCCTTATCATCTGGTCCGCACATTGCTTGTAAAGATAGGGTTCATCCCAATAGTAGTAGTTGACATCATGCAGAAATTTTTTCTTCTACTGCCATGTCAGGTCTAGTGGGAGCATCCCACTCACGAGGTAATTCACGTGGTCAGCATACCATGGCACATCCACTTGAGACATGAGATAGAGTTGTTCATCTGGGAATCTTTCATTGATAGCCTCTACTCCAGAGCTGTGCTCCTCCAACCTGGAGAGATGGTCCGCCACTTGGTTTTCATTCCCCTTCCTGTCTCTGATCTCTAGATCAAACTCTTGAAGTAAAAGCACCCACCGAATGAGCCTCGGTTTGGAATCCTTCTTTCTGACCAGGTGTTTGATGGCAGAGTGGTCTGTGTGCACTATCACCTTTGCTCCTACCAGATATGCTTTGAATTTCTCAAAGGCAAACACTACAGCAAGCAATTCCTTCTCTGTCACAATGTAATTCAGCTGGGCACCTTGCAACATTTTGCTAGCATAGTAAATAGAGTGAAATAGCTTATTTTTGCGCTGTCCCAGGACAGCTCCCAGTGCTGTTTTGCTAGCATCACACATCAGCTCAAATGGGGAGGTCCAGTCTGGTGCTACGATATCAGGGCTGTGCTCAATTTCTGCTTGAGATCGCAGAATGCTGTCATGCAGCTTTCATCAAAACAAAAGGTTTTATCCTTCTCTAGCAAGCTGCATAGTGGTTTGGCAACCTTAGAAAAGTCCTTGATGAACCTCCTATAAAATCCTGCATGTCCCAAGAAGCTCTGAATGCCCTTGACCGAGGTGGGGGGCAATTTCTCAATAACTTCTACTTTGGCCTTGTCCACCTCTAGTCCTCTCTGCGATACCTTATGCCCCAGCACAATTCCCTCCCTTACCATAAACTGGCACTTTTCCCAGTTTAGCACCAAGTTTGTCTCCTCACATCTCTGCAAGACTTTAACAAGGTTTTCCAAACATAGGTCGAAGGAGTCTCCAAAAACTGAGAAATCATCCATAAAGATTTCCACAAACTGTTCAGCCATTTCTGTGAATATTGCCATCATGCATCGCTGGAACGTTGCTGGAGCATTGCACAGCCCGAATGGCATCCTTCGAAATGCAAAGGTACCATAAGGGCATGTGAATGTGGTCTTATGCTGGTCTTCTGGTGCTATGGCAATCTGGTTATACCCGGAGTACCCATCCAGGAAGCAATAATATTCCCTCCCAGCAAGTCTATCTAGCATTTGATCATTGAATGGCAGAGGGAAGTGATCCTTCCTAGTGCTTTTATTCAGCTTTCGGTAGTCCATGCAAATCCTCCAACCGGTTACCACCTTACTGGGAATGAGCTCATTGCTATTAGTTTCCACCACAGTCATGCCTCCTTTCTTGGGAACACACTGGACCGGACTCACCCAAGAGCTATCTGATATGGGGTAAATGATTCCAACATCCAGCCATTTGATGATCTCCTTCTTTACCACCTCCTTCATTATTGGGTTAAGCCTTCGCTGGGGTTCAATGGACCCTTTTTCATTGCTCTCCAAAAGGATCTTATGCATGTAGAATGAGGGACTGATCCCCTTAATGTCAGCAAGTGTCCAGCCAATTGCCTTCCTGAATTTCTTTAGTGTCAGGACCAATTTCTCCTCTTGTTCCTCTGTTAGAAGTGCTGAGATAACCACAGGAAGAGTGGCTGTTTCTCCTAGATATGCATACTTGAGGTGAGTTGGCAGAGGTTTCATCTCCAGAGCTGGTGGTTCCTCCATCGATGCCTTCAGCAGTTTTGAATCTGGCGTGGTTGCAAATAATGGCTCCTTCTTTCTGAAGCCTTGTCTGACATCAATCTAGGCCCATTCTTCATCTTCTCCTTCGGACTTTGAGTGGTCTGTCCACGCTGCTAGTGATGGTCCCTTGCAGCATCTTTCCAGTTGTTCTGATGCTAACGTGTCTATCATTGACACCACAGCACATTCCTCTTCTTCACTGGCAAACCTCATGGTCTGGAGCACATTGAATGTAACCTGCTCATCCTGTACTCTCATAGTTAATTCACCCTTCTGAACATCAATGAGTGTCCGGCCAGTTGCTAGGAATGGTCTGCCTAATATAATAGGTACTTCTGCATCAGCTTCATAATCCAGAATTATGAAATCTACTGGGAAGATGAACTTGTCCACCTTAACCAGGACATCCTCTATTTTTCCCTCTGGGTGAGCAATGGATCTATCTGCCAATTGCAGTGTAACTGTGGTAGGCCGAGCTTCTCCAATTCCTAGCTTTTTAAAGATGGCCATTGGCATAAGGTTGATGCTTGCTCCCAAATCACAAAGTGCCTTGCCAAAATACTGGTTTCCAATCGAACAAGGTATGGTGAAACTGCATGGATCTTTGAGTTTGGGTGGCAACTTATTTTGCAGCACAGCACTGCATTCCCTTGTTAGAGCAACGGTTTCAAACTCGCCAAACCTCCTTTTTTTTGTCAGAATGTCCTTCATGAACTTCACATAATTGGGCATCTGCTCCAGTGCTTCCACTAGAGGAATGTTGATGTGTAGCTGTTTCAGGACATCCAAGAACCTTCTAAATTGCTGGTCATTCTGCTGCTTCTGAAATCTCTGAGGGAAAGGGGGAGGTAGCTTGGATTGCCGCATTTCCTGCTGCAGCAAAGTTGACGACTTTTGCTGCGGCACAGCTGCAGCATTCTCTCCAGAGCTGTTTTTGTCCTTGCTTATCTCCTCCTTTTGCCTTTTCTTGCTGTTTTTGTTCTCCAGGGGTACAGCGGAGTCTGTCTGGTCTTGCTCTCTTGCTTTTGGTGTTTCCACCATCTTTCCACTCCTCAGAGCTATCGCCTTACAGTGTTCTTTCCCCTCTCTCCTAGGGACTTCAGTATTGCTAGGAAGTGTCCCTGGGGGTCTGCTTTTCAGTTCATTGGCAAGCTGTCCCACTTGAGTCTCCAGATTCCTCAGTGAGGCTGCTTGACTCTGGATTAGAGCATCATTCCTTGTCATATACTCTTTCAACAGGGATTCCAGTGAAGTGTGGGGTTCCTGAGGCTGTTGTCTTTGCTGCTGGAAGCCTGGTGGACCCTGTGGTCTTTGTGGGGCAGAGTTGCTCCCTTGTCCTGCACCATAATTGCTCCAGGAGAAATTGAGGTGTTGCCTCCATCCTGGGTTATATGTGTTGGAGTAAGGGTTGTTATTACGATTCATATTGCCCACAAAACACACTGATTCAGGGTTTGAGGGACACGCTTCGAATAAATGAGATCCGTTGCATAGTACACAAGATGGTCCAGTTTCCTGAACTGTATTGGCTGCTTGAGGACGGGTAACTTGCTGGCTCTTCAAGACATTAACTAGAGAGGCTAGCTGGGCTGTGAGAGAAGTCACTTCACTCACTTCGTGCATGCCTGCTGCTTTCTTTCCAGTTAAAGCCCTGTCCATTGGCCATTGATAATTGTTACTGGCCATTCTTTCAAGCAACTCATATGCTTCGTTATATGTTTTGGACAAGAGTGCCCCATTGGCCGCTACATCTACTATGGTCCGAGTTTGGGCATTGAGACCATTATAAAAGGTCTCCATCTGAATGCAGTAAGGAAATCCATGATGTGGGCATCTTCGTAATAGCTCTTTATACCTCTCCCAAGTCTCATACAAAGATTCACCTTCTAATTGCTGGAAAGAGGTGATGTCATTTCTCAATCTAGCATTTTTGGTAGGCGGGAAGTATTTCAGCAGAAATTTTTTTGCCAAGTCACTCCAGTTAGCAATAGAGTCAGGTGGCAGTGAGTTCAACCAGGCTCTTGCTCGGTCCCTTAATGAATAAGGAAACAGCTTAATCCTGAGCACTTCTTCTGTTACACCATTCATTTTGAAAGCATCCGTGACTTCCATGAATACTCTTAAATGAAGGTGGGGGTCCTCAGTGGGCATGCCACTGAATTGCCCAGCAGTTTGCATCATCTGGAACATTACTGGTTTGAGTTCAAAATGTAGAGCCTCGATCTCTGGTCTCACAATGCTCGGGTTCAACCCATTCAGATTTGGTTGAACATAAGCATTTAAGACCCTATCCCTATCGTCCATGTTGTCTGCTCCATTTTGATTTGCCATCTCTGCCTGCTGCTGGTGTGTTAGCTGTCCTCTTCTTCTTCTTAGAAGTGTTCTTTCTATTTCTCGATCAAGGGGGAGGAGTTCTCTGTCACCCCTGCTCATGCACTGTGTTACCTGCTCAGTCAGGACACTAGAGTAAAAACAAACAATCCTTTACACAGCGGAGTATCTAAAAACAATTTTCAAAGATGTCACTCCTCGGCAACGGCGCCAAAAACTTAGTGAACGTTTGTGTGTAATTCATACAAAGATGAATACAATGTCAGTACGCAAGTGCACATATCGTGACCAAGTAATAAAGTGATGAGTGAGTATCGTCCCACGAGGAGTGAACTGAAACTGTCTAGATACCTTTGTTGTATGAATGCTGTAGCAATGTCGAGTTTTCACAAATTGGAATATGCACGGTTTAACCGATTTTTACTGTGACTAAGGTGAAAAGTATTGAGGAATAGGAAAGAAAGTATGTGGGGATGACTGGGGTGCTCGGGGTTTCCATGGACTTCAGCATTCGGAGATGCTCTAGACTTTGCTGTAGCAAAAGTCCCTGGTGTTAACTCAATCCTGAATGGAGTCTTTCCAGACCACCATTCCTTACAACTCCAAGGTTCAGACGCGCATTCCTGCTTTGGTCCTCACCTCTTAGTTGTGCATGCATTTCATTATGGACTAATGGGGTACCCGTATATCCCTACATAAGGTAGCCCCCTTACAGTCAGCCTCCTTTTCCAGCCTCTATTACCCTCCCAGGTGAATGGTGGCCTTGGTTTTCTTCCTCCAAACTTCCGTTATTAAGGAAAGAAAAGCTAGAGGAACTACAGCTGAATGTAACAAAACTGCAGCAAAATGTATTAACGTTAAAAAATGTGCTTCAGTCCATTACAACCCTTGTGCAACCCCAGCTGGAAACTTAGCCAAGCCTCATGGGTGCACTAGTTACCAAAATTCCCGAAAACACTGGCGTGCATTTTACAAGGTAAAAACCAAATTACAAAAAGAACTATGAAAATCCTCTCTTTGACAAGCAGTAGAACAATAATAGATAACAGAAAAACAAGGTTCCTTTCTACACTAGCACACTACCCACCCCTCGTGCTGCACCTCCCGGTCTAAGCAGCACTCTAGGCTTGGTGTTATTTCTCACTCCGTTCTTTTCTCTTTCTCCCCAGCAGAGTACCTTTTCATTCCCTCTTTTTCGGCCTTTTATCAGCAGCTTATGTGGTCCCAGAAAAGCGCCCTGGATGTCTGACATTCCTCTGCAGCAGGCGCTCTTGTTGAGCAGCTTTATCCTCTCCACTTTCAGTAGTGGAGGTAGTCCTGTACCAACAGCTTGCAGTGCACCTGCTGCTGTCGCTGCTGCTTCCCCCTGCTGCTGCTGCGCCGCTCTACCACCTGCATCAAATCAAACAGAATCAGAGTATTGCGGGAAAAAGGGGGCAGCTCACCCTTTATCACCCGTAGTTCTGCTATCATTGCCACATATGCTCAGTGAAATGCTGCAGCAATGGGCCGTCGGTGTTATATCTAGAAGAGTCATCATTTTTAAATCAGAGGGCAAAAGGTGCTTAAAACACCAAAAACTTCAGTAAATAGTCATGGGTAACACATGGAAACTATAGTAGAATGCAGTTATCAAAATGCAGTTATCATACGGCAATAATAAGTCTCATTGAAAATAACTGCATAGCTAATTTTCTGAACATGATATGGAAATATAGTGAGAATTAAATCCCAGTATGTTCAACAATAATTCATTATCAATATAGTTCATCACATCATGTTCAGCTGTATAAACTACAGAAAATATCTTTAGGTCACATGAATGCACTTTATCATGCACATGAAAATTATACAGTTATGAGATGTATGGCATGAATAACTATTTTTCGAATTTCATATGATGGCTATCAACTTATTCTTACTTCAAGCTACCCCGGTCAGGGTGAGTATTCTCTACTTTTCGGTACGGGCTTATCTTGCTCCATCCGACATGGCACACTTTCTCTTTCTTTTCTCATGAATATAATCATAACCGTTGGTAGGGCGTCCCCTACTGGTGCACCACACGGATTGTCATGTGATCGTGCTCATTTCTTTTCTTTTCATATTAATAGCCGAAAATATGATTCCAATAACAAGTATGTTCATTATATTCTCATGCCATAATGTATCAAAACATAATCATTCTCAAAATTCATTGGTAAACTGAAATTATGCCATGAATATAATCATTTTCTAATTTTCACTTTATAAAATATTTCCATGTCAAAATTTCACACTAATACCTCGGTAACTGGATAGTAATTGTAGTCTGTAAACAGCGCACCAGGAAAGTTCCCAGAAAAGAGAGGTGGGTCACTAATGGACACGCTTAAGTACCAAGTCTTTCCTTGCCAGAGCTTTCCTTAGACATGCACTTTTCACAAATCACAATTTTTTTTCCAGTAACTAGAATAATTCTTTTCTGATGTGGAAATACTGCAACCACGGAGCATACTAAGATTTTTCAAATAAAATCGGCACTTTCAAAACTTCTTGGAAATTTATATGAGTAGTAGGGTAAATTCTATGTTAAAAATTACACACTTAAAATGGTAGTAAGTTCATGCAATGGCAATAGCTAGGGCATACACTAGGCATTTATTATTTTCATTTATAAAATTCCTCTTCTTTCTTGAATATTATTTTCATCTTTTCATTTTCTTTATGTCTAGGCATTTAGTCATTTTATTTCTACTTATATCATTTCAAACACATGTTCTTACAAATTTTATACAGCATTTTTCCTCAAATTGATTTCTACTATTACCTTAAAAATTCATCTAGGGTAGAAACAAAATATTGAAAATAGGTTTTACTAACTTTTAACACAGCCTTTGCTTACAAATCAGAGCATAACTCTCTCATTTTAACTCTGATTAAAATGATCTTAGTGTCTATGAAAAGCTAAGACAATTATCTAAAACTATTATGTTAATCATATCAACAACATAGTATGATATCGTGGTGTTATTACTCCTTTAAATTTAGTAGTTTTTTCTTCTCGTGTAGGTTCTGACCTTTACTGACTAATTAGACCATATCTCTCAAATTTGAAATCCAAATTGAGTTATTCCAGTTGGTAAAATTCCATGAGCCATATATCTATAATTGTTATGTTGGCGGGCTATTTTAATTCCCTACAGAATATTCCCAAAAATTCAAAAACTAAAGCTTTAATAACATACTCTTCCCTGAATAAACATTTTCTGACCTCTGCTTACTAATCGGATCATATATACCTCATATGAACTCCAAATTGAGTTATTCCAGTTGGTAATATTCCATGAGCCATATATCTATAATTGTTATGTTGGAGCGCTATTTTAATTCCTTACAGATACTTCCCAGAAATTAAAATACCGAAGCTATCCTAACATATTTTTACCTGATGACCCATTTTCTGACCTTTGTCTACTAATCGGCTCATATCTCCCTTATATGGACTCCAAATTGTATGATTCCAGTGCCTAAATATCCATGACACATATTTCTTTAATTCTTATGTTAACCATTTATTTTAATTCCTTATATATTATTCCCAGAAATTAAAATACCGAAGCTCAAAATTCTGCCACCCATAGCCATAACCATGCAGAACTATCTACACCAACCTAAGTATTCAAACATACATCACATGCAAGATCAATATGTAACATGATATAGCAACATCATGACCAATCATAAAAGTTCTAAGATCAAAATCTCATATAAATATTATAAGTTTCAAAAGTTTTCTTCAAAAAGAAATATTGTTAAACTTACTTGGAGCACTTAGTCCCCTAGACTTCTCCTTCCTCTTTCTTCCTTTCTTCCTCTCCTTTCCTCACTCTACCTTGCTTCTATTTGTTCTCTCCCTCACTTGGACGAAATTCTAATGTTGTAAGGGTAGGTTTTCTTATATAGACCATCAAATAATTCACCTTTCATGATCATGGGTCTACCTTATCACAATTAAGATACACTTTGTTGAATTTTTGGAAAACAAACAACTTATATTCTTATCTTCCTCTTCCTTAGTCAAGATATGCATAGGAAAAGGAGATTTGTATTTTGAAAATTATGATGATATGTTCTTAAGATAAGGGACAAGGTCCCTTTGATTTAGAGATTCATTTCCATTTTCTTTTGTCTTAAACAAGTATGGTCGGTTTGCCTTTTTAGGTGGCAAATTTCTAACCCTTGAATCTCCATTATTTGGTTGATATTATTTGTGTGGGCTATGAATGTTTTGTCCTAATACCATGTATTATCATACCACTTGCTAAAATTATGAGTGTAGGATATAGATGTTTTTGTCCTAAAGCCTTGTATTATCATGCCACTTGCCTAAATGATGAATGTAGAATCACACCACTTGCTAAATTTTTGTCTTAATGCCATGTAACCTAATCTTTATTCTTATTATTATATCATCATCTAATTTATTTTATTTTATTTTTCCTCTTGGATTTGGGCTTATTCCTACCCATTATGGGCTTGTCCTACTCATTTTCTTTGCTTTGGATAAAATTCTTCCTTTCTTGGTGGGCTTGGTCACATTTTCATATTTTTTGGGATGTTGGTGCAATTACTATATCCTAGTCCAAGTCTATGTTTTATTTCTTGTTTAGGTTATCCAATGGGCTTGTTAGAAACTTATGTGAAGTGGAAAAACTCTATATGAAGTGTCCATAGGTAAAAGCCCAATGTATGGGTAAAGATTTTAAACTTAATAACTATAGTTCTTGAATTAGGAAAAATTACCCTAATTCAATGTTCTTGAAATTTTAAGACCTTTACTTGTTTCTAAAAATTTATCTTCCTTATCTAAGAATTTTGCATCTCTTTAGTATGTTATTTCTAATTTCTTTCCTATTAGATTTTCCTTCTTTATTTGTTCTCTTAATGTTAGAAACATTTTCTATGCATATACATAAGGTGAAGAATTTCTAAGGACTATATTTCCTTAGATATCTAAAATATTGTCTAATAAATTTTATTTCCTTAATTAAATTTTTTATGTACCTTTATCAATAAAAGAAACGAAATTAAGGATGTTACAGTTTGTCATTGTGTTCATTGATGACATCTTGGTTTATTCTAAAGACCATGAGGAGCATGAACAGCACCTACGGGTCATTCTGCAGATTTTGAGGGATCAGCAGTTGTATGCCAAGCTCTCTAAGTGTGAGTTCTGGTTGGACAGCGTTATGTTTCTAGGGCATGTAGTCACGAAGGACGGCATTCAAGTAGACCCCGAGAAGGTAGAGCCAGTACAGCAGTGGCCTCGCCCAGTTAGTGTGACGGAGATCCGAAGTTTCTTGGGTCTAGCAGGGTATTACCGAAGGTTCATCAAGGATTTCTCCAGAATTACTGCTCCTTTGACCAGATTAACCAGGAAGGGAGTTAAGTTTGAGTGGTTAGATGTATGCGAAGAAAGTTTCCAGACCTTGAAGAAGTGTCTAACTACAACCCCAGTTCTAACTATCCTAACGGGCACTGGAGGATACTCAGTATACTGTGACGCCTCAAGGGTGGGCTTGGGTTGTGTGTTAATGCAGAATGGGCATGTTGTAGCCTATGCATCTAGGCAGCTCAGGAAGCACGAATAGAACTATCCTACACATGATTTGGAGATGGCGGCAGTGGTCTTTGCCTTGAAGATTTGGAGGCACTATCTCTATGGTGAACCCTATGAGATTTACACGGACCGCAAGAGCCTCATGTACATCTTTCAACAAAGGGATCTTAACTTGTGACAGAGGAGGTGGATGGAGTTGGTGAAGGACTATGACTGCACTATCTTGTACCATCCAGGCAAGGCCAATGTGGTAGCAGATGCTTTGAGCAGAAAGTCAATGGGGAGTCTAGCCCATATCACCCTACTCCGGAGGCCGTTGGTAAGGGATATTCATCGACTAGAAGGTGAGGGGATGTGCTTTGAAGTGAAGGAGCCAGGGGTGTTGTTAGCCCACATGCAACTACACTCTCCACTGGTTAAGCAGATTAAGGCAGATCAAGACAAGGATGCTAAGCTGTCCAAGCTCAAGGATGAAGCTAGGAATACTCAGACTTCTGAATTCAGCGTGGATGCTGAAGGAGTGTTAAGATGTGGGAAGCGCTTGTGTGTACCCGATGTGGATAACTTGAGGAAGCAGATTTTGGAGGAGGCACATCAATCAGCCTATACTATCCACCCAGGAACAAATAAGATGTACAGTGACATCAAGGACTTGTATTGGTGGAATGGGATGAAGAAGGATGTAGCAAACTTTGTGGCTCAGTGCTTGGTTTGTCAGCAGGTGAAAGCTGAACACCAGAAGCCTACCGGTTTGCACCAACAGATTGAGATACCGGAGTGGAAGTGGGAAAGGATTACTATGGACTTCGTTATAGGGTTACTAAGGACCCCTAAGGGTTATGACTCAGTATGGGTGATAGTAGATCGAATGACCAAGTCATCCCACTTCTTACCAGTGAAGATTACCTTTAATGCGGCTCAGTATGCGAGCCTGTATCTGAGTGAAATTGTCAGATTGCATGGAGTCCCTGTATCCATCATATCTGATCGAGGTCCATAGTTTACGGCAAGGTTTTGGAAAGCTTTTCAAGAAGCTTTGGGAACGAGGTTGGATCTAAGCACCGCTTTTCATCCCTAAACAGATGACTAGTCAGAATGTACGATTCAGATTCTGGAGGATATGCTTAGAGCATGTATATTGGATTTTGGTGGCAGTTGGAAGGATACCTGCCATTAGCTGAATTTGCATACAACAACAGTTATCAAGTCAGTATTCAGATGGCACCTTTTGAAGCTCTTTATGGGAGAAGATGCCGATCTCCCGTTGGATGGTTTGAAGTTGGAGAAGTCAAGCTGCTAGGGCCAGACTTGGTGCAAGATGCCATAAGGAAGGTCAAGCTGATAAGGGAACGGCTTTTAACTGCACAAAGTCGTCAGAAGGCTTATGTGACCATAGGCGTCGAGAGTTGGAGTTTTCTCTAGGCGATCACGTGTTCCTCAGAGTTTCACCCATGAAGGAAATCATGCGGTTTGGTAAGAAAGGGAAATTAAGCCCGAGGTATATTGGACCCTTTGAAATTCTGGATAGGGTAGGAGCAGTGGCATACCGCCTAGCCCTACCACCTGGATTGAGTGAAGTGCATCCAGTCTTCCATGTCTCGATGTTGAGGAAGTATCTACCCGATCCATCTCATGTGATTCAACCGCAGGAAATCCTTTTGGATGACAAGTTGGCCTACAAAGAGAAACCCGTGGCCATTGTTGATAGACAAGTGAAAAAGTTGAGGTCTAAGGATATCCCTACAGTGAAGGTCATCTGGCAGAATCATTCCAAAGAGGAAGCTACGTGGGAAGTAGAGGACGTCATGAGAGAGAAGTATCCACAACTGTTCCAAGAGTAGTTTTATGTTTTTATGTTGTTGGTTTTTGTAAAATTCGGGGACCGAATTTTTTATAAGGAGGGGAGAATATAATAACCCTAAACTAGTAAAACCTTTGAAGGTTAAGTACAAATCATTTGAAACAAAGAAAGTTGAGAACAATGTAAAATTTTAGAGCGTTTCTGACATTTTCTTCTGCCATTTGTCACTCATTTAAGCATAACTCTCTCATATGAAATCTAATTTAAGTGATTCTAATTTCTAATGAAAGATAAAACATATATCTACAACTTTAATGTTGGGAACTTTTACAAATTCCCTGAATATTATAGTGAGAAGAGGCAAACACCGAAGCGTAGTGTGGTCTGGACCTATGCTCACTATTTTATGCATAACTCCTTCATATGAACTCCAAATTAGGTGATTCAAGTTGTTACGAAAAGCTAAGAGAAAGGGCTACAACTTTTATGTTGTATATTTTGTCAAATTCGACGAAATGGAGTTCGCCACGGCGAGAATGATGCGGCATTTTCCCGAGAGCATGAGTTTTCTGGTTTCAAATCTGGCCGCGGCGAAAATCGCGGCTCGCCGCGGTGAGATTCGTCAGATAGCTTTTTTTTGCAGACCCTCCCCCCTTTTCCTTCATTTCTCTTTCATCTGAACCCTAACTCTCTCTCTCTAAAATTTTTCTCAAACTTCTCTCTAAGATATCTCATCATCCGGACGTCCGATTTGAGCAAGCAAGGTACCGTTGGACTCGTGGGAAGAAAAGCTACAAATCCCACCGATCAATTTTGCCAGAAAGTCATCGAAAGGTCGCTGAGAAATCGCGTGAATAGTTCCTCCAAAGATAAAACTCCGTTTAATCGCGTTTTAGGCTTCGTTTTACCGAACTTCTTTCCATAGATAGTCTTAGAATTAGTTTCTATACTAGAATATAGAGTTTTTTAGGTTTCGGCATGAATAGTGTTTCCGGCGAGTGAATAGTGTTTTCCGGCGTGAATAGTGACGTTTAGAGTTTTCTAATTTTCATGTTATGTCTATGTTTTCTAGGTTGTTGAGCCATCACGAGGTGAAATTCTCGTTGTTGGACTCCTAGTAAGGTGAGTGAGTTTTTCATACTATAGCGCATTTTTTTACGAATTCAGTTTATAACTCTTTCATATGATTTTAACTAGTTGGAATGTATGCTAAATTGTTTTACCGCTTTGAAAACCAATATGTTCCAACCATGTTAGAAATTGTAAATTTTAATCCTAGTTAAACCCTAGGTATGCAGGGCAAGCATCTAGACTATTAATTCTCCATTTGAGCTAGATTTATAGAAATACGAACTTAGTCATAGAAATGAATTAAGTTAGCCATGAAGTGATTTGATGCATGATAAGCATCTATGTAACGTCTACGGACGATCTATGTTTAAAAAGGGAAAGTTTATGATTTTAAAGGTCTCCATGGGAATTCATGGATGAGATATATTTTAGAATAGAATTTTATCCATGAAAAGAGCTAGATGGAGAATTATAGCTTTATTGTAAAGTTATTGAAATGTTTTACTTTAAACTCTTTGAATAGCATATTTCAAATGTTTTCTATTGGAGGGACCATTTTAGATCACTGTTAGCTAGCCGCAGGTAGTGCTAACCCTGGTGCACCATGATCATGTTAAGGCTTCGGCCTAGGATACTGTGACGGGCATATGACTGCCTAAGACACAGGGATTTAGGGTAGACTTATGTCTATGCCTACAGTGATTGCCATACCCATTGCTATGTGCTTGGGAAAAATTTAAGGTGGACTTCCTACAGTGATTACCCCTCCCTTGCTATGTGCTTGGGGAAAATGATGATCTGTCAGGAAAGAACTCCAATAAACTAGTGCATTTTTCTTAAAGATTAAATATTTCTAAAGTACCTCATTCATCATTGTTATTGCATAAATATCTTCATTTCTTACTTACCATGCATAATTGATTTGCTTTACGGTTACTTATTTAATCTTGTTTTATCTTTTGAACATCCATTTGAATTGTTTAGTTTTTTATATAATAAATTATGGTTAAATGCTTAATGTTTCAATTATTAAACTCATTGTGAAACACTCGTGCTTGGTTTGCCCTGTTTTTGTTATAGTATGATTTATCCATTCACTGAAATGTGGTAATCTCACCCCTCTTCTGTTTTCTCCCCACAGATAGTCAAAAAAACACTGATCCAGCTACAGCTTCATAGGAGGCTAAATATAGCATTGGTGAGCCCCAGTTTGGGCAAGATTCCATTGTATTGGTTGTATAGTTTAAGTTTATGTCTAGTGTATCTCCATGAACTTACAAGCAGGATCCTCGCTTCTTGTGTTGTTTGAAAAATGGTTTTAAGTTTTACAACAATGTTTGTACTATGAAGCCATGGGCCAAGTTGAATCAAGGATGTTGGATTCATGAGATATATATATATATATATATACAGTATTTTCTTATATTGGATGTGGCGTATGTGGCCAGTTATATTTATTATGTACTCTGGATTGTGTGCTGGATGTTTGTGCATGCTATGTCTTAGGCTTACGGTTAGGGGGAAACTCTTATGCCGTGCCGGTCATGTGTTCCATCATTTGGGGCCGTGACAATATGTATGTATGTATGTATGTATGTGTCTATATATATATATATATATACATATATATGTATGTATGTATGTATGTATGTATCTAGACACATACATACATACATACATACATAGATACATACATATATATGTATGTATGTATGTATGTATGTGTCTAGATACATACATACATACATACATACATACATATATATATATATATATATATATATATTTTTGTGTATGTGTGTATATAGGTGTTTATTATTCGAAAATAAAAAATATGAGGTTAAAAGGGGTAAATGAAATTTTTTATAATATATAAGTGTGTTTTAAATCAAATTTTTTATATTTTATGTCATTGAATATTATTAAGAAATTATAAAAATATTATTTTATCTGTAATTACCATAGGAGAAGAAATTTTTATCCAAAAAAGAAGAAGCTCACGCCAAAATTTCTTTTAGTCTTGTTTTTAAATAGAAAATAAATTTATAAATAATCAAATTTTTTTTTAAAATTTGGATTATTTTCTTTTTGAATTTATTGTAATATATTTTTAAATTTTAATATTTTGAACAAATTATTTAAAAAATTATATTGTCTTTAAAAATTAAAAAGAAAATAAACTTAAGAAATATAAAGTTTTGTTAAAAATCAGAAATTCTCTTTTAAATATATAAAAGGTCATTTAAAATATTTATTTTATAAAATTAAATTTAAAAAATTTATGAAAAATAAAATTTAAAATAAATTAGTGAAAATACTTCAAAATACTGCAAAAAAGACTGTTTTTTAAATCAAGGGCCGTATCCTTACAAAGAACTTAGTATGTGAACCAAATAACAAAATCTTAAACGAGATATATCAGATAGCAATCTATGTTTAAATTTAAGATTTTAAAATACTCAAAGTTAAACTTATTTATTTAACAAATTTTTAATGGGAATTTTTTTTTACGTTGAGATTGTTAATACGAAATTTATTCATATAATGTCAAAATAAAACTTAAAAAGTCAAATCACTTAAAAGGTGGAGTTTCTACTTTGGTTGATTTACATGAGACCACACCTAAAATTGCTCTGTACATAAAGCCTTGTGCCTACTCAAGTGGCGTGAAATAAAATAGATTGCAATATGAAACGACCATCTTGACCTATTGTCAATATTGTATAACATTATGATCAACCTTACTTATTTTTACAGCCAAGTAAAATAAATATTTTACAAAAAAAATTATAAAAAATCTAATGCATAATCAAGTAGACCCTTTAACCTCAGAGCTTACTTAGGTGAATAAATTTTACATATTTTTTTACGAGATTTTTTTTGGACTGGTTATTTTGACTAGGTGAATGAATGTTGATTTTTTTTTATAGAAAAAAGGCCGAAACCCAATCACTAAACATATATAAAGTCTAAATTGGAAGATATAAGATTAGTACAAAAAAAATACAGAAAACTCAATTACTAAAAGGACATAAAGTCTAAATTAAAAGATACTAAATCAGTAAAAAAAAATACAAACAATCAGGCCCACTTTAGGACTGGACTGCGGGCTGGACATGGGAGAGTCCAGGCCCGCTGGACTGCACTGCCCTTACCCATTGCACGGTTTCACTCTACCTCCCGAAAACTCCCTTTAACCTCTTCCAGAATCTCATCGTGCCCTAACATATCGTGCCCTAGCATCGTCTCGTCCAGGTCTCCACCGGTGTTGCGAGACTCGCCGTGAAAACTCCAGCCTTCGGTGACCTCCCTGTCTTCGCCTCTCGGCCCTCATAGACTGCAGTGTACAAATTTCTGAGGTAAGTTAATTTTTTTCGTTGGACTTGGTTGTGGTTACTCCCTATCCTACCCAGTGTTCAATGTCTCAATTTCTCAGCCCTCATGAATCCTCCTATGTTAGAGTATTTTGTTTTTAACTTTTCTTTCCAGTGTCTTCATTTCTGGTTCTATCTAGTCCTTGTCTTCGCCTGTCACCGTAGTCTACAAATTTCAACCTCCATGTCACTAGTTTCAACCCCTTGAGTGAATCCTCCGATGTAGCTAGGTAAGTGAACAATTTCTACTTGAAATCCCTGTCATTGGTTTCCCTGGTTTCCTGGTTGCTTAAAAGCTAAAGCAGGAAATCTTGCTGAATGTAATTGTGATGGGAATAATTGTAAAATATTTTCCATAATTTATGATGGCTTCTGTTCCTGCATATATTTGCTAGTGAAACCAAATGCTTATGCTATCTGTTCTTACTTGTAATTGAGTGACTGTGAATTTTCCTGGCTCATGACTACCATATATTTGGATTGTTTTCCTGCATATGCTATCTGTCACTGGTTTTCCTGCATATATTTGTGGAGACATGATCTCTTTATAAGCATGACTATTGATAGATCATTGTGTTTTAATTAATTTATTAATTGTCATTTTCAAAGAGCTAGCTAGTGTGTGTCAATCATATAAGGTAAAAGCATAGAAAATGTGTCAAAGCAGCATTAAGAGATGAGAGGCTAATAAGGCTTTTACTTGACAATTGAATTGCGCTATTTTATATGATGATATGGATGGGTCATTTTCTTTTTTTGTTTAATTACTGTATTTAACCGTATATCTCAGTCCTCAATTATGGCTTTGTCTTAAACAACATTAATAAATATTTTCAAGGCCTGAATAGTGGTCGTGGGGGGCCAAAATTAAAACTTGTAGATATGATTATGTATTGGTTTGAAGAAACAAGTTAAGCTTTAATGTCACTAGAGTATGTCTGAAAGCCTTATCACTTTAATTTAGATATATGAACCCATGTAAGTGGGATTCTTGATTAACTGGGGGAGGGTACAACATATTGCATACACTCAGTACTGTTATTTAATAGGACAAAGAGTGAATTCATTAGCATTAGGTAGTCATCTTTTTTACTTTGTTTTCTCCTTAAGAGTTTGAAATTAATGCCTGGGATTGGAATGAATGCGTATAATTAATTTAAAAGACATATCAATATATTTTAGTTAAAAAGAAAATACCAAATGATTGACAGTATATGTCTGCGAAGACTATTTGAGAGTAAAGACTAAAGGCCGACAAGTCATTATTGTTTTGCTGGCTGATTCAAACTGAAATAGCTACTTTAGAATTGAAAATAGTTACAATTAGTTTATGTTTTTGCTGTTATTCTTGGCTGCTGCTACTACTTCTGAATGTTTTTCTTGTTTTGCTTTTAAATACAATATTTCCCTACTTTCTGGATAAAAAAGAGAGGAAAAAATAACGACATATGATCGTTTGAATGCATTCACCAACATGCAAATGAGACATTTTATTTAAGAGAGATTTCTTTGTGAAAATATAATTATAATTAATCAGTACATTTAATAATATAATGAACAAAGTGGTTAGTTTTTGAAGTAACTAATTATATAACAACTTGCACTGTTAGGTAAGAGAAGTTCTTTTGATTTGTGATTCAAGGGAAGGTCTTTTGAAGTGTTAGGTAAGAGAAGTTTTTCGAAAGGTTAGTATAAGTAGTTATGAGTGGAGAGAACTCGGTTACCAACTTGCTTGAGTTGTGTGGTTGTAGTGGCTCACAAGTACATATGTTAAACTTGTGGTTTATAGTAAAAATCTTAAGTTACAGCGTTAGAAGCTTTGTGATTGTATCATTGTACTGAACCAAGATAAATCTTAAGTTACAGCTTTAGAACTAGTTTTATTGGCATATATAATCTTGTTTGTAAATGAAGTAAATTTAATTGATATATGTTGGTAGTTAATAGTTGAATAAGATAATAACTTTAAATTGGAAATTTTCTAAACTAATATTTTTAATACTTATCTAAAATAGTATGGAAGACTCCATTGGTAAGGAGTGAACATAACATCTTCTAATTTAAATTTGAAAGCCATAAGTGAAAAGTGGATGTTATAACTAAGTTAGCATAAATAGCTTAGGCAAAGTGCCTAAAAAAATAATAATTTTTACAAAGATAAAGTCAAAAGATGGAATTATAAGAAAATCCTTAGTTATGAATGAATTTAAGCCTTGACAAAGGGTTTTAGTGTCTAATTCAAGGCTTAGACTATTCCCTTGGAAGTTGAAATCTTAATGGTCTAGCCTATTTATTTTTGGCCTTACATTAAACTCACTTAGAGGACCTTATACAGTCAAATAATTGGAAAGATTAATAATTAAGACCATAATTTAGCAATGTAAAGGCAAAAAGTAGAGGACAAGGAATAACCTCTCTAATCTCTTATCTCTTGTTTGGCCTTCCACTAGAAGCATACTATAGATAAAGTCAAGGGGCCTCAAAGTATTTAAAAATTCACAGTTTAGGATACTAATTGGTTTACATTTGATTTATTGTCCCTATGTTAGAAAAATTCTAAGTGGGTTAACTAAAAATGGCACCAAAAGAATTGTGTTATTTCCTTTTGTAGAGTAGACTTATCTATTTTATATGTTTATTTCATCCATGAATTTTCAAAGGGGACTATTATTAGAAAAGATTGCAGACTTTTATACTTCTACTACTTTGACTTTTGTAAGTCTATTGGAAAAAAAAGATTTTTAAAGTTAGTGCACATACTCAATTTAGAGTAAACCTAGCTCACACATTTTAAAGATTTTTTTGTTTGAAAATATCCCTTAGAAACCAAATGTGTCAGTAAAGTTTATCCATTAGAAAGTAGCATAAAGTGATGAAAAAGAACACTTCTCCATTATCCTATGTAGGTACATCCTAGGCTATGGGAACTACCCTAAGAGGCTAAGGTCTAAAAGATAGCCTCTATGTCTAACTATTAGTACAAGGTCTCCATGGTAAGGTCTATCATAAAGGAAAAGAAGTCCCTAGATTATCCCAACCATGAAGCTGAAGACCCAACTTACTAATAATGAGAATGCAAAAGTGAAACTCTTTGTGAACCCATACCAGCAAAAGGTAATAATCTATGTGAGGGCTTTAATGTCACCCCAAGAACTAAGTCTTTGTGACGCCACTAGACCCCTTTCTAGCTTCTAAGGTAGTGCATAACCAAAGGATAGGGCCAGTGTGTATAAGTTTGGTTTATGTTGCAATGCGTGCAGAGAAGTATTCATACCTTATGTCCTACCTGTACCCTAATGATAGTAGATAAAGAAAATGATAAACAAAATTATGCAAACATATAAAAGAAGGGTATAAGGGTGTATACACAAATAATAATTGCAAAAATATATTCCCTAGTTTTATCAACTCTAGAACTACCAATAGTGAAATCGCCAAATTATTTATATCAAAGTAATTTAGATCAAACAAGTTGAATTCCTTATTTTGAATCTGATTTTTCTTTCAATCACCAAGTGCTCAAACAATAAATGTAGTAACTCTAAAGTTAAATGATTTTATTATGAGTATTTATATGGTGTATTTATAAGCATTAAAGGACTAGGGTTATAATTGAAAGATTTTAAAGGTGTACATAAATTTGTTTTAATAATTTTGTATCGTAGTGTAAATAATCAAATTTTCAATGGCATTTTCCAACAATTCTTCTTTCAGCAAAAGAATGTATAAAACCTTAGAAAAACCCCAAACCCTCTTTGAGTATGTCTACCTAAATTACACCTTGATGCATTTGTTTTTGAGTATTATATATATATATATATATATATATATATATATATATATATATATCTGTGTGTGTGTGTGTGTGTGTGTGTGATGATATTGAAGTAACTTAGCTTTTTTTTTTACTGAAAATATTTTCATCACTTTGTTCATTTATAATCTCAATATTAATTTGGTCTAAGAGAAGTTAAAGTCACTAATCTAATTTGCAAATTATACTTATACATGTGATACAAATAGACTATTCATAGCATAAAAAGGAGAGATTAATTAAACAGCATTGTTATTATGATGATGATAATGCGAAGCAAAGTCATATAGACGATTGTAAGTACAGTAAGTGAGACAAGACAGACATGGGACTTTTTCTTTGCTACAGACACTTAAATGTGTGATGCTTTCTGTTAAAACGGTAGTATCTCAGATCCTTGGGTTGTGTCAATATTCTTGAGCTCGTCTAGAAGGTTTTGGAAGCATACAATTCTGACTTGTGTGTACTGCTACAAAATAAAGTATGAAAGGGACAACAATTTAGACCTTTTTTCGAATAATCAAATCCATAAAATGCTTCTCACCTAACTAGATTGGAAAAATTAATAAGATAAAGTAATGCAAAATTAATCCTATCTGTTGTAATTTTTTATTAAGTTAACAAGCAATGAACCTTAAAGATATATAGTCAAAGACTGAGACAGGATAAGCCTTGCGTCAAAACTATAATTAAAGGTGGGATTGTTTGAATACACACACACACACACACACACACACATATTCTAATTGTTGATTAACAATTTTGAAAGAAAATTATCAGTCTTTTACATAGATCCATTAATTGATTAATGAGTTAAAAATTGGTTCGTGAGATTGCATATTTAATTATGCCTCATGTTTCATTATATATAAATTAATTTATTATTCTGGGATTTTATGCTCATATTATTACCAATAATAACGCCTCTTATAATTGATAAAGGCTAAGATTGTTTCATTGTCTTATGAATTGTCTCTCAAAGATTTGAAACTCTATATCTTATCGGTAGTTATTGAATCATAGTTAAGTGTTTAGTTCCCTTATTTATGAAAGACAATATAGTCCTCATGTTAATTAGTTCCAATCCTACTTCATATGTTTATTAATATTTGCTACTTATCAAGGGTGTTTTATGCAAAGGGCAGAAACAAAAACTCCACCCCCATCACTGTTATATTGTGAAAGGATCATAAATTAAACATTTAATCTAAGTCATTTCAGTGAGATAGTTGGAATACTTAGCCACAATATATACTAGTTTATTTTCTTTTTCCAGTGGATTTTTTTTTCTTTTGGGGGTCATAAACTACATAATATCATATATAATGCTTGCATTATGTATGATATTAATTTAGTATTCAGTTTAACTGCAAAATGGATGTAGCCTTACGTATTACTCTCCAAGACATTGACCTAAAAGAGTGGATATTAATAAGATTATAATTCAAAGCCAGGTTTAATTTACATGAGCTTTTCTTTGTGAACTATTGTCAAAAGCAAATAGAAAGCGCTCAACCTCTAAGAAGTGGAGCTTTCTATTTTTAGATGCACTTCAAGATTTTCATTTTAATAATTCATTGATTGAATTGTAAACTAAAGAATTAAGGCAAGAATCGTGAAGTAATGGTGAGAAAAATCAACTTCTTAAAAGCTCGACTTCTGCATATACATAGAATCAACATTTTTTTCCAGTGATAGGTAATCCCTGCATATTGCAGTCATACAGGTCAAAAGAATGAAATATATACCACTAATAAGGGTGTATACACAAATAATAATTGCACAAATATATTCCCTAGTTTTATCAACTCTAGAACTACCAATAGTGAAATCGCCAAATTATTTAGATCAAAGCAATTTAGATCAAACAAGTTGAATTCCTTATTTTGAATCCGATTTTTCTTTCAATCACCAAGTGCTCTAACAATAAATGTAGTAATATCATACCGAAAACATAGTATGTCACTATATAGTATATTACTTATTTCTTTTCCTTCTATTTTACTACCTTGTTTGTGTTTTTCTTTTCGTTTGAATCTATAGTATATATTGCATATATATGGAAACAATATGTTAGAAAAAAAATAATAAATGAATATAGTGATAGTGAGAATGTTTGGGTTTGGTCTTACAGGATGAATGGATGACGGAGGAGAAGTTTCTTAGTTAGGATTAGAAGGATGGAGAGATAATCACTTTATTGGATTCTAAAGATATTAAATTGGAATATGTTTAACCTAGATAGCTAGATTAAATCAGATTATAAAGACAACCAGCTAACAAAGGTAGTGAATTTGTAGAAGTGTGGTATAAAGCTCATAACATCTCTAAATCTCTAAATCAAATTCTAAAGATATTCAATTTGTCTAGTGGTATAAAGCTCATAACATCTCTAAATCAAAGACTAAGGCATTTTCATTAATGGTGTTTTCGAAAAGTGTAACATCCCTAATTTCGTTTCTTTTATTAATAAAAGTACATAAAAAATTTAATTAAGGAAATAAAATTTATTAGACAATATTTTAGATATCTAAGGAAATATAGTCCTTAGAAATTCTTCACCTTATGTATATACATAGAAAATGTTTCTAACATTAAGAGAACAAATAAAGAAGGAAAACCTAATAGGAAAGAAATTAGAAATAACATACTAAAGAGATGCAAAATTCTTGGATAAGGAAGATAAATTTTTAGAAACAAGTAAAGGTCTTAAAATTTCAAGAACATTGAATTAGGGTAATTTTTCCTAATTCAAGAACTAGAGTTACTAAGTTTAAAATCTTTACCCATACATTGGGCTTTTACCTATGGACACTTCATATAGAGTTTTTCCACTTCACATAAGTTTCTAGCAAGCCATTGGATAACCTAAGCAAGAAATAAAACATAGACTTGGACTAGGATATAGTAATTGGACCAATAGCCTAAAAATTATGAAAATATGACCAAGCCCTCTAAGAAAGGTAGAATTTTATCCAAAGCAAAGAAAATGGGTAGGAATAAGCCCATAATGGGTAGAAATAAGCCCAAATTCAAGAGAAAAAATAAAATAAAATAAATTAGATGATGATATAATAATAATAATAAAGATTAGGTTACATGGCATTAAGACAAAAATTTAGCAAGTTGTGTGATTCTACATTCATCATTTAGGCAAGTGGCATGATAATACAAGGCTTTAGGACAAAAACATCTATATCCTACACTCACAATTTTAGCAAGTGGTATGAAAATACATGGCATTAGGACAAAACTTTCCTATCCCACACAAATAATATCAACCAAATAATGGAGATTCAAGGGCTAGAAATTTTCCACCTAAAAAGGCAAACCTATCATGAAAGGTGTTTGTTTTCTAAAAATTCAACAAAGTGTATCTTAATTGTGATAAGGTAGACCCATGATCATGAAAGGTGAATTATTTGGTGGTCTATATAAGAAAACCCACCCTTACAACATTATAATTTCGTCCAAGTAAGGGAGAGGAAAAATAGAAGCAAGGTAGAGTGAGGAAAGGAGAGGAAGAAAGGAAGAAAGAGGAAGGAGAAGTCTAGGGGACTAAGTGCTCCAGGTAAGTTTAACAATATTTCTTTTTGAAGAAAACTTTTGAAACTTATAATATTTATATGAGATTTTGATCTTAGAACTTTGATGATTGGTCACGATGTTCCTATATCATGTTACATATTGATCTTGCATGTGATGTATATTTGAATACTTAGGTTGGTGTAGATAGTTCTGCATGGTTATGGCTATGGGTGGCAGAATTTTTAGCATCGGTGTTTTAATTTCTGGGAACAACCTATAAGGAATTAAAATCAATGGTTAACATATGAATTATAGATATATGTCTCAGGGATTTTTAGCCACTGGAATCATTCCATTTCGAGTCCATATGAGGTAGATATGGTCCGATTAGTAGGAAAAGGTCAGAAAATGGTTCATCAGAGAACAATATGTTAGGATAGCTTCTGTATTTTAATTTCTGGGAATTATCTGTAGGAAATTAAAATAAATGGTTAACATAAGAATTAATGATATATATGTGACGGATTTGTAGCCACTAGAATCATTCCATTTGGAGTCCATATGAGGTAGATATGGTCCGATTAGTTGTCAAAGGTCAGAAAATGGTTCATCAGGGAAGAATATGTTAGGACAGCTTCTGTATTTTAATTTTTGAGAATTATCTGTATGGAATTAAAATAAATGGTTAACATAAGAATTATAACCCTGTGTGTCATGGATTTTAATCCACTGGAATCATTCAATTTGGAGTCCATATGAGGAATATATGAGCTGATTACGAGTCAAAGGTCAGAAAATGGTTCATCAGGGAAGAATATGTTAGGACGGCTTCTGTATTTTAATTTCTGCGAATTATCTGTATGGAATTGAAATAAATGGTTAACATAAGAATTATAGCCCTGTGTGTCATGGATTTTAATCCACTGGAATCATTCAATTTGGGGTCCATATGAGGAAGATATGTGCTGATTAGTAGTCAAAGGTCAGAAAATGGTTCTTCAGGGAAGATTATGTTAGGACAACTTCTATATTTTAATTTTTGGAAATTATCTGTATGGAATTAAAATAAATGGTTAACATAAGAATTATAGCCATGTGTGTCATGGATTTGTAGCCACTGGAATCATTCAATTTGGAGTGAATATGAGGAAGATATGTGCTTATTAGTAATCAAAGTTTAGAAAATGGTTCATCAGGGAAGAATATGTTAGGACAGCTTCTGTATTTTAATTTCTGGAAATTATCTATATGGAATTAAAATAAATGGTTAACATAATAATTATAGATATGTGTGTTACGGATTTTTGGCCACTGGAATCACTCAAGTTGGAGTCCATATGAGGTAGATATGGTCCGATTAGTAGGTAGAGGTCAGAACCTATCTGAGAAGAAATAACCTATACATTTAGGGAGTAATATGACCTTGATTTCTTAATATTTCGCTACAATGTTCAACATAATAGTTTTAGATAATTGTTTTATCTTGAAATTGACACCAAGATCACCTACATCAGAGTTAAATTGTGGGAGTTATGCTCTGATTAGTAAGAGAAGGTTAGATAAGATGAAAACCTGCATCAAGAAAATAAAGAAATAAAATTAGTATTTAAAAAAGAAGATGAATCTTAATAAATGACTAGTATAGCCATAGCCATTGCCATTGTATGAACTTCTTACCATCTTAAGTGTGAAATTTTGACATGGAAATATTTTATAAAGTGATATTTGAAATAGTTATGTTCATGGCATGATTACCAATGATTTATGGTAATAGTTATATTTTGATGAACATACTTGTTATTGAAAGCATATTTTTGGCTATCATTGTGAAAAGAAAAGAAATGAGCATGGTCACATGGAAATCCGTGTGGTGCACCAGTAGGGGACGCCCTACCAACGGTTATGATCATGTTAATGAGAAATGAAAGAGAAAGTGGACCATGTCGGACGGAGCGAGAAAAGCCCATACCGGAGAGTAGAGGATACTCACCCTGACCGGGGTAGCTTGAAATGAAAATAAGTTGATGGCCATCATATGATATTTTGAAAATAGTTAATCCTGTCATACATATCATTACAATATGATTCTTATGTGCATAGATATAATGCATTATGTGACCAAAGATATTTTCTGTAGTTTATACAGTTGAACATGATGTGATGAGCTATATTGATGATAATTTATTGTTGAACTTACTGGGATTTAATTATCACTATATTTCCATATCATGTTCAGAAAATTAGTTATGCAGATTTTTCTATAGCTCTGGCTTTTAGTGCACATTGGATCGAGTACTTTATGTTGGGCAGATCCCAGAAGCAAATAAAATGTTTGTGGTCAAGTTGGCTTAGATCCTGGTGAAGGTGCAACCACCCGCACCTGTATCTCCGGAATTGGTCAACCAAAATAAATAAGATGTAGATTTTATGTGTTTGATATGTTGTACGTATGTTTTAATTAATGACATGTATGTGAATTCTATATTGTATAAATTAAATAAATGTTATATTGAGTTAAGTTGTAACGAGGTAATAATTTCATGGTATTTTAAAAAAAAAAAATTTGATACTTAAATGGAGTTGTTACAAAAAGAGTATTATTAGTTGTTTTATATATAGTGACAAGTGAGATGCTTGGAGTGTATAAAAATTAATAAAAATGTATGTGAACTCAAAACAAATTTTCACACACATGATGCTTTTTAGCTCGGAAACAACTACTCTCAACACAAACATGAATTGAAAATTATGTCATGCAGCCAAGAAAAAGAGAAAAAAAAACGTCTGTTAACCAAAAAATTGATTTCTATTCATATTATGCCTTTGATGTTGGTATTGGTTCAATATGTTATTATAATTTGTGCTATATTGAATTAAGATGTTTGTTTTGATTCATGTATGCCTAAAAATAGGATGGAAGTTCCTGAACATCGTAAGTGGATGGATAATAGAGTGGGTCCTGAAAAGAGAATAGTTACAGATGAGTTTATGGCAGGAGTTATTGAGTTTTTTTAGTTTGCTTGTAGTCAAGATCATTTTAAAAGTGTAAGAAAGTTGAGGTGTCCTTGTAAAAAATGCAAGTTTCAGAAGTATTTTTCAGTTGATGAAGTGAAAACCCACATTTGTATGAAGGGATTTATGAGTAATTATTATTATTGGACCAACTATGATGAACCAAGACCTCTCTTTCCACCAATGGTTTCAAGAAACTCATATTATGGAAGTAGTGACTTTCAGGCATGCTTTAAAGATTAGGAATAGATGGTAATGGATGCTGCTGGACCATCTATTGGTAATTATATAGAGCAACAAGGTTTTGGTTATTACAAATAGTGTGATGAAGATCCTAACCTGGAAGCCAAATTTTTTTAATATGTTAGAAGTTGCGCATGCTCCTTTGTATGACGATTGTCAAAATTATTCTGAATTGTCAACTGCAGTGGAAGCTTTGGGTATCAAGTCGGACTTCAACATATATGAGAATTGTTTCAATCGGTGGGTACAATTTATGAGAAATGCATTGCCAAATGAAAATCGTATGCCTTAAAAACCTCTACCGTGCAAAGAAATCAGTGGAGCAATTAGGATTAGGTTGTATAAAAATTCAGTGTTGTCGAAACGGATGCATGATTTATCATAGTCCTCTTGATAAGGAGCTTCGTCATTGTAAATTTTATAGTAAAGATCGTTACAAAAGGGTCATTAGAAATGGCAAAGCAAGAGAGCTTCCAGTGAAAAAAATGTGGTATTTTCCACTAATTCCAAGGCTGCGAAGACTTTATTCCTCAATGAAAACTGCAAGTCAAATGAGATGGCATCAGTAAACTGTGAGGGTTATAGGCTCTTGGTCTCATCCATCTGATGGCGAAGCCTGGAAAAAATTCGATGAAAAAAATCCTGAATTTGCAATGGACCCTCGAAATGTGAGGTTAGGTTTATATGCTGATGGATTTGCTCCATTTGATAAAACAGGTCAGACTTATTCATGTTGGCCAGTTATTATTACCCCTTACAATCTTCCCCCTCAGATGTGCATGAGAAGAGAGTTCTTGTTCTTGACCATTATAATCCCTAGTCTTTCCAATCCAAAGAATAGAATTGATGTGTATTTGCAACCACTTATAGATGACCTCAAACTTTTATGGAATACTGGTGTCACGACTTATGATGTCTCACTAAAATAGAACTTCAACATGAAAGCTTGTTTGTTATGGACCATTAATGACTTTCCTGCATATGGGATGCTTTTAGGTTGGATGACAATGGGAAAACTTGCTTCTCCAATATGTATGGAGTGTTTAAAGGCATTCACCCTTCCACATAGTCGGAAGACGTCTTTCTTTGATTTTCATTGACATTTCTTGTCACTTGATCATAGTTACAGAAAGAATAAGAATGCTTTTCGAAAGAGACATACTGAAACATCTTTACCTCCGCCTCGGTTAACAGGTGAAGAATTGTTGGAAAGGGTTAGACATATGCCTAACATAACTAAAGAGACATGATAATATCCCAGGGTATGGAGTTATTCATAACTAGACGAAGCAATCTATATTTTGGGAGTTACCATATTGGAAAACAAATCTTCTTCCACACAATCTAGATGTTATGCATATTGAGAGAAATGTCTTTTTGAATATTTTATACACAGTGATGGACACTAAAGGTAAGACAAAAGACAATTTTAATGCAAGGCTCGACTTGGTGGAAATTTGTAGACGGAATGAATTAGAGCTGCAGGATTGAAGAGATGGCAAACTAATTAAACTCAAAGTAAAATACACATTAACTAAGCAACAAAGATTAGCTGTGTGTGAATCGATCAAAAAATTGAAAATACCAGACGAATATGCCTCTACATTATAAAGGTGTGTTGACATGAGAGAAGCAAAGTTGTTTGGTATGAAAAGTCATGATTGTCATGTGTTTATGTAACGCTTTCTCCCAATTGCATTCAAAGTATTACCAAAGCCTATTTGGAACACACTCACAGAATTTAGTCAGTTCTTTCAAGAATTGACTTTGCCATTGTTGCGAGAGGATACTTTACATGTGATGGAGCAAAACATTCCAATCATTCTTTGCAAATTAGAACAAATTTTTCCTCCAAATTTTTTTGACTCAATGGAACATTTTCCAATTCATTTGCCATACGAAGTAAGGGTTGGAGGTCCAGTGCAATATCAATGGATGTATCCATTTGAAAGGCAGAGTTATGTATCCTTTTTGTTTTTTTTTTAAATTATGGAATCGTATTCATAGTACTAAATATATCAATTAAGTGTATTAGGTTTATTTGCACACTAAAAGACAAGGTGAAGAACACAGCTGCAGTTGAAGAATCAATTTGTGAAGCTTATTTGGTAGAAGAGACCTCTACATTTGCATCTTACTATTATCCACCTGATGTTCCATGTTGAAGGACTCAAGTACCACGAAATGATGATGGAGGTGAAGGTTGTTCAATTAGACCACCGCTTTATATCTTTAATTATCCTGGCCATCCAACCGGAAGATGCATATCCTTCATGTTAGAAGAAAGGGACTTGCAAACCGCACATTTATATGTTCTTCTAAATTGTCCTGAAGTGGAGCCATTTTTAATGTAAGTGTATAAAATGCTCATTTAAGTGTTATATAAATATATATATCACTATAAATTGTTCTAACATGTTTTCTAAATGTAGCACATATACTAATATGTTATAAGAATGTGGGATGAGTGACTCGGAAATGGACAAAAAAAGCTCCACAATGTTTCCTATTTGGTTTAAAGAATACATATATTGCACAAATTTTCCTTAATTCCTTATTTTCTAACATTTTGCTTCTTATGTGAGACTGACTTAAATATTTGATGATTATGTGTTAAATAATAATGTCGAAGATGTCCTTCTAAAGAGTTTAGCATGGGGTCCTCAAATAAAAGCCAACAAATGGCCATCATATTATGTAAATGGTTATAAATTTAATACAAAAGATCATGGCCAAGGTATGGGTACAACAAATATTGGTGTATGTTGTCAAGGTGGTACGGATGAAACAACAAAAAATAATTATTATGGGGTTTTAACAGACATTATTGAAGTACACTATACAGGATGGCCTATAAAGATGTTAGTTCTATTTAAATGTGATTGGTTTGATACCACCTTAAATCATGGAATAAAGGTAGATAATTATGGGATTGTTGAGGTTAGAACATCCAGGAGATATAAAAATTATGATCCCTTTATATTTGCACAATAAGTAACACAAGTATATTATACACAATATCCTGAAGGGCAATGTGATTGGTTAGTAGTGATCAAAACTAAGGCACGAACCACAATACAAATCGCAGTACAAACTAAAATGCCTGAAAGTGATGCTCCATACCAAGAAGAGTCATCAATGCAATCGCCTGTAATAGTTGCAAATGACAATATCGAGCAGAGTCTTGTTAATATTGAAGGCCCTGTGGATGAAGTATATGGTTCTTCTTTGAACCTACATGAAGTATATACATATATAGATATTGAAATAGAAGATATGGATGAAGAAGATACTAAGGAAGAAGGAGAATGGGAAGATGAAGAAGCAGAGGAAGAAAATGATAATGATGAAGATGTTTAGGTATTGTTAGGTTTCTTCATTTTACTAAGTGTATTATGTAGATCATATATTATGTATTTTTTAAGTAGGTTATAAATCTATGGTAGTATGGTTATGAGTTTCATTATCATTGTCTTTTGTAATTATTTGTATCTTTTATTATTAAATTGTCATCAAGTTTAATCGGAATAGATGATTATCTTTTTGTTTGCAGATGACAGGTAGAGGAAGGGATAGAGGTAGAGGGCAGGGACGGGCTATCTCTCAGCCATATACACAGCTAAACACATCACCTGTTGCTGACATAGCTCAGCTTGACCAGATCCACACTGGACATACAGCTACTTCATCTCCATTTTCCTAGACTTGTCATACTTCTATCCCATCTTCCCATTCACAAGCAGCACAGTCCAGTGCCTCATCTCCTCATCTTTCTAGTACAGTTGCCCCTACCCCACCTACACATACCATATGTGCCCTATCTCCTAATCTATCCGCATGTCCAAATGTTGAGCCAGTTCCTTTCACACCACAGACTATTCAGTGGAGAACAAGGGACATAGATGGTCGAATTTGGATTAGATCTGCATCTGGGAACACGTAAGTAATATGTGTGTTTTTTTTTGTCAGTATATTTATTTAAATTGATATCTATACTTTCAGCTATTATCCTGACATCTTTACAAGAGATGTCATCACAACGATTTTCAAGAAAAAATTTGAAGGTGCTTGGTCCAGTTGGGGAAAAGTAGACAACAATACCATTAAAATGTGGTTCAAGGAGTTCAAGGTAATATGTAACATTTCCTATCATATTTATTGATATCTTTTTTAAAAATATGTGAATGTTATGTTAATTTGTTTACTTTCTTTGTTTAGGAAAATTTTAAGTTGTTGGACAATGATGAGCACAATATTAAAAGGTCATTTGATAGTAAGGGATCAACAGCCATAAAAAATGTATTGTTTAAGGTACGTAGCGGTGAGGACAAAGGTGCTTAGATTCCACCAGAGAAGCTACAACAGTTAAGGGCTGAATGGGATAATGGAAACTGGCAAGATAAAGCCAAAAAAAATAAACAAAATAGACTTTCCAAAGAAGGACTTAATGTACATAGTGGAGGGTCTATATCTGCACGAGAGCATGCCAAAAGAATGGTGAGTAATTTCTGTCAAATATATAGTGATTTAAGTTCTTACTTCAATATTACTTAACTTTTTATTATTTTAAAGGGTGCAAATGTATAAAGAACTGACATGTTTTGAGTTGTTTGAGCGGCTTCACCGGCCCAAAGTGAAGCCATCGGGGTGGTTTAACGACCAACAAGGAAGAATTACTGTATGTAGTCACTACTCTTTTATTTTCATTTCTTTACAAATATTCATTTTGTTTAATAATTTTATTTTTTTAGGAAATGTATCGAACAAAAATAGCTGAGAGACAATCCGAATCTTAGAGCGATGAGGGTTCTAGCCAACACTCCACCCAACATTCAAACAATGTTGTTTATTTGGATGTGGTTGGCGACATAAACAATAAAGGATGGATATATAGACTAGGATCTCTAGCACATAATGTATTGACAGCAAGTTCCTCTTCTAGGTCTTCTGCTTCTGATGAAGTCTCAGCAAGTTTCTCTTCTGTTATGAATGCAAAAATTGAGGCTTTATCTGCATGGCTCAAACAGAGTGAAGATGAAAATTTTATGTTAAAGCAAAAGGTTGAGGAATGGAATCGGATGTTTCGGTGCCTCATGATAGATGGTAGTATAAGAATGTCCTAGTCTCCACGTAGAGAAGAAGAGAATAATAACAATGAGCAAAATAGTAATGCTGCTAATGGATCATGATAGTTTGTGTTATTTATGACTTTGTGTTATGTATTAATGATGCAAAAGTGTTTGATTGCTGATATTTTCATGTCATGTAATTATTTATATGATAATAGGTATGGGATTATTAAAAATTTATGTTTATATGTTTCTGGATGATAAGAGGTGTGACATTATTTAAAATTTATGTTGATATTTTTGCCTGAAATGTTTGGTTGTTGGCTGTTGGCTTATATTGGTTGCTGGTTGATAGGTTTGATATTTTTTAAAATATTTTTTAATATATTACTGATATTAGAGACAAAAATTTTTTCATCTCTAATATTAGAGACGGAATATTTCGTCTCTAAAATGAGAGACGAATAATTCGTCTCTGGAATCAAAGACGAAATATTCCGTCTCTGATTCCGTATTTGGGTCAGAGACGAAAAAATTCGTCTCTGACTCCAGGGAGGGTCAGAGACGGAATATTCTGTCTTTGCATTCAAAGACAGAATATTCTGTCTCTGATTTTGTCTCTAGTTCAGAGACGAAATATTCCGTCTCTGTAGAGATGGAATTTCTAACCAAATTTAGAGACGGATATATTATTTTTAGAGACGAAAATATTCTGTCTCTAAAATTTAGCAATCGCATTTTTAGAGATAGAATTATTTCTGTCTCTAACTACATTAGAGACGTAATTTTTCCTGTTTAGAGACGGAAAAATTCCGTCTCTAAATAGGATTTTTCTAATAGTGAATCTAGACCTTTTCCTCAGCATGTTGTAGGAGTTAAATGTGCAAAATACGAACAGCCATATAATGATAAATCTTGTTTTTCAAGTTAAGCTACGTGCTACCATTGCGGGCAGAAGGGGCATTTGGCATGGCAATGCCCATTGGAGAACGAGAAAGAACTTGAACGAGTATAACCAGTGAAAGGAAAATTTTTTACCCTGAGTAGTGCAAAAGCAACACAAGCTCCCAACTTGATACAAGGTACGTGGTACTTCAAAGATTTTCCTTCGATTATACTATTTTTTTCAAGCGCTAGGTATTTCCTAAAAGTAACAAAAGATGTGGAAAAGTTACAATATCCTTAACTCTTTGAGAACATGTAGGCTTAGAATTTTGGGGACAAAATTCCTTTTTTGGGGAGAGAATTATAACATCCCCTGATTTTTATTAAATAGAAAAATAAATTTTGTAGTGAAGGAAAGGAAAGAGAATGAAATAGAGCATTGAAGAAACCCTAAAAAATTATAAATATCTAAATGGTAAAAAGGAAAACTAGAAGGGGAGAAATTGTAATATCCTTATTCCTTGGGGCTAGAATCGAACATTAGGAATTGAGCTATATATATATATTGGGTGGGACCCCAAAACCTTTTGGCATTTTCTTAAGAAAGGAATTAAAGCATTTGGGAAATTTATAGAAGCCAAACAAGACCTTAAGTAATGGATAGTTGAGATGTAATGGAGTGGCAATCTTGTAATAGTTTAGAAAATGAGTGGCAAAGGATAAAGGGGAGAAGCTTCTTGAGGAAGCTTGATTATTTTAATGTTTTTACTTGACTTTGGGACGGCAAGTTGACACCCACAAGGAGGAAAAGAAGAATCCACAGTCAAAGAAGAAGAAAGAGTGGAGGGAGAGAGATAAGAGAGAGAAAGAGCCAAAGGAAGGAATTAAGAATTTTGGAAGGAAACGAGAGCTAGAGGTTGGTCTAAGACAAAGAGATTCACAAGTATAGTTTTATAGTAGATAACTTGGTAGGTATAACATTAATTATTCATTGAAATTCCATGTCCTTTGGAAGATCTAAAGTGTTTCAAATCTCATATTTTGATGTTGAATGATACATATTTGTGATTAGCTATGTAGAGTGAAAGTTTGGATGCATAAGTAATATATGTTTGTGCTGAATTTGGCTTGAAAAGGGTGAAAATTGATACATGAAATAAATGGTTCTGTAAGTCAAAATTTATGTAGAATTTGGAAATGTATTCAACGAATAGTTGTAGCCCTTTGTCTTAACTTTCCATAGACACCGAAATCACTCTAATTAGATCTAAAACGAAAGAGTTATGTCCTAGTGAGTGTAGAGAGGTCAAATCTAATGTGAAGAGTCATGATTTTGTATTTGAGACCCTTTTTTACCTGTTTTTAATCTATTTTGTCAATATAGTAAACATAAAAGTTGTAGATGTGTTACAAGACATGCAAGCCATGTTGGGAGCTGGTCTAGCTTATTTTCAACTATTTTTTTACCCTAAATGAACCTCACTAACTAGATGGTAATTATAGAAACCAAATTGAAGAAGAAAGCCCTATAATCTTTGACATACAATACTAGTTTTCACTATTTCTTGTAATAACAAACATGACATATATCATGTATTAATACATATTTTTTAAATTATGAAGATGATGATGTGATGCCTATGCTATTGTATTAATGCATGATGATTAGATAATATAATGTATACTAGTTTTCACTATTTCTTGTAATAACAAACATGACATATATCATGTATTAATACATATTTGTTAAATTATGAAGATGATGATGTGATGCCTATGCTATTGTATTAATGCATGATGATTAGATAATATAATGTATGCATTGTTACATGATGGTAAGTGTATTAATAAATATTTGTTAAATGATGTGGTGATGATACTATGCATGATATTAGTGATGTACTTGGTTAATACATAACCCATTATGATGGTGATGATGATTAAAGAGTATGATGTGTACATTATTATATGATGATAGAGGCATTAATACTTATTTGTTATATGAAGTGACGAACTTGATTGAGGATGGCAATCATGATACTAATGGTGAGTTGTTTGAGGCATACATGATTATATAATGTTAATGTATGTAGAAATGTGGCTATAGACAATTAGTCACTGTGTATTGAAATATAGCTATAGACGATTAGTCACTATTTGTTGAAATGTAGCTATAGACGATTAGTCACTGTATATTAAAATGTGTCTACAGACGATTAGTCACTGCTTGTTGAAATGTGGTTACAGATGATTAGTCATTATATATTGAATATATGGTTACAGATTATTAGTCATTGTTTGTTGAAATGTGGCTATAGATAATTAGTCACTGTGTGTTAAAATGTGGCTACAGATGATTTGTCACTGTATATTGAAATGTGGCTACAGATGATTAGTCACTGTTTGTTGAAATGTGGCTATAGATGATTAGTCACTGTGTGTTGAATTGTGGCTACATACGATTAGTCATTATATATTGAATTGTGGCTGTAGATGATTAGTCACTGAGTATTGAAATGTGGTTACAGACGATTAGTCACTATATGTTGAAATGTGACTATAAACGATTAGTTACTATGTGTTGAATTATGGCTAAAGACGATTAGTCATGGTGTATTGAACTTGTGGCTATAGACGATCAATCATCGTGTGTTAAGCAAGCAACTATACTATGTTAATCATGCACTGTAAATATTATGACTTCATCACAAAATATTGATATTTTCTGTAGTTTATATAGTTGGACATAACACTGTGATTTTTACTTATAATATGATGTTGTTAATGTTGAACATATTGTGGCCCTGTTCTCATTAATGTTTGGTGTTATGTTCAGATAAAGGTAATTGAGACGTTGAAAGACTTCCTATCGATGCTTGGGAGTTTCAGATGGTGGAAATACCTTATTTGGGTCAGTTCACCATTATGCAATTAATGGTGTGGAGATCCCAATGCTAGCATCACTTTCTCCACCCTTTGTACCCAGGGTTGACGTGTGGTATATGATCTAATGTTAAGTTAATGTAATTATGCGACTCCTGTATAAACCATAACCACTGATGTGGCCCTTTTAGTATGACAATAATACAATATGAGCTACTTTTATACATGTGTGTATTATTTGATGTTGGAATATGATAATTGTATTTAAAAAAAAACTGGTCCTTACAAGTTCGCTTAGACTTTAGATTAAGGATTTGATTATGCTTTTATTCAAAATGTAATTCCATGCATAAGTAGATATAATTGCATGATTAAAAACAATCCAAGGCTTTTATGTCATTGAGACTATCTAACCTTTAAGAGATGACCTCCTCCTTTCTCCATAAGCATAATATGGAGGCTGCTGAGCATTAACAAGGAGAAAAGAATTAGAAAAAGTTTAATGGTACATTGAACATTTATTTTCGACATATTTACGTTATGTCTATACATATCTTTTTTTGTAAAAGTGGAATACCACTATTCATATATGATGAGAAATATATCAGGTACCAAGGTTAGCAAACAAAAGATAAAGACAGAATAAACAAATCTTGCAACTTCTGAAAATATCAAAAAAATTAATATAACTAAAAAAAGAGAGGCAACATACCTCTCAAATTCTAATTTATCAAATATTACGTCTTAATATTTCACATATACAGTTAATACAACATCAAAAAGAAAAGAAAAAGAGACGTATTTTTGAAAATGTAACACACCTCTCAATTTAATTTGAATATTAGCTCTTTTCAAAAAATGTTTACTTAGTTGTAAGTATGATGTTGTAAATTTGATCTTCTTCTACTTAAATCTGAACTCAAAATTGTAGATTTGAGTTTAATGGTCTAAATTTGGATGAAAGAGATGCAAATTTTGAAGCTTTTAAAAAGAGTAAAAACTTTTCTTAAAGAAAGAAAATATAAAAAAATATTGAAAAAAGAGAGGAAGGGGCTACCATTTCAGGGCCCGGGGGGGGGGGGGAGGTGTTTGCTAAGAGGAACTAAATTTTCTTTCTTTTCCATTGAAACGACCGAAACGTTTCCGTTTCCTGAGTCACTGACACGAAACTGAGTTATCGAAACGAAACGAAGTGTTTGTTAAGAAATTATGCTATTTCAATTGAAATTATTATAATTATGAATATTTCGGTAGAAATACTATTGTTTCAGTGGAAATACTGTTGTTTTGGTGAAAATACTCTTGTTTCGAGTTGTTTCGATGGAAAATTACTAAACTAATTTGAAAAATAAAAAAATTGACAATCTAAAAGCAGATGAAAGTAGCATTATATCACATCCAATACCAAGTTATTTTCTTCCACAAGTCACAACATTTTTATTAACTTCCTACTCTCCCCTTATGTTCTCATGACATTGTTTTTCTTCATTATCTTCATTTTAAAAAAGAAATTACAAAAATGATGAAAAGAGAGATTGAAAGACAAAGAGAAGAGAGAGAAAGATACATAAAGATAGAGACAAAATCATGGTCGACAGAGAGAGACTTAAATATAGATGCTACAAAAGAGTTAAGAAGAAGATGGAGAGATAGATACAAGAGAGAGATTGTTGTTGAATGCTGTTAGAATTTGAGTCGAAGTCCCTATTGTAGTAACATGTTTATTTACTATTCAATTATAGACATTAATTCGAATTAATTTTAATATAATTTTATATATCTATATCATTAATATTATGTTCAAAATCTTTTAAAATTTTTAAAAATATTATTTGAAATTATTTGAAACGTTTCTTAAAAAATCTTCTGTTTTTACGAAATTTCCGAAAAGTTTCAAAATTTTTTTATTTTTGGAGTCATCGAAACGGTACCTTAAAATGAAATTTAGTACCTTTGATAAGAGAAGGATTTCTAGCTAAACAATTCTTGTTTGATGCTTCTTTAATTGTTTGACGTTTCTTTCGAATTTTAAGGGCTTAATCTGTTGTTTTGTTGTCAATTCTGTTTCAAAAACCCATCTCTCCTAAAATTGGGTTTCAATGGCCTACTTTTTAAAAAACAAATAAAAAAAATTATTATTTTTAAATAAAATAAATGAAATACCTTTTTTGAAAAAAATAAAAAAAATGATAGAAGAAACAAGTGAGTTAAAATAAATTTCCATTAAAATCAATTCACATATCTTAGGTTTCACTTTTTTTTATTTGTTTCTCATTCGACCAAGGTACTAAATTTCGTTTCAAGGTATCGTTTCGGTGACTACAAAAACAAAAACATTTCGAAACATTTCAGAAATTTCGAAGAAACGAAATTTTTTTAAAAAAACGTTTCAAATAATATTTTTTAAAATTTTAAAAGATTTTAACATAATATTAATGATATAAATATATAAAATTATATTAAATTAATTCGAATTAATGTTTATAATTGAATAGTAAGTAAACATGATACTACAGTAGGGACTTCAACTCAAATCTTAACAGCATTCAACAACAATATCTCTGTTGTATCCATCTCTCCATTTTCTTCTTAACTCTTTCGTGGCATCTATATTTAAGTCTCTCTCTCTCTCTGTCGACCATGATTTTGTCTCTATCTTTAAATATTTTCCTCTCTCTTTGTCTTTCAATATCTCTTTTCATTATTTTTAAGTTTCTCTCTCTGTCGACCATGATTTTATCTCTATCTTTAAGTATCTTCCTCTCTCTTTGTCTTTCAATATCTCTTTTCATCATTTTTGTAGTTTCCTCTTTAAAATGAAGATAATGAAAGACAATAATGTCATGATAACAAAGGGGAAAAGTAAGAAGTTAATAAAAATGTTGTGACTTATGGGAGAAAATAACTTAGTGTTGGATGTGATATGATGCTACTTTAATCTACTTTTAGATTGTCAATTTTTTTATTTTCAATTTACTTTAATACTTTTCCATCAAAACAATTCGAAACAAGAGTATTTCTATCGAAATAACTCGAAACAAGAGTGTTTCTATTGAAACAACTCGAAATAAGAGTATTTTCACTGAAATAAGAGTATTTCTACCGAAACATTCCGAAATATAGTAATTTCAATCGAAATAACCTAATTTCTTAACAAATACTTTGTATTATTTCGATAACTCCGTTTCGTGTCAATGACTCAAGAAACAGAAACGTTTCGGTCATTTCGATAAAAAAAAAAAAGAAAATTTAGTTCTTTGCATTCGACAAAAAAGTAGTTAAAATCTAATCAAGCATGTCTAGGTGTTTTTCTATCCCATTTCAAATTATATGAACTTTGATAACTATTTAGGGTATTAGGCTTTCTCAAGTCAAGTCTCAAACCCTGTAAATACCAGTATCCCTTCCTTTTAAATTTTTGATTTATTTTTCATTTAGTTTGTAAATGCTTTTCATTTTTATTTTTAATGCCTATCTTTTCTGCTGCCGTGTTTTTACATTATGTATCATGGGATTCTTAGCAGTTCAGGGTATATATGTGATTATTAATTGGACATTTAGATTTTTTTTTTCTGTTTACAAGTATTGTGTGGTGTCTAAAACCTTCAGATGCATGGAAAATATTTAAGTTATGGGACGAAATGAATATAAAATGGTTACGACTTACGAGATGAAATTGAAACTCAACACTAATATAAAGTACTACGAAAACTTTTGTTAAAATTTTGGTACATATTAAATTATATAATATAATTCAGATTAATAATTATATAACATTTTATAGAATAGTATTTCAGTTATTTAAACAAAATATTTATATATATATATATATATATATATATATATATATATATATATATATATATATATATATATATATATATATATATATATATATATAAGATGTAAAATTTTCAAATTCACGAATACAAAATAATCTTGAGCGCTGGAAATGTGGCTCGGACATTCTTTTCCCTTCGTTATCTTCTTTCTGTGGACTCTGGCCATGCAGAAGCTTCAGTTTCTCTCTCATCTTCCCTCTCCAATTCCCTCTGCTCTTTCAACACAGAAGCTCCATGGCCACAGCCCCTTTTTCCCTTTCATCTTCCAAAATTTACTCTCTCAATTTCTCTTCTACACTGTCACCAAGTCGGAAATCGCTTCTTCTCTGCCCCTCAATTCTGGCACCCAACCATTGTTCCACGCCCAATTCTTTGGTGGGTTACCACTACCTCCACGGAAACTATTCTCAGCGATTCAGATGTGATGCAACCCAAGTATCAGTGGCTGAAGAATCTTCAGCATCCGGAGACGATGGCGGCAGCGGCGGTGACGGGAATGCTAACTGGGTTCCGGTGGTGCCGCTGTCAGCACTTCCTAGGGGTGAGCGGCGCGTCATAATTCAGGATGGCGAGACCGTTTTGTTGCTCTGGTATAAAAATCAGGTTTTTGCGATTGAGAACAGGTCCCCTGCTGAAGGTGCTTATAGTGAAGGGTTGCTCAATGCTAAGCTTACCCAGGTTTGAGTACATTCCTTAACCTTTTTTAGTTTAAAATCTTATTCAGATACAGCTATAATAGATATGTTATCAAATATATGAATAATGAAGGGTTTCAAAAGTAATGTTAACACTCTGGTTAGGTGGATTACATTTAGAAATTTCTGAAAATTCTTGTAATTATAAGTAGCTCTCATTATAATCTATAAATAATTTAGGACGCTGCCTTTATGTTTGGACTAAAGATTCTCTTAAAATAAGTTTATAGGGATGCATGTGGGAGACTGATAGTGCTACACTATCAAGAGGTTAGAAAATAGAAGAAGAAAGAAAGAAAGAAAGAAATTCCTTTATTCGAGAAAAGGATAAACTTCACAATACATTTCACCATTTCCATACTATTCTACTCTCCCATCTCATATTTATACACACAAATAACTAATTAGTAACTACTAACAATCCCAACAAACCCTTCTTTCTTTTAATCCATCTACCTATCAGAGACTAAATGTTAGTTTTACAATATTGTTAGAATTTCTGTGGATTGGATTAATTCAAGTAGAGTAAACTGGATACGATTTTTTCTAGGATTCTTAACCTGTAGAGAACTGAGAATTTCCAACTCGAGCAATCTGAAATGGTAAGTTTAGCCCGATTGAATCATCAAGGAAAAGAAAAGAAAGACCAAAAGAAGAAAAAACGAAGAAGAGGAAATTCAACCTACAATTGTCTAACTTGAGTTTCTCATTTATCAAAATTCTCTATCCTGCCCCCCCCCATCAAAATACAAAATACAAAATATTTAATAGCAATGAGTTACACTAGTTTTGTTCACCAAGTTGATGTTAAAATTGGGTTTATGAATTAGCTATTTTGAATAAGCAGGGAAAATCGAACAAATGCATGGTAGATTAGTCATAGGACTTGGAGTAAGGGGTGTCATGATCCTAATCAAAGGACGCTAGGGGCCCAAACAGACCCCTCCTCCTTAATTAGCTAGTGTGGCTGTGAGGGTGGGGGGAGAATCTTTATCTTGCAATTGGACTGAGCAGATTGGAAAGACTGGAGTGCTCTGCTTAGGTGCTTATATTGGCCTTCTATCAACCAGACTTTTGAAGATGTATGGGGCTTAGGTTTTAATCTTTTTCTGTGTGCTTGGACTTGCATTACATAAGAATTAATTTGTAAATGCCTGTCAAGTTCCAAGAACAATTCCAGTACTTAAAACGTTAGGTTGCAGTGTGAAGGGAAAGAATGCTCAGGGGATTTGCAATTCAGTCTTTGCAGTCTCCTTCTTTTGCTCCTTTAGTCTGACCTTTTTTGAAGTGTGTCTTTTTGTCAAAGATCTTGCTTAAAAGTGTGTTTTGCAAGTCAAATAAGTTAACTTATAACTTATTTGACTAACTTATAAGTTTGTTTAATCAAATTAGAGGTGTTTAGTAAATAAATTTATTTGAATAATTTAAATTACTTGAAAGTTTAAAGGTTATACGTTACTTTAAATAGCGTATAACTTTGTTGTTAATTTTTAAACTTTAATTTAACTTATAAGTTAATTTTTGCCAACCAGAACTTAAGATGAATAATTTCCTGGGTTAGAATGTTAAATGCTATCACAGGTTTTTCTGTCATAGGACATGCCTTATAGTTGACGCGTTATGTCTGGAAAACTCATGTTGCTTCTAAGTTCCTGTATTATATTGTCTGCCACGCTTTTATGAATTCTTTACATATTTTTGTATTGTTAATTGATCTGATATTGATAGCTTTTGATAGAGTGCCATTCTATATTTCTCCTCACCACCTTTCAATTTCAGTTCTCTATTTGATGACGCAAATGGGAATTGAAAGCCCAAACAGGATTTTCAAACCATACTGGTAGAATTACAGTCAAGAATCAAGTTACTTTGGCCTTATAGATTGACATAAATCAGTTCTTCCTAACAATTATTACAGTTCTCTAAGCCATTCAAATACTTTACCTGACATGACAATGGAATTGGAAGGTCCAATTCCTTCTTTGTTTTCTGCTTAAACATGTCCTGTCCCCACTTGCCTTTGTGACACAGAATCTGAAGTAATATGTGAATGATCATTTATGAATCCCTTTTGTATTCATTATTTCATTGGTTCTTAGCAAAATTTGTGGGGGGAACCTCAACTCTGCTTATTTCTTAATGTTGGTCTGACTACTGGACACTATTGACTTAGTGTGAACTAAATTTATAGCTCATTTTCCATAAGTTAGGCTTTATTTTTATTTTTTTTAATTTTTTATACCCCAAACATATTTCCATAGAGCTTTTAGGTACTGTTTCAATTGCACTCATAGGTTGGGAAACTCAAGACTTCATTGGTGTCAATTCCTTCATTACCACTTACAATCTTTGGTAATCTTTGGTTTTGTTATATCTTTAAATGCATCGGTAAAAATCTCTTTATTACTGTTGCTTGACAGAAAATAAGATGACTTTTCCTGGTCCTGTCTTCATGTAGGATGGCTGTATAGTTTGCCCGACTACTGATAGTACATTTGATCTTCAAACTGGAGCCATCAAAGAATGGTATCCAAAAAATCCTGTACTCAGAGTTCTCACCCCTGCTTTGAGAACACTCTTTGTATATCCTGTGAAAACTGATGAACAGAATATTTATATCAGCATGAGAGGTGTAAAATCTGATGCTTCTGCTGAGATAGTCTTTAGTGGGAAGGCTCAACCTGGTGTAACTGCAACTGATGTCAATGTTGATGAGGTAACTGCATTACCTTCACTTTTTGAATGATGATTTATTTGGCTTCTTAGAGGAAAAGAACTTTGCAATTATGCTTTGCTCTTGACTTATTTGTTCTATTATTTTCTTAGGTTAAAATGGTGGTTGATGAAGACCTAGAGGGTTTTGGTTTCACTGGGAAGAATGAAATAATAAACGGGAAGGCTGCTGTTATCGGTTTCCTGTTGTTGTTGGATTTTGAGCTCTTGACTGGTAAAGGCCTTTTAAAGGGAACGGGCTTCTTAGACTTTATATATTCCGTGTCCAATGCTCTTCAGTAGACACTGCCTATGTTGGTTCAGTTATGAATTACATTCCTGATTCCTCTATGACCCCCAGGAAAATAAAGGATATATTCTCTTGGCTATTTGGTTATCATAATTTGTTGGTGGTTGTTTGTAGTAGTATGTATGCCTTGCACTTTTTATTGTATATTGTGAAAATAGATTGTATCAATCTAGAACTTTTTATTGGTTTTTTTGTCTTTTGACAAATTAACTGCCTGTCACTAATTTTTTTGTTTACAAAGGGGATGTTCAACAATGATATTCCAAAATTTGATCTTGTCCATTCTTTATGGCTTGTCAATTATGATGCTCAGTTACATTATCTCATTTTGTAGTATTCAATGTTGAATTACTGCATTGGCAGTAATGAATGCCAAGGAGAGAATGAAAGAGAAAGAGAGAAAGAGAGAAAGAGAAAGGAGAGAAGAGAGAAATGAGAATTCTGCTCAATTGCATTGATCTTCACTATAGCCAGTTACACCTATTTGTAGTAGGTAGTTTATAGCTAATATTCCAACAGCGACTAACAGCTACTATTACAGAATTATGTAACTACCCTTACATTTACATTTGTAATACTCACATCTGCCTTCAAATATGAAATTCTGAGTTTGGATCTAAGAAACAGAAACTGGTTTTCAGGCAGGAGCTTTGTGAGTATATCAACAAGCTGATTTTGGGAGGAAATATGCAGAACTGTAATTTCCTTTTTAATAACTTTCTCTCTGACAAAATATAGATCTAGCTCAAGGTGCTTTGTCCTTGGCTGTAGCACTAGATTGGCACTAAGTAAGATAGTGCCAAGGTTGTTACAATACAACTTTGGTATTGCAACTGAAATTCTGAGTTCAGAGGGCGGTGATTGGATCCAAACCACCTTAGCCACCAAGTTTGCAAGACTTCTAAACTGAGCTTCAGTAAATGATTTAGATACAGCAAGCTGCTCCTTGGAAGACCGGGAAATGAGGGTTTCTCTTAAGAAAACACATGCACCCGAACTACTTCTCCTGTCATCCAGGTCATTGGCCTAGTCAGCATCATAAAAGATCACTAAATCCAAAGATGTAGACTTGGTGAATGTCAAGCCAAAGGTTAAGATTGTCTTACGAGTCTTTTGACAACATACCAGTATTCATCCATTAGAGCTTTCATAAATTGACATACCCTATTTATTGAGTATTCAATTTCTGGTCTGGTGATGGTGTATACTATAGTGTACCTACTATGCTTCTGTAGATAGTAGGATTATCAAATGGTTTTGAACTAGCGGTAGTCAACTTTGGGCTTGCTACCATAAGAGTAGGAACTGCTTTAGCAGACTGCATTCTTGCCTTTACTAGTAGCTCTTTGATGTACCTTTCTTGAGAAAGTATAAAGGATCTATTTGCTGCATATTTAAATTCAATCCCTAAAAAAAAGTTCAGTCTACCAGGATCTTTGAGTGGAAAAATTGAATTAAGTTGCTGCACTAATTGAGCAACATAATTAGCATAATCTCGATTAATAATGATGTCATCTACATAGACTAAAACAATCAAGGTAGTACTACCACTTTTGATAAATAGAGAGCTATCACACTTTGAGGTGAGAAAGAGAGACAAGGGTTTGGCTCAGTTTTCCAAACCAAGCCCTAGGGGCTTGTTTGTGTCCATGTAGGGACTTGTGCATATTATAGACCAGCCTGTTGTTAGAAGGCTCAAACCTCTATGGTTGAGACATGTAGACCTCCTCATTCAAAATGCCATTCAAGAAGGCATTGTTTACATCTACTTGGTGTAGCACCCACCCTTTTTCAAGAGCTAGGCTAAGCACAGTCCTTATAGTAACTGGCTTGACTACAAGGTTGAAGGGTCTCTATGAAATTAGTGCTTGACCTTTGATAGAATCCCTTTGCAACCAATCTAACCTTATACTTCTGTAGTGAGTCATATGGGTTGGGCTTGACTTTGAATACCCATTTACACCTAATGGCATTTCGGTTTTCAGGGAATTCAACTAATGAACAAGTGTTGTTTCTCATTAAGGCATCATACTTATCTCTCATTGCCGCATACCATTTCGAACTTTGTAAAGCCTCTTTCAATGATTTAGGTTCTGCAACAGCTAGTACTGGTGTTGGTTGTCTTGCCTTAGCCTTAGACCTTGTGACCATAGATGATGGTTATAGAAAGTGTGTGTTGGATGTTTTTGGGATAGTGTTTGAGGTTGTGGGATTAGTGCTTGAGGTATTAAGGACAGTGTTTAGGTGTGCAATAGTGTTTGGGTTATTAAGAACGAAATCTGAATTTGGAGGAATCAAGGGAATAAAGATTCGTGGCTTAGGTGTGTATGGTGTAGAAGGTTGTGAAGTGGCAGCAGGGACTAAGTGTTTAATGGGAAAGTCTGATTCATTAAATGTGACATGTCTTGAGATTTAGACTCTGCCAGTAGGGTCTAAGCACTTGAACCTTTTGTGATTATGGGCATACTCAAGAAAAAGTGCACTTAAAAAATTTAAAATTCTGCTTGTTCTGCTGATGGGGTCTTAAAAAAGGCTAGCCTGCAGATCCAAATACTTTAAATTTTGAGTAGTTAGGTAAAGATTGAAATAGTACCTCATATGGGGAAACTAAGGACAGAAGAGGAGTAGGCAACCTGTTGATAATATAAGTGGCAATTTTGAAAGCATAATCCGAAAATCTGAAGGGCAGGAATGAAATAGCTAAAAGAGACAATCCCATTTCAGTTATGTTTGTGTTTTCTTTCAATTTTTCCATTTTGTTATAAGGGCATGTAATTCTGTGTAGTTTAACATTCTGAGCAAGATAGGGTGTTAATGTAGTAAAATCACCCCCACCATCTGATTGTAGCATATGAATTTTACAACTAAATTGTAACTCAACCATTTGCTGAAAATTAATAAATGTGGTTGCGGCTTTTGACTTTTGTTTTATAAAGTGAATCCAGCTGAAGCTAGAAAATGCATATGCAAACACTATATAATATTTGAACCCATTGGAGGACATGGTGGATGAAGGACCCCATACACCAACAAATATCAATTCTAAGGGCCCCGAGTAGACTGTTCGAGAGGCAAACAATGGCAGCTTGTGAGCTTTACCCAAACAATTTTAACAAAATAGTAAAGTACTTTTATTCATAGTAGGGAGATTACATTTACTCAAAATTTATTTAAAATAGGTAAAGAACAGTGATAAAATTTGTTATGCCACATAACAAATGAATTATTTATAGCAACTAAATTTATAGAATACTGAAACTGAGATTTTGGCAACAGTTGTAGTTTATCAAATGCATAAAGGCCATCCTCTCTAATTACTCCTTACAGCAAAACCTTATGTGCAGCTTGAGATTTGACAAAACAATCATGAGGATGAAACTCAAAATAAACACCATTATCTCTAGCAAACTAAGACACTTTGACGAGATTCTTAGTTATATTAGGGACATGTAGCAAGTCATTTAAGGCTAGCAAAGATGAATTGCAGGGAGTTTGAATAAGAGAGGTGCCAATGTGCTTGACCTAAACCGTCCCCTTTATAGAGCTGCTCCTGACCCATAAAGTCATAACTGCTTTTCAAATTCCCAGTGTTAGAAGTGACACGTGCAGTAGCACTAGAGTCAGGAAACCAATGTTGGTTAGTGGAAGATGAATTAGTAGCAGCTGCCAAGGCATTTGGAGAAAAATCCTGAACAAGTTGAGCAGAGTGACCTTTGAAACTGCTATTTTGATTCCCATGAAACTGTGATGCAGTATCATCTCTAGAATAGTTCTTATGATATTGGAAACATTGAAGTGCCATATGCTCAAATTTGCCACAGATTTGACTTTGTGGCTTGTTAAAGTTTATGCCAAACCTCTGCCTCTGCTCCTTTGATTAAACTGAGCTCTACCATAACCTCCATTCCAATTACCATTGTTTCCTCTACCAAAGCCATTGTGGCCTTTACCAGAATTTCCAGAAAATGACTCTCTGTTGTTCCTATTCCCAGCATAATCTCTACCATTCGAATTACTCATATTTGTGTGTGATAGATGAATTCGGGGGGTTTCCGAATCTAATTGTCCTTTTGCTTTAGCCTCTCTTATTGGGCCATTAAAATGGACTCTATGTCACTAACCATGTAAGGATCCATCCTATATGTGGCAGATGTTACAAAACCATCATACTCACTAGAAAGTGCTTTAAAGATTGCTTCTATTTTCTCACATTCACCGGTTCACCCACTGCTTCTAAAGAATCAAATATTTTCTTGATTTGTGTCATAAACTCATTAATTGAATTTTCACTTTTCTTAATAGTCCTCAATTGACATTGAAGCTGCCTTACCTTTGCTCAAGTCCGTGTAGAGAAAAATGTCTCCAATTTGTTCCAGATTTGAAAACTTGAATCGCTGCCTACCCTTCTTGTAAGAATGCCTTCAGACATGGATGACAACCAACTCATCAAGAGCATATCTTGCCTCATCCAATCAATGTATTTGAGATTGAAAATCTGTAGAACTGTGTCCTTATGTGACTTGAATTTTGGTGGAATACTTCTTGGATCTTCAAGAAAATACTCAAGACTATGACCAAACACAACCGAGTACACTTGCTGCTTCCAAACTAAGAAATTAGACTTGTCCAATTGACAGAAAAAAAAGAATGATTAAACATGATCAAATCCTTCTTCTACCATGTAAGTTCATCGCTTGAAGATGGTGGAGCATCCATTGAAGAGTGCTCCGATACCATGTTGAATTACTATATTGGCAGTAATGAACTGATGAGAGAATAAAAGAGAAAAAGAGAAAAAAAAAAAAAAGAGAAGAGAGAAATGAGAATTCTGTTCAATTGCGTTGATATTCACTATAGCGGATTACACCTATTTATAATAGGTAGTTTCTAACTAACATTCCAATGGCTAGGACAGTCCTTTTGTTGTTTTTCTTTTTTCCATTTTTTGGGGCCAAATATAACTCTTTGTTATTGAGGCCTTTGACTCTACTGGAAGAGTATTGGTTCATCATAAGATTTCATAGTAATTTAATTTTTTATATTTCTATAAGGTATAATTTTTTAAATTTAATCACTAATTTTTAATCTCTTTTAAGTTTAATATTTTACTTTTTGAGAAAATGGAAATATTTCATTTTTTAAAAAAAGCCCATCAACACTTACAACAATAATAGAAATTTCAGATCTAATAACAAATGAATGTCTTTAATTTTCTTGTTGAACTAAGGTTTCGTTTGAATAGTATAATTTATAGCTTATTAAAACTTATTTATCAATATAAATGTTTTTATGTTAAAAAATCAGTGTTTAGATAAATTTAAATAAATAACTTATTAATTTTTAATAAATTAATTTTAACTTATTTCGTAAGTTAATTTTTTAAGTTTAATGAAAAAAATCTTTGCAGAAACTCAATTCACATAATCAGGAAGCTATTTTGTATTTTTACAAATTAAAATTTTATCAAAACTATATCCTTCACCTTCCTCCTTTCATTAAAACTATATCCAAATATTTTAAAAAGAGTTCATAAATTTGAAAATATTTTTTTAAGCATATATCCAAACGTTAAATAACTTAATTTAAAAGGAGCTTATAGTATACAAAATTTTTATATAAGGCCTTATTTTATAAACACTTAAATAAATTGTTTATCTAAATTGAGCCTAAAAGATAAATAAAATCTCTATTGATCTTTGAATTTTTTAGATGAAAAATCACCATCATCTTCATCAGTGTTGCAGTGAGATAATTAATTTCATTTATTTATTGAATTAGATGCAAATTTTTTCAAAATATCATAATATACTTAAAACAAAATAAAGAAAACTACTAAAATCTCAATTAGATGGGAGCAAGAAACATTCCGACAAAAGTGAGATAGAAAAAAAACTTTATAATCTACCAATAAAGACAAATAAAAATACTTAAAACTTTCAAATATACTTAAAATAAGATGGATCGAAATAATTTCTTAGATCTATCAACAACAACAACTAAGCATTTTCCCACTAGGTGGGGTCGGCTACATGGATCAAACGGCGCCATAGTGGCCTATCACGGATGAGATCAATAGATAAGTTATTAACTATTAAATCATTTTTAATAGTTTCACTTATTGTTTTCTTTGGCCTCCCTCTACCTCTAATTATTGGACTATTCTCCATCCGATCAACTCTTTTCAATAGGGCTTCTGCAGGTCTTCTCCACACATGGCCAAACCATCTTAAGTGAGATTCAACCATCTTCTCCACAATAGGTGCTATCCCAACTTTCTCTCTAATGCACTCATTTCTAATCATATCTCTTCTGGTGTGTCCACACATCCATGCAACATTCTCATCTCTGCAACGTTGAGTTTATCTTCATGTTATCTTTTAACCGTCCAACATTCCGTACCATACAATATAGCAGGTCTTATAGCCGTACGGTAGAATTTTCCTTTAACTTTGAGCGGCACTTTTTTTAATCACAAATGACACTCGAAGCTTTCCTTCATTTCATCCATCCAGCTTGAATCCTGTGGTTTACGTCCTCCTTTACTTTACCGTCATTTTGTATAATGGACCCAAGATATTTAAAACTTGTAACTTGTTTTAATATATAGTCTCCAAGTTTTACGTCTATATTCGTATTTGTTCGTCTCTTACTAAAAATACATTCCATGTATTTTGTTTTATTTCTACTAATCCGAAAACCATGTGTTTCTAAAACTTGTCTCCACGACTCTAGCTTCATATTTATTTCCTCTTTCGATTCACCAACTAAGACTATATCATCTGCAAAAATATGTATTGAGGCCCCAACTCTTGTATATGTTCAGTAACTACGTCCAAAATCAAATTAAAAAGATACGGACTCAGAGAAGACCCTTGATGTAGTCCAATAGTTGTGGGAAAAATCCTTTATATCCCCATTTTGTGTTCTCACGCAAGTCATTATTCCGTCGTACATGTCTTTGATTGCTCGAATATACGCAATACGTACTCCTTTCTTTTCTAAAGCCTTCCATAGAATCTCTTTTAACACTCTGTCATATGCCTTTTCCAGATCAATAAAAACCATATGCAAATCTTTCCGTCTGCTTTGATACCTTTCCATCAATCTTCGTAGTAAATAAATTGCTTCCATAGTTGACCTTCCTGGCATAAATCCAAACTGGTTCTCTGTAACTTGAGTCTCTTGTCTTAATCTTTGCTCAATGATCTTCTCCCATAACTTCATGGTGTGGCTCATGAGTTTAATCCCCTGATAGTTGGAACAATTCTGTATGTCTCCTTTATTTTTATATATAGGGATTAAAGTACTTCTCCTCCATTCATCCGGCATTTTCTTAGATTTCATAATCACATTAAACAACTTAGTGAGCCAACTTATACCCTTCCTTCCTAAACTTTTTCACACCTCAATAGGTATATTATCAGGTCCTACTGCTTTGCCATTATCCATTCTCTTCAGAGCTTTCTCTACTTCAAATTCTTGGATTCTACGATAAAAAGTATAATTACGGTCTTCTTCTGCAATATTAAGTCTGTCAGAGTTGTAGGTCAACTCATGCCCTTCGTTAAAAAGTCCTTGAAAGTAACTCCTCCATCGTGCTTGGATATCATGCTCCCTTACCAAAACATTACTCTCTTCATCTTTAATACATTTCACTTGATCTAGGTCCCTTGTCTTTCTTTCCCTACCCTTCGCAAACTTGTAAATTTTTCTTTCTCCCTCCTTAGTTCCTAAAGATTGATATAATCCCTCAAAAGCTCTAGTTCTTGCTTCACTCACAGCCTTCTTAGCGTCTTTCTTAGCTGCTTTATATTTATCCCAATTTTCCTTATCTTTACATAAGTGCCACTCCTTCTAACACTCTCTTTTAAACTTAATCTTATCTTGCACCTCCGCATCCCACCACCAAGATTCTTTACTCTTAGGTCCAACGCCTCTTGATTCTCCAAGTGTCTCTCTTGCTATATTCCTAATCCCTTTGGCCATCTCGTCGCACATATCATTAGCATTTCCTTGGACCTCCCAAAGCCTTTCTTCCTCCACTCTTCTTTGAAAATTCCTTTGTTGCTCATTTTTCAAAGACCACCACCTAATTCTAGGAATTGTTTTCTTACTCTTTCTTTCTACTCTACTCATAACTCGTACGTCCAAAAATAAAACTCTGTGTTGGGTAGCCAAGCTCTCACTGGGTATGACTTTACAATTTGTGCAGAACTTTCGATCTGATTTCCTTACCAAGAAAAAATCTATTTGAGTGCTTGCTCCTTCACTCTTGTATGTAATAAGATGTTCAATCCGCTTTCTAAAGCAAGTATTTGCTATGGTAAAATTATAGGATAAAGAAAAATCCAAGATAGTTTTACCCTCTTCGTTCGCATCTCGTAACCCAAAACCTCCATGTATACCCTCGTATCCTTTCGATTCCCTCCCTACATGACCATTCAAATCCCCTCCTAGGAAAATATTTTCTCCCAGAGGTATTTCTTGAATCAAACTTTCTAGATCCTCCCAAAAAGTTCTCTTGTGATGCTCCTCTAATCCAACTTGGGGTGCATATACACTAAACACATTAAAAGTGTCCCGCTCAACTACAATCTTTAAAGCTATAATCCTATCTTCTAATCTTTTCACATCTACGACATTATTTCTCCACTCCTTATCAACTATTATACCTACACCATTACTAGTTCTTGTCTTGCCGGTGTACCAAAGCTTAAAACCTGAAGAATCTAATTCTTTTGCCTTTTCTCCTACCCACTTAGTTTCTTGTAGACACATGATATTGATCCTTCTCCTAATTATGGTATCAACTATTTCCATTTATTTTCTTGTGAGTGTGCCTACATTCCAAGTTCCAAAACGGATCCTACCCTTATGAACTAACTTCTTTGCCCACACCCGTTTATTAAAGTGTGGGAACCCTTGCTTATTTTTCACTGCATCCGGGTGCCGATGCAGTGGCCCTTGCTCTTTTGACACTGCACGCGAGCTATACAGCGCGTTGCTTCTAGGCAACGACCTAGCTTTAACACTATTGCTTCGTTTATCCATGTTCATGCGGTTATGACAAAGTTTTACGTTGGTTTTCGCACGCCTAACACAACCCTCCTCTTTTATCCGGGTTTGGGACCGGCTATACGAATATAGGCAGGGAGAATATAGCTGCTATTACTTTGAAGGGAACCATAAATGGATTGGTGGCCTCCAATCGTGAATAAGCAGCTCATTATATATAGGCACTATGCAAAAGATGGCTTGTTTGGAGATGAATCAACAAACACCCATGTCTGGCTAAGTGCCCAATTTCTTAGATCTATCATAAAAAATAAATTCGAGAGATTTATTTAAAAAAAAGAAAAGAAAAAAAGAGAGAAAAAGAAGAGAATATGTTAAAAGAAGAAAAAGAAGTAGAAAGAAGGGCTGTTGTCATCGTCTATTACTGATGGTGGCAGCCCCAAAAAGAAATCTCCTTATTCTGTTGCAAGGAAATGCTAAGAGAAAGAGGGAGGGGGGGGGAATAGAATTATTATATTTAGTATAAATTTTCTTGTAATGTTTATGAGGAATTTATAATAATTTACTTGTTAGTTCTTCATCTATTTAACTTTACATTACCCTGAATTATATCTTTTCAATTAAACTTTTGACATAAATGAATAAAATATACATGTTAATTTATATATTAAAAAAATTATGTACGTACTTTGATGAAGAAAATGTGATTTGAGTTAACAACATGATCGAATTAGAGAAAAAGAAATACGTTCAATATTAAATTGAAAGAATTAAAAATAAAAAAATATATTATATTGTGAAATAATTAAAAAAACAAACAAACAAATAAATAAATAAAACTAATAAGCAACAATGAGATAACAAGAATATAGAGCAATTTTTGGGGAGATGCTTGTTTCTTATATGTGTTAATTGTCGTATAGGACATGTCTATTTATATGCTCATAGCCACCTATAGTTATAAAAAAAAATGTAATAAAACAAATTAAAAGGAATCAATAAATGTAGTTTCACCAATAAAGGAGTTTAAAAGGGCATTTATGTCATTAACAATTATATTGTCTCTTAGACATCCACATATAATTTAAACCCTACGCTGCTCAGTTGTTCTCTCTCTCGTTCAAGCAGTGCCATTTTGCTTGTTTGGGGCTGCCACTAATTCCACCCTTTTCCCTTCCTTTTTTCTCGTTACATTCTCATTTCTTTTCTGTTAGAGTTTTTTTTGTCTTCCTTCATGGGAGCGATGTTATTTCATTTGAAAGTGTTTCATCTTTGCAAAATAGAAGTTTTCATCTCATTGTTAAAATCTTTGGAGGTTAGTAGTTCATCTCCATAAACTTTCAACAATACAAGTGGATTGAAAAGAAAAAAGAATTGTAGAATATGTAACTTTTAGAGAATGTTAAGAGGTGTGTAGTTTACCTTGTATGTCATCTACTCAATGTATATTTTTTGATATAGAACTATATCTTTCTTTGAAGGTTTTATTTTTCATCTTTGTCTTCTAATCAATTAGCCACTTTTTGATTCTTTTTATTATGATTTTGTAAGATTGATTGTATTCTTTAAGATTTATTGAAATCCACTTTCTATTGTACTAAGTAGTTCTTCTCCATTTACTATTTCACTAAAATAGATTCATCTTTCTCTAGAAAAAGAAAAAGACATCCACATATAATTTGTTGATAACATATTGAAAAAATTCATCTATTTTAGGGGAAATAACACACACCCACCTTGATTTATATTGCGATTTACAATGTCCCCCTAATTTAACAATGATTGCAATGTTCTCCTTAATTTATGAATCAATTGCAAATAACACCCAAAATAACATAAATACCCCTCTTCCTTCTTTTACTTAACTAAAAGTCTAGGCCAAATTGTTCTTTGGTTCCTCAACTTATTTTTCAATTTCGTATAAAACAAGTCACAATTTTTAAATATCTTGGATCTATTGTAAAAAAGATGGTAGAATCTCGTCTAAGGTGGATTGATAATGTGTGGAGGAGACCTGCAGAAGCCCTATTAAAAAAAGTAGATTAGATAGACAGTAGCTTGATAGTTAAATGTAGAGAGAGACCAAATAAATTAATAGGTGTAACCATTAAGAATGATTTAACAATTAATAATCTCTATTGACTTCATTTACAATAGGACTCTTTAGCGTTGTTTGATCCATGTACTCGATCATACTTAGTAGAAAATGTTTGGTTGTTATTATTTTGGTCCCTTAACTAAAAGTAGTTTCCCAAAATCCCTTAACTTAAAAGAAATCGTCACTTATATCATAAATTATAATTCAAATAGAGAAGATCTGCAGAAGGTGGTTTGGTAATGTATGGAGGAGACCTGCAAAAGCCCTGGTAAGAAGAATATATTAGGTAGACAATAGCCCGATAGTTAGAGGTAGAGGGAAACCAAATAAATTAATAGTTGTAACCATTAAAAATGATTTAACAATTAATAATCTCTATTAACTTCATTTACAATAGGACTCTTTAACGTTGTTTTATCCATGTACTCAAGCATACTTAATGGAAAATGTTTGGTTGTTATTGTTTTGGTCCCTTAACTAAAAGTAGTTTCCCAAAATCCCTTAACTTAAAAGAAATCATCACTTATATCCCAAATTATAATTCAAATGGAGAAAAGGAAAAAAAAAAAAAGGATTACTTCTAAAACCATAAACTTAAAATCTTAAAAACTTAAAACCCTAAATGATAAAACCATAAACACTAAACTTTAACCCAAAAACCTAAAATCCTAAAACCCTAAATCATAAACCACCAAACATTAAACGCCTAAACCCCAAACACTAACCTCCAAAATTCCAAATGTCAAAGTACAAAACACTAAATTGCAAAATACCAAAACCCAAATGTCAAACCCTAAACCTTAAAATGCAAACATTAAAACCGGAAAACACTAAACGCTAAACTTTAAACCATAAAATCCAAAACCCTAAAATCTTAATCCATAAACCCCAAACGTCAAATATTAAAGTCCTAAACCATTAAACCCCAAATATCAAAACTACAAATTCCAAAACCCTAAACTAAACCCCAATCCCTAAACTCCAAATTTTTAAACTCTAAAACCCAAACATTAAACCATAAACTCCAAACTCTACACACCAAACCAAAACCCTAAATCTTAAACTCAATGCCTAAACTCTAAAACCCTGAACTCTAAACCTCAAAACACTAAAAATATTAAAAGAATAAAAAAGGTGCAACGGTCACATGACCATTTCCATTACAAAGGTCATGTGGCCGTTGTAGGGGGAGGGATCATCGCTTATAAATAATCCCTTCCTCCTTAATTTTTTTAATCTCATTCTCTCTACTGTCTTATTTTTTTTCTCTTAGTTTCTCATTCTCTCATCTTCTACATCACTTCTATTTTTGCTTTCATCCTCCTTCAATTATAATACTATACTTCAATTATAACTGTAATAACAGTAAATTTAAGGAAAATTCTAATTAAGAAAAAATTTGAACTAAAATAGAGGATTTTGGAAATGGAGATGAGAACTGTTGAAAATATGTTTATTTACTACATGAGTTAAAGAATTACAAAGGAAATATGAGAATTTACGTTTCGTGGCCAAAATACAATTTCTTAAAAGTTTCGGGGTCAAAATGTAAATAAGGAAAATTAGCAAAGACCTCCCTCTAAAATTAATTTTTTGCAGAAAGGTCCCTCGGGATATTTTAAGGGACTCAGCCACTCAAAGGAGGAAAAATTTGGAATTTCCTCTCTCTCCTCAGAATTTTCTCTCCCGAAACCCTCAAACTTCTCTCTAAGATTTCTTTGCTTCTGGACCTCAGATTTTGACACCACCACCTCCAACGGACTCAAGACGAAGAGTTCTACAAATACATCTGATTGGTTTCAGGAGAATTGGCTGAAGATTGATCGAAAAATTGAAAGAAAAATCGCCTGAAAAGGTAATATCTGAAACTTCTATTTGTGGTTCTCAAACGCAAAAACTAACACTGTAGATCGATCCGGAAGGTGTCAAAATCTTAGGATCTCAAATTTTAGGACCATCCACCACCGCACGTGCCCCCACGTGCCGAAACTCTCCCGGAGAGTGACGCCCACGCGCAACTCCACTGGCGGCATGTGCAGCGAGTGAAACTGGACCTATTTGCATTGACTGAGCTCCTAGAGGCCAAATTTTGCAAATCTGAAGTCATTTTCAAGGTTTTTGGACCTTTTGGACTCGATTTTGGGGTTTATTTTGTCAAATTCAAACCAAAATCGTGAATTTTGGGGTTGTCCAACTTGGTACCTAAATTTTGTGAGTAGATAATTCTTCCTATAACTTGTCCTATACTCTTCTTGATCTTTGAGCATGTATATGATTGTGTTTATGAGATATTTATACTTTTATATATTTCTGAAATGCATTGGATTTATCTGAAATTGTCTACAATTTGAAATATAGTTCAAGAAGAGTATAGTTTTGAAACTAGTTTTCTGAAACTATGGTGTAGCTAATTTCTCATATATTTTTCATTGAACGGTAAAATGAATACTTATGCATATGGCATTGATCTATAAAGTTATATGATTTCCTTGAAAAAGAGTTTGCATATGTGACAAACCCTGAATGGGTAATTTATGACAGATGAGCTATCTTGAAATTGAGATTCTGAATTATTCTGAAAGCTCTATTTTGAATAATATAGAATATGTGCATATGATAATTTTGTGGAGAAATCCTATTAGAAACACTGTCTGCTAACAGTAGGTGATGTTAGCCCTGGTGCACCTTGATAACCCAACTAGCAGGGGGTGGTGCTAACCTTGTGTGAGGGCCAACACACGAGATATGATATGTGATGGAGAGCGGGATGCCTCCTATTTGGACAAGATGCCATATGAAATGTGATTTGACTTCCCTTGCTTTGTGCTTGGAAAATTGCCCATATTAGAGTCACTTCGCGTGTCCTATTGAATGGTGGTCACGTTTCCTCTTGAATGGTGGTAGGGCAAATCTTGGCTGAGATGCTAAGTATAGGAAAATCCTACACCAACAAAGTACGGAAGGGGTGAATTCTGATATGATGGTTCTGATATAGGGTCCTCCTAACATTTTTATAAGAAATTTTTTAATGCATAACATTGTTTGATTAATGATCATATGGTATCATATATGTATACAGATATTTGAACTCATTTGAACTGAGAATATTTAAAAATGCGGGTCCCATATGGATGAACTTCTAAATTATAATTTTCTGATATGATAAATTTTAACTAACAAGTACATCCATATGTTGATCTGAGAGGTCATAGGGGGTTTTATTTGCTCACTGAGTTGTCAAACTCACTACACAATATTTTCACATTTTTTAGATAAAGATATAAAGGTTGGCCTTACAGCTATGTGAACAACTATGTGTTATATTATCTGGGTGAGCCTTCATTGTTTCCAAGGCTTGAAATGTTTAAATGTTATGTTCTGTAATCTAGAGTATGCTCTGAATGCCATAGGCAGGATCTTTTCTTCCGTTGTAATTTTGTTAAGTGTAGCATTGGCATGTATAATTAGCTATACTGAAAACTTGTAACGTATGATATTTTTCGAACATGTGACAATGTGAAGCCGTATTCAAATATATATCAGAGTATAGTTATCTATTTTTGGTGTAATTCACGTTTCATTAAATTGAGGTGTGACAAGTTGGTATCAGAGTGTTAGGTTTTCCTTGTGGCTATCAGAGCAAAGGATTCTTTAGTAGGACCTTTAGTATGGATATGAGCTAGACATATTTATACTTTAGGTGCTATTGAGGGATTTTATAAGATATTAACTTCCTTTCTAATCCAAGTTTGTTTAAGTTCCTAGTGTAAGGATTGATTAAATAGCATGGTATCTTAAAAAGGTATTTTGTTCTGTATAATTGATTATGCTACCAAGAACTAGAGCAGTTACTAGAGAAGCTGTAGATCGTGCACCCTCTACAGAAGAGTCTGCACAATTGACAATTCCAGTACAAAGAGGTCGTGGTAGAGGCTAATCTAGAGGAAGAGGTAGAGGTCGAGAGTGTGCACGGGGTATGAGAACCCCAAAATAAGATGAACAGGCCCATGTATTTGATAGAGTTTCTGTGGAAAGAATAGAACCCTCTCAAGAGCCATATGATAGAACAGTTGATATGATTGCTGGTATACATAGGAGTTTGGAGACATTGGCTGGATTTATAGTGGAACAGGGAAAAAAGGAAGTCTAGCCACCAGAAACTACTCTTGAAGCACAAGAACTGGGAAGAACAGCTGAGCAAGAGGACAAGCTTACAGGGATTGAGGTGTCATTACCCCAATTCTTTTAGTTGAAACCTCTGAATTTTTCTGGGTTAGATGTTCAGGAAGACCCACAGATATTTATTGATGCTGTGGAACGAGTCCTAAGAGCTTTGGGGTGCTCTAGTAGAAGATCTGTTGAACTGGTGTCTTTTCAACTATCTAATGTGGCCCAAGTTTGGTTTGAGACTCTTATACAAGGACGGGCGGTTATTTTACCACCAATGGAATGGGAAGAATTTAAAGAATTATTTATGAATTGCTTCTTACCAATGAGTGAAAGAGACAAGAGGGCCAGAGAATTTGCGAAATTAAGACAAACACCGAACATGACAGTTTCTGAATATGATATCCGTTTTACCCGGTTGTCCAAATATGTACCATATCTGGTCCCTACCGAAAAGGATAGGATTAAGAGGTTGGTTTCGGAATTGATATGCCTATTGTTTAAATCGGTGGATCTTCAGATGAATCAATTTTTAACTTTTCAGCAGTTGTAGACTATGCTAGAATGATGAAAACACGAGAGCAATTAGACATAGAAGGTCTAAAGAGAAGAAAAAGAGAGCGAGATAGTAATGTTCAAACAAGTTATAATTCTAATGTTAGAGGATCAAGATTTCAAAATTCACAACGCTTTACTCAAACAAGAACTAGTATCTCTAACCAAACATCAGTGAATATCAACAAGCAAAGAATGAATCAAAGAGATATGAGACCTATTAGCTAGTAAGATTCAAGATCAATTCCACTATGTCTTATTTGTGGCAGGCCTCATACTGGATAGTGTCGCAGAGAAACTGGTGCATGTTTTAAATGTGAACAAATGGGTCATTTGATGAGAAATTGCCCATAACTACAAAGTTTTAGTCAAGCATCGGTACAACTAGCTTCACCCCCTACATTTGTGCCAGCATGATTGAAAAAAGGGAAATTTGAGTGTTTAATGATTATATTTTATCCCCTAATTAGTTGTAAACTTGTGATTATTTCTCCGCATTTGGTTATGCTTTGCTCTGAATACTGCTTTGATTTGTTTTATATTTGTAAGAGAGTAAAAGAGGCCAAGAAGTAAGGGAAAACACCCATGAGAAGTGCCATATGGATTTGGAACATGCTAAGGAGGAAGCAAGGAGGAAACACACCAAAAATTGGCAAGAAAAGAGCATGGTAGCCCCCAACACGGCCAAGTCGTGCTTGGTGTACTTGAAGCACGGCAAGGCCGTGCTCTGTGCGAAAGATGCAGAAAACTCCCAGAATCTAGCCCAAAGCACAGTCAGGCCGTGTCCTAAAACACGGCCGTGCTTCAGGTCCGTACAACACGTGATTTTTAGGGTTTTGAGCAGCCAAGTTGATACATATTGATGGGGAAACGCAGCAAAAGAAAGGGAGACACATTCGGACCTTCTTTTACTCAGTTTTAGGCTTAGGAAACACCATTAGATTAGGTTTCGAGTAGGATTAATGTTTAATTCATGTTCTTAGAGTAGAATTTACAACAATTCAAGATTGTATTTCATCATTACATTCTTCATCCAGGTTCTATCTTTCTATCTCTACACTCATCTCTACTTTTACTTTTTCTCTTGGTTTGTATTGAATAGATTTACTTAATGAATCGGATTATGCTTTTAATTTATCTTTCTATCATGCTTGAATAGATTTTATCTAGAGTTTCGGTAAACCCACTTATGATGTGATGATACAATGTGCAAATTGATTCATTAGAACCCTAATTGTATTATCCATGGTTAATTAGGATTGACTATTATGCATTGATCATATGAGTTGATGAATTTCTGGCCAACGTTTTATCATGTCTTAGGATATTAATTGATGAACTGAAAGGTGAAGATTAATACCGGAACCTAATAGTTAATTAGGGATATCTTAATCACGAAAGTAGTTTAAGGTTCTCTAGGAATGAATCAATTAATGGGCAAGAGAAAATCGATTAATTGACTTCCATGGTTAGCATAGAGCTCAATGGACCTAGGTTGAACTAAGAACCATAAAAGTAGGCAATTGGATCAACCTAGGTACGATTAGTAATGCTTGAAAGAGGTTGCTAATCAATTAAGGTTAAACCATCCCTAATTACCTAAATAATTGCAATTAGAGGTATAAGTTGAATGTTGAATATCATAAGTGTGGTGAACCCTAACCCTAAGTTTTAGTTAATTGAATCTTTAATTTATTTAATTGTGACAAACTCTTCATTGAATTACATCGATTTAGATAGCATATTTCACATCATTATAGTAATTGACATTATTCTTTGTGGAATACGACCCGTACTCGCCGGACTAGCTACAGCTATGCCGTGCACTTGCGGTAATTAGTAAAATACACACAACAAGTTTTTGGCACCATTGCCGGGAACCAATTGTCAATATCAGATATATTGTGAAATAGCTAGACTAGATCACTTTTAATTTTTTTGCATTACTTTATCTTGCTGATTTTTGCCTATTTTCTTCCTTTATAGGTGTGTTTCTCGTTTATGTGAAGAGACCGTGAGTTCGTTATTGAATTTGATCCGGAAATTGAACGCACACTACGAATGATAAGAAAAAGACAGCAGTAAGAAAATTTTGCACCTATCATGTAACATCCCGTAAGAAAATAAAATTTATTAGACATTTTTTAGATATTTAAGGAAGAAATAAAACATAGAGAGAAAACTTAAGAGAGAAATATTCTAACATTAATGGAATAGGTAAAGAGAGAAAACTTAAGAGGAAATATTAAAAATAAATATACTAAAGAAAGGTGAAATTCTTGGGTAAGAAAGATAAATTTTTGTGAAGTCAGTAAAGGTATTAAAATTTCAAGAAGATTGGATTAAGGTAATTTTTCCTAATTTAAGAGTTAAAGTTACTAAGTTTAGTATCTCTACCCATAAATTGGGCTTTTACCTATGGAAACTTCATATAGAGTTTTTCTACTTCACATAAATTTTTAGTAAGCCAATAGGATAGCCTAAGGAAGAAATAAAACATAGATTTGGACTAGGATATAGAAATTGGACCAGTAGCCTAAAAATCATGAAAATGTGACAAGTCCATTAACCCTATTAACCCACGGTTACCTCCACCATAGACTAAATATATTTTTCTTCTGGCCAGTACTATACCCAGGTTTTGTGCAGCTTTCACATACTCTCCATCTTTTCTAGGACTAGAACCATAAAAGATACAAATATTTCGAAATTGATGAAATGCGATTCACTCCATAGTTGCACACACCTTAACTTGGAGTATGAAAGTAAAGATATTAACGTGTGCATTTATAGAACTTGAAGAATGGCAAACTTATGATAGTTATGCGAATAGGCCGGGAATAATTAAAACAATTATGTGAGTGATTGGTGGATATTAGCTAAATTGAAGGTGAAATTTTCTAAAATGAAGGCAAGCATGTATATGTATAGTAGTTGTGATAGTCGCTCATATTAGGCATATAAAGAGAATAAGGTTAAGATATTATCAGAAATTTGTCTGTGTTGTCTTTGATGAAACCTTGATATCTTAATTCTTGTAGAGAAGTTGTAGGTGATAGGCGTAATTGAAAAACAGAAGAAAGTGAAAATATAAACAAGTTAGTTGTTGAAGAAGGACAAACAAATGATTTATTTGTTTTCCCAGTATTTTTGCCAGTAGACTATTGGTATTATTAAGTCGACTAGCTATTTTGAGAAATTTTAATTTGGACTAGTTATTTTATAGTTGATTGATTACATCTATTTTGAAACAATCAACTACATCCTACCAGTTAACTACGTATTCTTTGATTTTCACAAACTTTTATAAGCTCAGAAATGTTTCTTTTTCCATGTGATATCTTTCCACTGAATACCAACAGATTTAAAGTAGATTTTGGCACATATATTCAAACCTTGCGGCCATCGATTTTTGCCGATATAACAGCTAAATTTTTGTTTTTCGATTTTCAAGAATCATGGCCACCGATTTTAACTCTCTAATGTTTTGTCCAAACTTTTGAATTTCTATTTTAGCACCGTTCTTTATTATGCTTTTCGTCTGTTCTACTGTATTGTCCTACATTAATATTTGGCATTAACAGAAAGATTATTTTCCCATATTACAAGAAACATTAATTAATTTATTTATTATTGGTATTATATTTGAAACTCAACTATTATGGTGTTTTGACGAATGTAATCAAGAGAATTAGTGGTGTTGAAGTTCTTGAGGAATAAAATATGGGAAGTAGGATTTAAATTAATCTTTAAACTCTTAATTTGGAAATATGGAGAATATTCTGAGAACCATGTCCGAAAATAATGTAAGTGATCAAGATATTTGTGTTAAAGGTTTATATCATGCTAAATTGAGTCTAGTATCTAGGATGTGAATTATGTTGGAATTGAGAATTCATGTATGAGTAATTGTTAGGAAAAATCTTCTTGAAATGATTGGGTGAATTAAATGGGATTGACATAAGTTAGAATGAGGTGCTTTTGGATATGATAAAAGAAATAATTGAAATTTTTGACAATGAGTTTAATGGTGTTAAGAAGCTAGTATAAAATTACTATGATGAGGTAAGTTGGAATTATTAGACATGTGTCAATGGTACATAAACGTTATAAAAGGTTTGGAGGATTTATTGTTACGTATGTTTAACATATTGATTAAAGGATTTTAGGATAAAAATAGATGATAGATTAAGATGATGAGATTCAAGGGATGATGTTGATATATGGAAACCAAAAATGACTTGATAGAAGTTTGGAATAAGAAAAGATAGTTACCCAATATGAAGGTGAATATGTTCCTTTATGTGTGTGTTTTCTAATATCGACCCATAGATATCTCCATGCGAGCTAGAGGATATAAAGTGAAGAAATTATGGATGAAAGAAATCCTTATGGTTAAGTTATATGGCAAAATAACTTAAGTGAATAGACATATTAAAAAGTAAAGATAATATACAGAAAATATATCCTTAATTATTTGGGTAATAAAGTTGGTAACTCTGAATTGTGCCTTAATTTCATTCCCTACATGTGGTAGAATGGGTTGAAATTCAGGGATCAAATTTCTTAAGAGGGGAAGAATGTAACATCTCATAAGAAAATAAATTTTATTAGACAATTTTTAGATATCTAAGGAAATATAATCCTTATAAATTCTTTAACTTACGTATATGCATAGAAATATTCTAACATTAATGGAATAGGTAAAGAGAGAAAATTTAAGAGGAAATATTAAAAATAAATATACTAAAGAAAGGTGAAATTCTTGGGTAAGAAAGATAAATTTTTGTGAAGTCAGTAAAGGTATTAAAATTTCAAGAAGATTGGATTAAGGTAATTTTTCCTAATTTAAGAGTTAAAGTTACTAAGTTTAGTATCTCCACCCATAAATTGGGCTTTTACCTATGGACATTTCATATAGAGTTTTTCTACTTCACATAAATTTTTAGCAAGCCAATAGGATAGCCCGAGGAAGAAATAAAATATAGACTTGGACTAGAATATAGAAATTGGATCGGTAGCCCAAAAATCATGAAAATGTGACAAGCCCATTACGAAAGGTAGAATTTTAACCAAAGTAAAGAAAATGGGTAAGAATGAGCCAAAACACAAGAGGAAAAATAAAAATAAAAATAAAAACAAAGTGATGGAAAAATGGTGTAATCAAGATTAGGTGACATGGCATTAAGACAAAAATTTAGCAAGTGATGTGATATCCTACATTCATAATTTTAGCAAGTGGTATGATAATACATGGCATTAGGACAAAACATCTATATCCTACACTCATAATTTTAGCAAGTGGGTAATAATACATAGAATTATAACAAAACATCTTTATCCTACGTAAATAATTTTAGCTAAGCAAGGAAGATTCAAGGGTTGGAAATTTACCAACTAAAAAGGCAAACCTATCATACTTGATTAAGACAAAAGAAAAGAAAATGTATCCCTAAATCAAAAGGACCTTGTCCCTTATCTTAAGAACATATCATCATGATTTTCAAAATATAAATCTCCTTTTCCTATGCATATCTTGACTAAGGAACAGGAAGACAAGAACATAAGTTGTTTGTTTTCCAAAAATTCAACCAAGTGCATCCTAATTGTGATAAGGTAGACCCATGATTATGAAAGGTAAATTATTTGATAGTCTATATAAGCAAAACCCACCCTTATAACATTAGAATTTTGTCCAAGTGAGGGAGAGGAAAAATAGAAGCAAGGTAGAGTGAGGAAAGGAGAGGAAGAAAGGAAGAAAGGGGAAGGAGAAATCTAGAGGACTAAGTGCTCAAGGTAAGTTTAACAATATTTCTTTTTGAAGAAAACTTTTGAAACTTATAATATTTATATGAGATTTTGATCTTAGAACTTTGATGATTGGTCATGGATGTTGCTATATCATGTTACATATTATGTATGTTTGAATACTTAGGCTGGTGTAGATAGTTTTGCATAGGTATGGCTATGGATCGGAAAATTTTTAGCTTTAGTTTTTAAATTTTTGGGAAGAATCAGTAAGAATTTAAAGAAAGGGTTAACATGAAAAATGTAGATCTATGTATCACGAATATTTTTCCATTGGAATCACTCAATTTGGAATCCATATGACGTAGATATGGGCTGATTAGTATGCAGTGGTCAGAAATTGGTTAATCAGGGAAGAATATTTTAGGATAGCTTTTGTGTTTTAATCTCTGGTAACTTTCTGTAGGGAATTGAAATAACATGTTAACATAACAATTATAGATATATGTCTCATGGATTTTTTGCCACTGGAATCACTCAATTTGGAGTCCATATGTTGTAGATATGGTTTGATTAGTAAGCAGTGTTCAGAAAATGGTTAATTAGGGAAGAACATGTTAGGATAGGTTCTGGGTTTTAATTTTTGGGAATATTATGTAGGGAATTAAAATACATTTTAACATAAGAATTATAGATATATGTGTCATGGAATTGTAGCCACTGGAATTATGCCATTTGGAGTCCACATGAGGTAGATATGGTCTGATTAGTAAGCAGTGGTCAGAAAATGGTTAATTAGGGAAGAATATGTTAGGATAGCTTATGTGTTTTAATTTCTGGGAACGTTATGTAGGGAATTAAAATACATAGTTAACAAATGAATTATAGATATATATGTCACGGATTTGTAGCCACTGGAAGCACTTCATTTGGAATTTTTATGAGGGAGATATGAACCGATTTGTAGGCAGAGGTCAGAACCTATCCGAGAAGAAATAACCTGTACATTGAGGGAGTAATATCACCTTGATTTATTACTATTTCACTAAACTGTTCAACATAATAGTTTTAGATAATTGTTTTATCTTGAAATTGACACTAAGATCACCGACAGAGAAGTTAAATTGAGGGAGTTATGCTCTGATTAGTAAGAGAAGGTTAGATGGGATGAAAACCTGCATCAAGAAAATAAAGAAATAAAATTAATATTTAAAAAAGGAGAAGAATCTTATAAATTAAAATAATAAATGGCTAGTATATGCCATAGCCATTGCCATTGTATGAACTTCTTACCATCTTAAGTGTGAAATTTTGACATGGAAATATTTTATAAAGTGATATTTGAAATGGTTATGTTCATGGCATGATTTCCAATGATTTTTAGTAATAGTTATATTTTGATGAACATACTTGTTATTGAAAGCATATTTTTGGCTATCAATGTGAAAAGAAAAAAAATGAGCACGGTCACATGGAAATCCGTGTGGTGCACCAGTACGGGACGCCCTACCAACGGTTATGAATATGTTAATGAGAAAAGAGAGAGAAAGTGTGCCATGTCGGACGGAGTGAGAAAAGCCCGTATCGGAGAGTAGAAAATACTCACAATGACCGAGGTAGCTTGATATGAGAATAAATTGATAGTCATCATATGATATTCTAAAAATAATTAATCCTGTCATACATGTCATTAATGTACCATTCTCATGTGCATAGATATAGTGCATTCATGTGACCAAAGATATTTACTATCGTTTATACAGCTGAACATGCCGTGATGAGCTATATTGATGATGATTTATTATTGAATTTATTGGGATTTAATTTTCACTATATTTCCATGTCATGTTCAGAAAATTAGTTATGCAGATTTTTCTATAACTCTGGCTTTTAGTGTACATTGGATCGGGTTACTTTATGTTGGGCAGATCCTAGAATCAAATAATATGTTTAGGGTGGAATTGGTTCAGATCTTGGTGAAGGTGCAACCACTCGAACCTATATCTTCGGAATTGGTTAACTAGAATAAATAAGATGTAGTTATTTATGTGTTTGATTTTTGTTGTATGTACATTTTGATTAATGACGTGTATGTGAACTCTATATTGTATAATAAATATATAAAAAAAGAGGTTGTTACATATCATGGTGGAAAGACATAATCGATCTCTCAAGGATTTTACAGCCTCGGATACTCATGGCTTGAATCCCAGTATCGTAAGACCAGTTGTTGAGGCCAACAATTTTGAGCTGAAGCCTTCTCTTTTGCAGATGGTTCAGCAGAATCAATTTGGAGGGTCACCTACTGAAGACCTTAATCTCCATCTTTCAGTGTTTTTGGAATATTGTGACTCATTGAAGATGAATGGAGTATCATCAGATGCCATTAAACTGAGACTGTTGCCGTTTTCTTTGAGGGACAAGTCCCGTGCATGGTTGCATTCCCTTCTATCAGGGTCCATCACTATATGGCAGCAGCTTTCTCAAGCTTTCTTGGCCAAATACTTCCCACCAAGCAAGACTGCCCATCTTAGAAACCAAATTACTACCTTTGCTCAGAAAGATGTGGAGTCATTATATGAGGCTTAGGAGAGATTTAAAGAACTCCCCAGAATATGCCCACACCATGGGTTGGAGAAGTGGCTGATAGTCCATACATTCTACAATTGACTGATTTACAGCACCTGAATGTCTATGGATGCTATAGCTGGAGGAGCCATTATGAATAAAACAGTTGATGAGGCATATGAGTTAATTGAAGATATGGCTCAAAACCACTACTCTTGGTCTAGTGAGAGACAGCCAAGAAAACTGTAACAACTTTTTTTATTTTATTATTATTATACAATATAGAGTTTACATACATGTCAATAATCAAAATAAATGTACAACATATCAAACACATAAAAATCTACATCTTATTTATTCTGGTTGACCAATTCCGGAGATACAGGTGCGAGTGGTTGCACCTTTACCAGAATCTAAGCCAACTCGCCCACAAACATTTTATTTGCTTCAGGGATCTGCCCAACATAAAGTACTTGATCCAACGTGCACTAAAATCAAGAGCCATAGAAAAATATGCATAACTAATTTTCTGAACATGATAGGGAAATATAGTGAGAATTAAATCCCAATAAGTTCAACAATAAATCATCATCAATATAGCTTATCACGTCATGTTCAGCTGTATAAACTACAGCAAATATCTTTGGTCACATGAATGCACTATATCTATGCACATGAGAACCATACAGTAATGACATGTATGACATGATTAATTATTTTCAGAATATCATATGATGACTATCAATTTATTCTCATATCAAGCTACCCTGGTCAGGGTGAGTATTATCTACTCTCCGTTACGAACTTGTCTCGCTCCGTCCGACATGGCCCACTTTCTATTTCTTTTCTCATTAACAAGATCATAACCGTTGGTAAGGTGTTTCCTACTAGTCCACCACACGGATTGCCATGTGACCGTGCTCATTTCTTTTCTTTTCACAGTGATAGCCAAAAATATGCTTTCAATAACAAGTATGTTCTACAAAATATAACTATTATAAAAAATCATTGGTAATCATGCCATGAACATAACCATTTCAAATATCACTTTATAAAATATTTCCATGTCAAAATGCCATGAACATAACCATTTCAAATATCACTTTATAAAATATTTCCATGTCAAAATTTCACACTTAATATGGTAAGAAGTTCATACAATGGCAATGGCTATGTCATATACTAGTCATTTATTATTTTCATTTATAAGATTCTTCTTATTTTTTTAAATATTAATTTTATTTCTTTATTTTCTTGATGCAGGTTTTCATCCTATCTAACCTTCTCTTACTAATCAGAGCACAACTCCCTCAATTTAACTCCGATTTAGGTGATCTTGATATCAGTTTAAAGACAAAATTATCTAAAACTCTTATGTTGAATAGTTTAACGAAATATTAAGAAATCATGGTGATATTACTCCCTTAAAGAACATGTTATTTTTTCTCGGGTAGATTCTGACCACTACCTACTAATCTGTCCATATCTCCCTCATAATAATTCCAAATTAAGTGATTCCAGTGGCTAAAAATCCGTGACACATCTTATGTTTACCATTTATTTTAATTCCCTACAGAATGTTCCCAGAAATTAAAACACAGAAGCTATCCCAACATATTCTTCCTTGATTAACCATTTGTTGACCATTGCTTACTAATTAGACCATATCTACCTCATATGGACTCCAAATTGAGTGATTCCAGTGGGTAAAAATCCGTGAGACATACATCTACATTTTTCATGTTAACCTTTTGTTTTAATGCCTTACCAATTCTTCCCAGAATTTTAAAAACCGAAGCTAAAAATTTTACCACCGATAGCCATACCTATACAGAACTATCTACACCAGCCTAAGTATTCAAACATACATAATATGTAACATGATATAGCAACATCCATGACCAATCATCAAAGTTCTAAGATCAAAATCTCATATAAATATTATAAGTTTTCTTCAAAAAGAAATATTGTTAAACTTACTTGGAGCACTTAGTCCTCTAGACTTCTCCTTCCTCTTTCTTCATTTCTTCCTCTCCTTTCCTCACTCTACCTTGCTTCTATTTTTCCTCTCCCTCACTTGGACGAAAATTCTAATGTTGTAAGGGTGGGTTTTGCTTAAATAAACCATCAAATAATTCACCTTTCATGATCATGGGTCTACCTTATCACAATTAGGATACACTTGGTTGAATTTTTGGAAAACAAACAACTTATGTTCTTGTCTTCCTCTTCGTTAGTCAAGATATGCATAGCAAAAGGAGATTTGTATTTTGAAAATTATGATAATATGTTTCTAAGATAAGGGACAAGGTCCCTTTGATTTAGGGATTCATTTCCTTTTTCTTTTGTCTCAATCAAGTATGATAGGTTTGCCTTTTTAGGTGGCAAATTTCTAACCCTTGAATCTCCATTATTTGGTTGAAATTATTTGTGTGGGATAGGAATGTTTTGTCCTAATGCCATGTATTATCATACCACTTGCTAAAATTATGAGTGTAGGATATAGATGTTTTGTCCTAAAGCCTTGTATTATCATACGACTTGCTAAAATTATGAATGTAGGATATCACACCACTTGCTAAATTTTTGTCTTAATGCCATGTCACCTAATCTTGATTACACCATTATTTCATCACTTTACTTTTATTTTTATTTTTATTTTTCCTCTTGGGTTTTGGCTCATTCTTGCCCATTTTCTTTACTTTGGTTAAAATTCTACCTTTCATAATGGGCGTAGTCACATTTTCATAATTTTTGGGCTACCGGTCCAATTCCTATATCCTAGTTCAAGTTTATATTTTATTTCTTCATTGGGCTATCCTATTGGCTTGTTAAAAATTCATGTGGAGTAGAAAAACTCTATATGAAGTGTCCATAAGGGAAAGCCCAATTTATGGTTGGAGATACTAAACTTAGTAACTTTTGCTCTTAAATTAAGAAAAATTACCCTAATCCAATCTTCTTGAAATTTTAAGACCTTTACTTACTTCACAAAAATTTATCTTCCTTGCCTAAGAATTTCACCTTTCTTTAGCATGATTCTTTCTAATATTTCCACTTAGGTTTTCTTTCTTTACCTATTCCATTAATATTAGAACATTTCTATACATACTCGTAAGGTGAAGAATTTCTAAGGATTATATTTCCTTAGATATCTAAAAATTGTCTATTAAATTTTATTTCTTTAATTAAATATTTATGTACCTTTATCAATAAAAGAAATGAAATTAGGGATGTTACTTTGAATACTCTTGTACTTTTATTAATACATGAAACAAAATTAGGGATGTTACAAAAACCATCGAGTATGTATGAAGTAGATGCTTTTAATTATCTCACTTCTAAAGTTGATGCATTATTTCAAAAGTTGGATAAATTGACCATCAATGCTGTTGGTTCTTCTTCATCTTCTACATGTGAGATCTGTGGGTGTGTTGGCCATGTGGCCAGTGATTGTCAACTTAGAAATTCCGCACCTCAGGATTGTAAACAGGTGAACTTTGTGAACAATAATAAGAAAAACAATCTCTACAGCAACACCTACAATCCAGGTTGGAGGAACCACCCGAATCTTTCATACAAGCCTAATGTGAATCAGCCTTTGAATAATTTTAGGCAACCTCCTAGGTTCCAAAATTAGAGGCCATTCAATCCTCCACCTCAGCCTAAGTCAAATTTGGAGGCTCTAATAGAGAATTTCATCACTACACAGAGTAAGTAGAATGATGAATTTAGAGCCCAGAACTACTCTATGAATGAGGCTATAAAAGATTTAGCTTCTAAGGTAGACTCGCTTGCTACTCATAGCAAGATGCTGGAAACTCAGATAGCACAGCAAGCGAGCCATTCTAATAGGAACTTTGGCAGACTTCCAAGTCAGACTGAGAATCCTAGGGAGCACTGTAATGCCATTACCTTGAGAAGTTGTAAACAATTGGTTGAATTAGAGAGAAGAAGAGAGATAAAAGAAGATGAACCTTAGGCTGCATCTGAGAAGAAAAGAGAAGAGAAGCTAGAAGAAGAGGAAAAGAAGGAATAAGAGCCCAAATATGTGGCTCCTGAACCATACAAGCCACCGATCCCTTTTCCTCAAAGATTGGTTAAGGCTAAGTTAGAGAAACAATTTGGGAGATTTCTAGATGTTTTGAAGAAGTTGAATATTAACATCCCGTTCCTATAAGCCATCTCCCAAATGCCTTCCTATGCAAAGTTTCTGAAAGAGATCCTCTCAAATAAAAGGAAAATTAAAGAGCATGCTGTTGTGGCATTGACAGAGTGATCCAGTGCTTTAATTCAAAATAAGCTGGCACAAAAGCTTAAGGATTCCAGAAGTTTCTCAATTCCTTGCTTTAGAGGAGACATGAAGATTGATAGAGCTCTATGTGACCTTTGAGCAAGTGTAAGTCTAATGCCTTTTTCGGTTTGCAAGAAGCTTCAAATGGGTGACTTAAAGCCAACCACTCTTTCTCTTCATTTGGCTGACCGATCCATCAAGCATCCCGTAGGTATATTAGAGGATGTTCCTCTAAAGGTGGATAAATTTTACATACCTATTGATTTTTTTATTTTAGAGATAGAGGAAGATGACAAAATCCCCATCATTCTTGGAAGACCTTTCCTAGCTACGGCTGGTGCTAATATAAATGTGAGAGATGGAAAGCTTTCTTTGAATGTAGGGGATGAAAAAGTAGAATTTAATTTGAATGATACAATGAACCCCCCCATCTCTAAATGAATCTTGTTGTATGATTGGTTTACCTAAACTAAATATGGATGATTATATCACAAATTCTCCTCCTTCTAACCCACTTGAGTTATGCTCTGTGGAAAGTTCTTTTGTTTATGTCAAACAGGGGGAAGAAAAGAAGGATGTCGAGGAGGCAATCCAAGCTCCAAAAGTAGAACCTAAGCCACCTCCTTTCAACCTCAATGGAGTTAAAGAGGGAAAGAATGAGCCAAGAGGATCTTTGAAGGGCATTAGGCAAAGCCTCAAGCACCATACTAAGAGGCAATGGATTAAAAAGAGAGTTATTTAAACTCTCTTAAAGCCTCCTTGAGTGGAAAGCATGAAAAGTGAGTCGAACTAAAGACTTTAAACAAGCGCTTTGTAGGAGGCAACCCACATTTTAATTTTTAAGTTTCTTTTTGTTTTGTTCTCTAGCTTTTAGTTTAGTTTTTTATCTTTAATTTTAGTTGATTTCTTAGGTTATAGTTTAATGAGTGTTTCCATATGATTTATAGGTCTATTCCCATGTGCCCAAAGTTGAATTAAAGAATGAAAAATCAAGGGAAATTGAAAAGGGTTGAAAACTGCAGGAATTTTTAAAGAATTGGAGGATCCAGCTTCAAACACGGGCAGGCCGTGTCACAGGACACGGCCGTGCCTTAAGTCCAACCTAAGCACCCCTTACCCGTGTTGCTCAACACGAGCCAAATCCTAGAATTTTGGAATTCCAGCCCCAAGCACGACTGTGTTCTAGGTAAGAGAGAGAGAGAGAGAGAGAGAGAGAGAGAGAGAGAGAGAGAAAGGGAAAAGAGCCATCTGCTATTGTCATCACCATTATAACTTCCCTCAAGTTCTAATTTTAACCTTTGCTTTATGCTTAATTTTTTTTATCTGGATTGGATTTCCTTGATGGTTGACTGGATTACTCTTCTAGATTGATTGAGTGCTAAATTTTTCTACTTTTGACATTGCCTAAGTTGTTGGACAAAGTATTTCTCTGATTAGTGCATTGTCCTTAAAATGCTTCGATTCTGACCTGCACTCTGTTGGCTGATATATATATTACATTAATTTTGGTTGTGGCTTATCTGCTTTGATTTATTATTTACTGGTTAAATCTCATTGAGAGTAGACACTTAGCACCTGAATTAGAACCCTCAACCTCCTCCTTCAGAAGACCAGTAAGCAAGTAAGTTAATTCCCCATTTGCCTGTGTTTTCATTGATATTGACATTGAGAACAATGTCAAGTTTTAGCATGGGGGAGTTGACTTCAGGCTTGTGGTTTTATAAGCTGAATATCTCTTGTTTCATCATATAATCATATAGTTTGCTATTTGAGGGATAGATTGGTATAATATAGGTTGATTTTAGCTCATGAACATGTGATGCACAATAGGATATGAAATAGGTAGTTTAAATTTTAGTCTCTCTCTTCTAGCATTAAACCTCTAATTTTTTTTGAAAAATATCTCTCCTATTGTGCTTTGAATTGTATACCTTTATTGATTTTTAACACTATGAGAGTGTGAAGGCTGGGATAGGTGAAAAATGAGAGAATTTAACACCCAAAAAGTTTTCATTCTGAGTACCCCTTCAAGGCACCAAAAAGGCCCTAGTATGAGTACCTAGCTACCTTTACCCAAGTGAGATGGAGCATAAAATGCACTCACGACATATTTCTATAAAAGAAAAAAAATGATGATGATGAATGAAATAGACAAAAGAAAAAAAATGATGATGAGAAATAAAAGAAATTAAGTGAGAAAAATAGAAATAAGGGTAAGGCAACATAGGAAGATCTAAAGGATGAAGTAGCCTACTTGAGTGCATGAAAATCAATTAGATGCATACATTGAATGGTATTAATAGAAGCAGATATATAATAGGGAAATTTTCGTTTAGTCTTAGAAGAACAAAGACTATTTGATAAATGTCTATTCATATATCTATTGTGTGCACATTGATTGAATGAAGAATTTCTTGTATAGCATTTATCTATTATCTGAAATTTTTATGCATCATCTCCCTTCCTTCTGATATGACATGTTACTTGCTTGAGGACAAGCAAAGGTTTAAGCATGGGGGAGTTGATAAAGGAAAAATTTGAGTGTTTAATGATTATATTTTATCTCCTAATTAGTAGTAAACTTGTGATTATTTCCCTGTATTTGGTTATACTTTGCTCTGGATACTGCTTTGGTTTGTTTTATGTTTGTATGAGAGCAAAAGAGGCCAAGAAGTAAGGGAAAACACCCATGAGAAGTGCCATATGGATTTGGAACATGCTAAGGAGGAAGTAAGCAGGCAACACACCAAAAATTGGCAAGAAAGGAGCATGGTAGCCCCTAACACGACCAGGCCGTGGTTGGTGTGCTTGAAGTACGACAAGGTCGTGCTCTATGCGAAAGATGTAGAAACTCCCAGAATCCAGCCCGAAGCATGGCCAGGCCGTGTCCTGGAACACGGCCGTGCTTCGGGTCTGTACAACATGTGATTTTTAGGATTTTGAGCAGCCAAGTTGATACATATTGATGGAGAAACGCAGCCAAAGAAAGGGAGATGCATTCAAACCTTCTTCTACTCAGTTTTAGGCTTAGGAAACACCATTAGATTAGGTTTAGAGTAGGATTAATGTTTAATTCATGTTCTTAGAGTAGAATTTACAATAATTCACGTTTGTATTTCATCATTACATTCTTCATCCAGGTTCTATCTTTCTATCTCTACACTCATCTCCACTTTTACTTTTTCTCTTGGTTTGTATTGAATATATTTACTTAATGAATCGGATTATGCTTTTGATTTATCTTTCTATCATGCTTGAGTAGATTTGATCTAGGGTTTCGGTAAACCCACTTATGATGTGATGATACATTGTGCAAATTGAATCATTGGAACCCTAATTGTATTATCCACGATTAATTAGGATTGACTATTATGCATTGATCATATGAGTTGATGAATTTCTGGCCAATGTTTTATCACGTCTTAGCATATTAATTGATGAACTGAAAGGTGAAGATTAATACCAGAACCTAATAGTTAATTAGGGATATCTTAATCAAGAAAGGTTCTCTAAGAATGAATCAATTAGTGGGCAAGAGAAAATTGATTAATTGACTTTCATGGTTGGCATAGAGCTCAATGGACTTAGGTTGAACTAAGAACCATCAAAGTAGGCAATTTGATCAACCTAGGTACGATTAGTAATGCTTGAAAGAGGTTGCTAATCAATTAAGGTTAAACCATCCCCAATTACCTAAATAATTACAATTAGAGGTATAAGTTGAATGTTGAATATCATAAGTGTGGTGAACCCTAACCCTAGGCCTTAGTTAATTGAATCCTTAATTTATTTAATTGTGACAAACTCTTCATTGAATTACATCGATTTAGATAGCATATTTCACATCATTCTAGTAATTAACATTGTTCTCTGTGGGATACGACCCGTACTCGTCAGACTAGCTACAGCTACGCCGTGTACTTGCGGTAATTAGTAAAATACACACAACAACGACCAAATAGAGCAGCTTCAGTTCAAGCAAGTAGTGATGGTACTGGTAGAGGATCAGAAAGTCGAGGCCGATAATAAACTTGATTTTTTGCCTTGACACGACAGGATGCTCAGGCCTAAAATACAGTTATGACAGATACATTATCAGTATGTTCCCATAAAGTATATGTCCTGTTTGATCCTGGTTCTACTCATTCTTATATATCACCATGCTTTGCTAAGAAATTGGATAGAGATACTGCTAGTTTACATTGTTCTTTCATGGTTGTTACTATAATGGGAGAATTCCTAGTAGTAAATGATGTGTATAAATTATGCGAGATTTTGATATAAGATAAGGAGACTCTTGTAGATTTGATAGTTCTAGATATGGTAGACTTTGATGTTATATTAGGAATGGATTGGTTATCATCATGTCATGCCATTCTAAACTGTCACCTTAAGGTGATTAAATTTAATGTTCCTGGAGAATCTTCCTTCTTAATATTAGGAGAGCGTAGTAAGGAGTCTAGTGATTTAATTTTAGCTCTAACAACTCATAAACTATTACAAAAAAGATGCTAAGGGTATTTAGCAATAGTCAAAGTTGTTGATATGAAATACACCAAAGTAGAGCAAGTTCTAGTGATTAGAGAATTTCCTGATGTGTTTCTTAATGAATTGTCAGGATTACCTCCAAAACGAGAAATTGAGTTCAGTATTTATTTACTTCCTGGAACTCAACCAGTGTCTATACCCCTATATAGAATGGCACTAACTGAACTCAAGGAGTTAAAAACTCAATTACAAGATTTGTTAGACAAGAGATTTATACGACCTAATGTAATATCCCGTAATTTTATTTTTAAATGATAATGTTTTGGTATGAACAAATATATTTTTATTTGTTTAAAAATGATTATATTTTGCTAAAAGCAATTATATTTTTAATTAAAATGATTTATGTTTTGGTTACAATAATTATATTGGCCTTTAATAAATTTTTGTTGTATTTTTAGAAATATTCTTTCTTTTAATATGTATAAAGATATTTATTTTGAGATTTGTTTTATTATAATTTTTATAAAGAAAAATCTTGATTTAAGAGTTTAACTAAAGGTTTGTGAGAATGGAAATTTTTAGAAATTTTTGGAATATTTTAGGATAAAAAATGGAATTTATATAAAAGAAAATCCTATTATTCAATTATTAAATAATAATAATTATTATTATAAACGATAAATAAAGAAAAGGGGGAGGGAGATACGCAGCCGAAGATTAGAAATTTCATATATGAATAGTGAGAGTGAATAGTATGAATAGTAACATTTAACTTTTTCTCTAAATTTAGAGTGCCTATTGGCTTCTGATCTCAAAACTGAAGGTGTTACTAGATTCAGGACGAATAATACTTCAGTTTTGACCGATAAGTTTTCAAATCCACCGTTGAATCGTCGTAGATCTGAAGTAGAAAATTTCAGAAAAAGGTAAATTCTAAAACTCTTACTTAGAAACCTCAAATTAGAAATCTGACACCGTAGATGGATTCAGAAGTTAAATAAACATTAGGATATGTATTTCTTTCGGTCATTTGGTAACTTTTTATATGGCGGTGAATAGTGATTCCGTCGATGAACAGTACCCCTGAGCGTTGACCAAGATTCTGAGGTCATTTCCTAAGTTTTTAGACCTTCCGGACACGTTTGGTCAAATTCAACTTGGAAAAGTACAATTTAGGGCTGTCCAATCAGGAGCCTTACCCTGTGAGTAGATAATTCTTCCTATGGCTTGCCCTATACTCTTCTTGATATTTGAGCATGTATATGATTATGTTTATGAGATATTTACACTTTGATATGTTTCTGAAATGCATTAAAATGATTTGAACTGCTTATAATTTGAAATATAATTCAAGAAGAGTATAGTATTTGAAAATGGATTTATGAACTCATGATGTATCTGATTTCACTTGTATTTATCATTATTTGATAAAGTGAATATTATGTGCACGATGCATTGATTTGTAAAGCTATATATTTGTGAAAATGATGCATGTCATATTATAAATGAGATTGAATGGCAAGCGTAAAGCTCATGGCGAATTGCTTGATATATATATATATATATATATATATATATATATATATATATATATATATATGTATTGATGAATATCGACTGGTTGTATGGCTTGTGACGGTACCGAATAGGGGACGCCCTATTAGCCTGAGTGAGCTGGAGGAGGGCCGCTCCAACCGGGTGACAGTGGTAATGTGATGGGGCGAAAGGGTGATGTACTCACATTCCCTGATCACTTACTGTGACTAGGGTCGAGGTCACTATGCGTATAGCAAATATTTTCATTGTATTGTGACAATGGTAATGTGAGGAGGCAATAGGGTGATGTACTCACATTCCCTGATCACTTATTGTGACTGGGGTCGAGGTCACTATGCGTATAGCAAATGTGTTATATTTTCATTGCATTGACCAGATTGCCGAGTGAGGCAGGTGCATTAAAAGTAATGATTTTACCTTCAAATCATAATATTTTACTATAGCTTATACAACTGAGCATAATAACATTTTTTTAATGATCATACCATGGTGCATATGGTTTTGGATATTTGAATATCGTTTGATTTGATAATATTTGAAATACAAGTCCCATATGAATGTACTTTTGAATTGTATTTTCTATGTGACACATTTTAAAATATAAATACATCCATATGTTGACCTAAGAGGTCATAGGAGGAATTATTTGCTCACTGAGTTGTCAAACTCACTACACGATATTTCCACATTTTTCAGATAAGTATATCAGAGTCTGATTCGGCAGATAGGTGATATATTCTCTGGGTGAGTCTATGTTGCTTCTAAGACTCACGGTCTTTGAATTATACTGTATTTGTATTATAGAGTACTCTGAACGCTACAGACAGGATCTCTGTTTCTGCTGTACTCTGATGTTTATAGACTTGGTCTGTATATTGTGTATACATGAGAGATCCTATATGTATTTGTTCCCATGATAAAGAATTGAATTATGTATATTTATGGAGATTATCTTACATTTTTTAAAAAAAAATTGTTTATTTTAAGTAACGTAAATTAGGGGTGTTACACCTAATACTTCTCCTGGGGGTGCTTCAGTTCTATTTGTGAAAAAGAAAGATAGATCGTTACGATTGTGTATTAATTACAGACAACTGAATAAGGTGACAGTACGTAATAAGTATCCATTACCTCTTATAGATGATCTATTTGACCAGCTACAAGGTGTCCAATGATTTTTAAAAATTGATTTGAGATCTAGGTATCATCAATTGAGAATAAAGAATGAAGATATTTCGAAAACTGCTTTTCGAACTTGATATGGACATTATGAGTTCTTAGTAATGCCATTTCACTACAAGAAAATAAACTTTCAGTGGTGAATTTTCAATGGCGACTTTTAAATTCGCCACTAAACCTTACTTTTAGTGGAGACTTTTAGGGTTGCCACTAAAAAGTCTAACCTTTAGTGGCGACTTGGCTAAGTCGCCGCTGAAAGTTAGAACTTCAGTGGCAACTTGGCCACGTCGCTACTGAAGGTAGAGGGGGTAACCGGTTGTCAATCCTTTTCGTGGCGACTTCTTTAAGTCGCCACTGAAACACAAAAATAAATTTTGATTTTAATTAACTTAGTGGCGACCTTGGAGGTGGCCACTAAAAGGGGTTTGCATATTAGTAGTACCATCTTGCTTATAATGCTGTTAACAAAAATTTTAAAAATTTATTTAATTAATTTAAATTGAAGTTTACTTAGATTATCTAAACTCTTAATTATAATACATGAGGAAATTTGTGAAATACATTTTTTTGTTGCATTTTATAATTTTTCCTCTTTTTTGTTTTTAATTTTAAGTTATTTTAAATTTATTTTGATAACAACGGATTTGTTTCAATTTAACTTAATTGCCACATTTTTTTAAAATTTTAAACTTGAAAGTAAAAAAAGTTGTTTTTTATTTTAATCTTTGAAAAATTTATTTTAAATTTAATTTTGTTGAAGTTTAATTTTATAAACATATTACGGAAAAGTTATTTTCTATATATAAATAATTTTACATTAATTATATTATATTAACTATATTAATCGAAGGTTGTGCATGTTAATGATTATTTATTATTAATGAAAAAGTAATCTTGATAAATTATGATATATTTTAAAGCAAAACCTTTTAATATTTTTTTAAGTCTGAGTTAACAAATTTTATTTTGTTATATCAAGACTTACAACTCTGATGATTTATAATTTTCATTAGATATAACTATAGAATACATTATGTTGAACTAATCAATTAATTGTGCTAAAGGTATATTATATATATTTAATTTCTTTTTAAAATATAAATTTAATTATTATTCAATAGTTTAATTATATATAAGTAGGGCCATCCTTAATTGCTATTAAAATATAATTCACTTTGACATAATGATATTAAAAGCTTTATTAGTTTCTCCTTTATATATATATATATATATATATAAAACCAAATAAGGTGTCCACCTCTCCGCAGCAAATACATATAGACAATATATTGTGTATATATATATATATAAAGCCATTTAAGGTGCCCTCGAATTTCCTCACCGCGGCAAAAGTTCCCCCCTTTCTTGAATGTCCTGTGTCATCAGCCCCATCCCTAGCCTTTCCCAAACCCATAATGCCACTGTTGCCTCTTAGATCCAGCAACTTTGCCAAACCCGTGACTCTATTCCTTCTCTTCATTAGAGCGTAACAACTTTCCTTGTCAAAGTGTAACAGCAGCATGTTAGGTTTTACTGGCAATGCGCGGTGGTGTTTGCTGCGTTTTCTAGGTGTAGGCGTGATTTTCTTGGTGAGAAACAGAGAATTTCTTTGGGGGAAGAAATATTAGATAGTTGATTTCATTATGTTTATATATATATATATATATTAATACTAAATATCCGAAGGTCCTGGGCTCCATGCTCGCCAAGTTATTGAATTTGTAGTTAGTTTTTGTTCAGCAAGTTAGCACCCATAGGTAAAACATGTCAACCAAGTAAAAACCAATGACAAAAATTGAAGACAATAGAACTTATAGGTTAAAGGAGATTTACTCTATTTTTAAGATCTTCCTGGGCATGGCTGAGGTTACTCCAACTCGCATAACCTTGAATGATCATATTTGCATTAGAAACTGAAAATTGTAGATCTCTAGTTAATGTGAATTGTAACTGATAAGCTGCATCTGGTTTTATCCAATACATGAATTGTGTGTTTATGCAAAAATGGATAATAATTAGTGGTTCTGATATTTTTGGCTTTAGAAATTGGCATCTGCTTGTGACAGAAATTATTTTGTTATGAAAGCTTTCATTTTAAATGCAAAGTTTTCTTGATGCTCTCTATCGCTATATTTAAAGGCATGATGCATATATTTTTAATAGTGTATAATTTCACTTATATAAGAGCATTCTGTGCCACATAACAGGCAATTCTTGACTGAATAAGTGGATTGCAAAATCTTGAAGAGCTTAACATGTCTTCAAATATTTTGGAGTCACTGACTGATTCAATTGGCTTGTTACAAAAGTTGAAATTCTTGAATGTCTGTGGAAACAAACTAAATGCTTTCCTGATTCCATCTCTTAGTCCAGGTACGTTAGATAAATAGATATGCTAGAATAATTCATAAGAGCAGCATTCTTCATATCATTGTTGAGTTGTTAATTTGATTAGTTACATGCCTGTGGCAAAGATGACTGAAAGCCATAATAATTCTAGCATATTTTGAAGGAGACATGAAAATTTATGTCTATGTATTCCACTTTGTTAGGACCTCATATGAATAATATACATGTTGACACATATATTTAATATTTATAGTTGTGCATGACAAAAATTACCTTAAGCTCTTCCTATTTGTCTCTTAGTATGTGAGAGATTGTTCCTTGTGGCAAATAATTTAGAACAACATAAATAGTCTCATATAGTTAGGAGCACATTTTGGAACTTAATTGTGGGATAAGTGTCTTCTTTTCTTCTTCCAGCAGAAACAATAACTAATTACCATGTTATCAACATTGTATCCATGTGTAGGCACACTAGCAATATTCTCTTAATTATCTTGTTTTCCCATTTCTCTTCATTGTACCACAAACTTGCTTTATTCTCTTCTTAACTGTACCATCACTTCATCTAGTTTTTTTAAAATTCTTTTTTGGTTGTTTGAATTGGTTATTTTAGTAAACTTATGTCTTTTTATTAAAATTATATTAATTATAATATTTATTCAATCAATATATATATATACACACACACATACACTCTTGGTATTCACCTGTTATCCGAACATTGTTATGGTTTTAGATGAATAGGAATAATTCAAAGCAGGCTTGCTAAACCCTTAAAACAATTATTGGAACTGGTTCTTTCTTTGTAATGGTAGAATTATTTGGATTGATTTTCTAGACTGATCAGTGATCCTAGGACAGTTGGACCTATTGAAATAATGATATTTTTTATGCTAGAAGCTTATAACTACTATTGAATCTTGCCCATGACACTAATTATATTTCTCTTTCCACATGTATGTGCTTGAGTTTCAACTGCCCGTGACTCTCTGTTCATTTTGTAGCTTCTTTGCCTTTTTGTTTGGCTACTTGCTTTATCTAAAGCTTGTGTTTTGTTTATTGCTTTGAGTTTTTTTATTCGAATTCGGAATAAATAGGTTTAATAACTTATTTGCAATAGAAAGTATTATTTAATTCAAATTATGTCTTTTCTCCACAAACTAAGGCAAAAAAACAAGGAAAAGTATGGGTCTAAACAAAGAGGGAAAATAGCCTAAGCCTTTTGGCTGCTCACGTGAATCTATCTTGTGATGCAAGTTCTTACAAAAAATTCATAACACATTTTATCTCTCAACTTATCATGTCTCAGAAGATATTGACAACAACACCAATAGCAATTGATTTGTACATAATACTGCAGAGTTGCTGCTTTAATAGAAAGGCATTTTGCTATTGCAATATATTTCGTCTGGATCAAAATGTTGTCAAATAAGATTACTCAGTGTTGTTTTATTAGTGAAGAGAAGAAATATGTATAGACCCTCAGTTTTGTAAATGCATCGTATATATGAAATTCATATTGAATTTAGTCTCTTGTTTTACTTTTACGGAACTTGCATGCACTGCGTGCCTATTATTAAATTATATTTAAATAATGTTTGATCTTGTTCGTATTTATGTTAATGAAAAACATTTTATTAATTTTTACGTTTCTTTTGATTTCATTATATATAATTAGGTTTTTATCACAAAAAATAGTGCAAATATAAATTAAAATAAAAAATAAAAAATAATTTTATATTGTTAGGTTTTTGTTACAAAAAATAGTACAAATATAAATAAGAATATTAAAAAAGGCTTCAGTGGCGATTAAAATCGTAACATAAAATTTAAATGGGGTTTTGACTACAAAATATGTTTTGGGTGGCGACTTTGTATAGTTGCCATGGAAAACATGTTTTTGGTGGCGACTTATGTCGTCACTAAAACTTCAATTGTCACAAAAAACAATTATAGTAGCGACAAATGTCGCCACTAAAAACTTGTTTTTAGTGGCGACTATACAAAGTTGCTACCAAAAATATTTTTAGTGGCAACTTGAGTCGCCATTGAATAATCCATCTTCAGCAGCAACTCTATAAAATCACCACTATTAGTAATTTTCAATGGTGACTTTTCTTGCTTTGGTGACACTTTTTTTCTTTCAATGGCGACTTATATCGCCGTTGAAAATTGACTTTCGGTGGCAATTAAAAATGTTGCCACGTAAAATATTACTTTTAGTGGCGATTTCGTTTGATCGCCACAGAAACCTTTTAGTGACGGTCGAATAGGCGACGACTTTATGGCGGCAAAAATTCGCCACTAAATAGTATTAGTGGCGACTTGGTGATTTTTGTTGGCAACAAAAGTCACCACTGAAAGCCAAATTTCTTGTAGTGTTTGGTCTAACAAATGCTTCAACTACATTCATGGATTTGATGAATAGAGTATTTAAACCTTTCTTGGATCAATTCATCATTGTATTCATAGATGATATCTCGGTATATTCAAAGAGTTCAGAGGAGCATGAGCGGCATTTAAGAATAGCATTACAAACCTTAAGAGAACACCAGTTGTATGCCAAGTTTTCAAAATGTGAATTTTGGCTTAGTAGTGTTACCTTCCTAGGGCATGTGGTTACTAAAGATGGTATTCAAGTTGATCCTAAAAAGGTAGAAGCAGTGCAAAAATGGCCACGCCCTACAACAGTTACAGAGATTCATAGTTTTCTTGGTTTAGCATGCTATTATCACAGATTCGTTAAAGATTTTTCAAAGATAGCTGCTTCTTTGACGATGTTGACAAGAAATGGAATAAAGTTTGAATGGTTAGATGAATGTGAAAGAAGTTTCCAAAAACTCAAAGAATGTTTGACTACGGCGCCAGTATTGGCTATTCCTTCAAGTACTAGAGGATACATGGTATACTGTGATGCATCGAGAATTGAATTAGGATGTGTATTGATGCAAAATGGTCGAGTCATTGCATATGCATCTAGACAACTTAAACCACATCAACAAAACTATCTGATTCATGACCTGGAAATGGCAACAATGGTCTTTGCTCTAAAAATTTGGAAATTATATGGTGAGACATGCTAAATTTATATAGATCATAAAAGTCTCAAATATATTTTTCAACAAAAAGATCTTAATTTGAGATAAAGATGATGGATGTAATTACTTAAAGATTATGACTGCACAATACTATACCATCTAGGTAAGGCCAATGTTATAACTAATGCATTAAGTAGGAAATCTATGTGTAATATATCGTAATTTTTAAATAATAATGTTTTACGATAAAAAATATATTTTTACTTTAAATGATTATGTTTTGCTAAAAGTAAGTATACTTTTAATTAAAATAATTATTATTTTGTTTAAAATAATGATATTGACCTTTAATAAATTTTTGTTGTATTTTTAGAAATATTCTTTTTTTATTACGTATAAAGATATTTATTTTGTGATTTATTTTATTAAGATTTTTATCAACGAAAGTCATTATTTAAGAGTTTAACTAAATGTTTATGAAAATGTAAATTTTTAGAAATTTTTTAGATGTTTTAGGATGAAAAACGGTATTTAAATGAATATATATAAAATAAAAGAAAAATAATCTTAAATATTTAATTATTAAATAATAAAAAAAAATAAAAGAAAGAGGGGGAGGGGGAGACAGAAATCGAAGCGGCCAAATTTCGATATGATGAATTGTGAAATAGTGTGAATAATATCTCTATGTTTTCTCTCTAGATCTGGAGTGCCAATTGACTTCTGATTTCAAAACTAAATGTACCACTGGATTCAGGACAGAAAATACTACGATTTTGACCGAACAATTTCTCAAATCAGCCGCAGAATCGCCGTAGATCAGAAATAGAAAATCTCAGAAAAGGTAAAATCTTTACTTAGAGACTTCAAATTGAAAATCTAACATCGTAGATGAATTCAGGAGCTAGATAAACCTTAGGATATGAATTTTTTCAACTATCTGACAACTTTTTGTTCTTGATGAATATTATTTTTTGTGCGATAAATAGTTTTTTTCGGTAGTGAATAGTGTTTTTTCAGCCATGAATAATGATCAAGTTTCCAAAATCATTTTCTTGATTTTTGGACCCTCCGGACACGTTTTTGAAGTCTGTTCAATCAAATGTGGATTGAAAAAGTGCATTTTAGGGCTGTCTAATCTGAAGCCCTTACCCTGTGAGTAGATGATTCTTTCTATGACTTGTCCTATACTCTTCTTGATCTTTAAGCATGTATTTGATTATGTTTATGAGATACACTTTTAAATGTTTTTGAAATGCATTAAAATTATTTGAATTGCTTACAATTTGAATATAGTTCGAGAAAAGTATAGTTTTGAAAATGGATTTCTAAACTCATGGTATATTTGATTTCACATGTATTTATCATTAAATAATAAAGTGAATATTTATGCACGTGGCATTGATTTGTAAAACTATAAAGTTACTGATTATGATTGAATGGCAAGCGTAAAGTTCATGGCGAGTTGCTTGATAATTTTACATTGCATTGATGAATATGTATTTATATATATGTATTTATATGTATGGATGAATATCAACGGGTTGTATGGCTTGTGATGGTACCAAATAAGGGATGCCCTATTAGCCTGAATGAGCCGAGGGAGGTCCGTTCCAACCGGGTGACAGTGGTAATGTGAGGAGGCAGATGGGTGATTGACTCACATTCCCTGATCATTATTGTGACTGTAGTCGATCGGTCACTATGCGTATAACAAATAAGTGTGTGGGTTGACCAGATTGCCGAATGAGGCATGTTATTTTAAAAGTTTATAACTTTATCTCAAAAACTTATTATTTTACTATAGTTTATATAGATGAGCATAACAACATTTGTTTAATGATCATACCGTGTTGAATATGGTTTGGATATCTGAATATCCTTTTATTTGAAAATATTTGAAATACGGGTCTCATATGTATGTACTTCTGAATTTTATTTTTTAAGTGACAAATTTTAAAACATGAGTATATCCATATGCTAACCTAAGAGGTCATGGGAGGTATTATTTGCTCACTGAGTTGTCAAACGCACTACACGATATTTTTACATTTTTTAGATAAGAATAGAAAGTCTGATTCTATAAATAGGTGATCAGTTAGGTGACATATTCTCTGGGTGAGTTTATGTTACTTTCAAGGCTCACAGTTTTGAATTATACTGTATTTGTATTCTAGAGTGTGCTCTGAATGTTACAGGCAGGATCCTTGTTTCTGTTATTACTTTGACATTTATAACTTGGTATGTATAATGTATATACATGAGAGAACCTATATGTATCTATTTCTATGACAAAGAATAGTGTTATGCATGTTAAGAAAAATATCTAATTGTGGAAAAAATAAAATATTTGTTTCACGTGCTCGAAAATTGGTGGCATTACACTATGAGTTGTTTTGCTCATATCACAATGGTAAGAAGGCTGTTGGTTTAAGAGATGCATAAGCTGGAAAGTGATGTGGTAGTAATGGAAGTAAAGGAGTTTGGAATATTGTTAGCTCATATGCAATTTCAATCATCTTTGATTGAACAGGTGAAAAAGGCACAGAAAGAGGATGCCTATCTATGCAAAAAAATTGAAGAGTTGAAGAATGGTGGTGAAGTTGAATTTACTGTAGACTCTGAAGGAATTCTGAGATTGAGCAAGTGGTTATGTATACCTAATAAAGAAGAACTTAAGAAAGAAATTTTAGAGGAAGCCCATAAATCCATGTATATGATTCATACTGGAATAACTAAAATGTATAAAGATCTAAAAGAAATTTATTGGTGGGAAGGTATGAAGAAAGATATAGTGGATTACATGTCTCAATGTCTAACCTGTCAGCAGGCGAAAGCAGAACATCAAAGGCCTACAGGATTGCATTAGCAGATAGAGATACTCGAATGGAAATGGGAAAGAATAACTATGGATTTTGTTACGGGGTTACCGAGAACACCAAAAAGGTTTGATTCAATATAAGTGATCATTTATAGGTTGACTAAGTCAGCACATTTCTTACTAGTGAAAACCACATACAATGTAGTTTAGTATGCAAGATTATATTTGAATGAAATAGTGAGGCTTCATGGAGTGCTAATATCAATTATTTCTGATCGAAGACCACAATTCACAGCTCATTTTTGGAGAGCTTTCGAAGAAGCTTGGGGCACGAAGTTGAATCTCAGTACTGCATTCCATCCTCAAACAGATGGGCAATCTGAGCAAACCATTCAAATATTGGAAGACATGCTTCAGGCTTGTGTTTTAGATTTCCAGGGTAGTTGGGAAAGATTTAAGCCTTTAGCTGAATTTTCTTATAACAATAGTTATCAAGCCAGTATACAAATGGCTCTTTTTTAGGCATTATATGGTAGGCGTTGCCGTTCCCCGATCGGATGGTTTGAGATGGGCGAAGCAAAGATTTTAGGGCCTGATATGGTACAGGATGCATTGGTCAAGGTAAAATTAATTAAGGAAAGGTTATTAGTAACTCAGAGTAGACAGAAGTCCTATGTTGATAATAGACGTCGACCATTGGAATTTTCCATAGGTGAATATGTTTTTCTGAAAATATCTTCTATGAAAGGAGTAGTGAGATTTGGTAAGAAAGGGAATTTAAACCCTCGGTATATAGGATCATTTGAAATTCTTGATAGGATCGGTCCAGTAGCTTATCGTTTGGCTTTACCTCTTGAATTGGGTAATGTCCATCCAGTTTTTCATGTGTCTATGCTACAAAAATATTTATCAGATCCTACACATGTTATACAGTGTCCACAGATTCAGTTACATGAAGATTTAACTTATGAGGAACAACTAGTAGCGATAGTGGACAGACAAGTAAAGAAGTTGCGGTCAAAAGAAATACCTACCGTGAAAGTGATATGGAAAAATCACTCTTCTGAGGAAGCTACTTGGGAAAGAGAGGATGATATATGTGCCAGATATCCACATTTGTTTGAATAATGAGGTTAGTATTTATTTGCAACTATGGCGATGAAATTTGGGGATCAAATTTCTTTAAAGGGGGAAGAATGTAATAACCGTAAATTTAAGAAAAATTCTAAATAAGAAAATTTTTGAACTGAAATAGAGGATTTTGGAAATGGAGATGAGAACCGTTGAAAATATGTTTATTTACTACATGGGTTAAAGAATTACAAAACAAAAATGAGAATTTACGTTTTGGGGCCAAAATGAAATTTTTTTAAAGTTTCGGGGTTAAAATATAAATAAGAAAAATTAGCAAAGACTTCCCTCTAAAATTAAATTTTTACAGAAAGGTTCCCCGGGATATTTTAAGGGTCTCAGCCACTCGAAGGAGGAAAAATATGGAATTTCTTCTCTCTCTCCTCAGAATTTTCTCTCCTGAAACCCTCAAACTTCTCTCTAAGATTTCTTCGCTTCCGGACCTCAGATTTTGACACCACCACTGCTAACGGACTCAGGACGAAGAGTTCTACCAATGCATTTGATTGGTTTCTGGAGAATTGGCTGGAGATTGACCGGAAAATTGATAAAAAAATCGCTTAAAAGGGTAATATTAGAAACTTTTATCTGTTGTTCGCAAACGCAAAAACTAACACTATAGATCGATTCAGGAGTCGAAACCTTAGGATTTTAAATTTTAGGACCATCCACCACTTTACGCACCCCCATGCGCCGAAACTCTCCCAGCGAGTGATGCCCATGCGTAGCTCCCCTGGCAGCACGTGCAGTGTATGAACCCAGACCTGTTTGCGTTGACCTACGTTGTCTGAGCTGTCGGAGGCCAAATTTTGCAAATCTGAAGTCATTTTCAAGGTTTTTGGACATTCTGAACTTGATTTTGAGATTTATTTTCCCAAATTCAGACCAGAAACATAGATTTTGGGGTTGTCCAACTTGGTACTTTAATTTTGTGAGTAGATAATTCTTCCTATGACTTGCCCTATACTGTTCTTGATCTTTGAGCATGTATATGAATGTGTTTATGAGATATTTATACTTTTATATGTTTTTGAAATGCATTGGATTTATCTGTAATTGTCTATAATTTGAAATATAGTTCAAGAAGAGTATAGTTTTGAAACTAGTTTTCTGAAACCATGGTGTAGCTAATTTCTCATATATTTTTCATTGATCGGTGAAATGAATACTTATGCATATGGAATTGATCTATAAAGTTATATGATTTCCTTGAAAAAGAGCTTGCATATGTGACAAACCTTGAATGGGTAATTTATGGCAGATGAGGTGTCTTGAAATTGAGATTTTGAATTATTCTGAAAGCTCTGTTTTGTATAATATATAATATGTGCATATGATAACTTGGTGGATGAATCCTATTAGAAACATTGTCTGCTAATAGCAGGTAATGTTAGCCCTAGTGCACCCTGATAAACCAGCTAGCAGGGGGTGGTGCTAGCCTCGTGTGAGAGCCAACACACGGGATATGATATGTGATGGAGAGCGGGATGCCTCCTATTTGGGCAAGATGCCATATAAGATGTGATTTGCATTTCCTTGTCTTCTTGAATGGTGGTAGGAAAAATCTTGGCTGAGATGCTAAGTATAGGCAAATCCTATACCAGCAAAGTACGGAAGGGGTGAACTCTGATATGGTGGTTCTGATATGGGATCGTCCTAACATTTTTATAAGAAATGTTTTAATGCATAACATTGTTTGGTTAATGATAATATGGTATCATATATGCATACAGATATTTGAACTCATTTGAATGAAAATATTTGAAAATACGGGTCCCATATGGATGCACTTCTGAACTGTAATTTTTCGATATGATAAATTTTAACTAATAAGTATATCCATATGTTGATCTGAGAGGTCATAGGGGTTTTTTTTTTGCTTACTGAGTTGTCAAACTCACTACACAATATTTTCACATTTTCTAGATAAAGATACAGAGGTTGGCCTTGCAGCTACGTGAATAGCTAGGCGTTATATTATCTGGGTGAGCCTTCATTGTTTCCAAAGTTTGAAATGTTTAAATGTTATGTTTTGTAATCTAGAGTATGTTCTGAATGCCACAAGAAGGATCTTTGCTTATGTTGTAATATTGTTAAGAGTAGCATTGGCATGTATAATTAGCTATATTGAAAACTTGTAACGTATGATATTTTCCGAACATATGACAATGTGAAGCCGTATTCAAATATATATCAGAGTATAGTTATCTATTTTTGGTGTAATTCACGTTTCATTAAATTGGGGCGTGACAATAACATTCTCCTTTAACTCCAATGAAGCGTCTCACAAAGTATGTTATTATTTTATTTACATAATTTATAAATTTAATGTGTAATTATATTTTTAATAGTATATCTCACAAATGTACACAAATATTAGTTAATTAGACCTTAATTTGTAGTTATTTAATCATTTGATTGGTTGATATTTAATATTTAATTAGGTGAGATAATAACAATATTCTCCTTCAACTACATTGAAGCTTCTAACAATGTCTGTTACTCTTTTATTTTAAAAAATTATCGATATAATTTGTAATTATATGTTTAACAGTATATATAATCACTCAATTAATTCTAACTTAGATTAATTTTTTGAAATTTAGTCCACTAGTGTACACAAACAATAGATAATTACATCTTGATTTGTAATTACCTAATTATTTAATTGTTTGATAGTGAATTTTTAATTACATGAAATAATTAATAATTTTTGATAATATCATAGTTTAAATTTATAGTGAATGTAAAAATATTTAATTAATTGAAAAAAATACTAACTATATATTTAATTAATAAATTAGTGTACGTTTGTAGTTGTGCAAATATATACTTAAATTATTTGATATATACAAGCAATAATGTTAAATCCTATAATTCATAATTAGATTAAAAAATATGGAATAGACAAATTTTCTTCTATTTTTTGCTAGATATTGAATAGAAGATTATTTGTTAATTCAAAATAAATAGGGTTGAAATCAACAATGGAAATCCCAAAACATCATAGATGCATGTACAATATGTAACAACTCTATTTTTTTTACATATATACATATATATATTTTTAAAACCCCAGTCATTACATTTTTACTTCTAACTATTTAACTTAAAATAACATTCAATTAAATTAACCAAGTATAATTAAGGTTTATGATATACATTAACATTGATACAATTCTGGGTTCACATACACATCATTAATTAAAAACATACATACAAAAATCAAATACATATATGTCTGCATCTTATTGATCCATATTGACTAGTTCTAGGGATACGGGTGCAGGTAGTTGCACCTTTACCAGAATCTTAGTCAACTCGATCCAACGCACGCTAAAATCCGGTTATAGAGAATATCTGCAAATTTAGTCTTCTGAACATGATATGAAAATATAGTGAGAATTAAATTCCAGTAGATTCAAAAATAAATCATAATTATCGTTAATATAACTCATCATGTCATGTTCATCTGTATAAGCTACAGCAAGTATCTTTGGTCACATGAATGCACTTTATCTATGCACATAAAAATCGTACAATAATGACTTGTATGGCATGAATAACTATTTTCAGAATATCATATGATAACTATCAACTTATTTTCATATCAAGCTACGTCAATCAGGATGAGTACTTTCTATTCTCTGGTACAGGCCTTTCTCACTTCATCCGATATGCCACACTTTTTTTTTCTTTTCTCATTAACATAATCATAGCTATGAGTAGGGCATCCTCTATTGGTGCACCACACGGACCGCCATGTGACCATGCTCATCTCTTTTTCTTTCTTTTCTTTTCACGTTAATAGCTAAAAATATGATTTCAATAACAAGCATATTCATTATACTCACATGCCATAATTGATCATCAAAGCAAAATCACTACAAAAAATCATTGGTAAAATGCAATCATGTCATGATCATAACCATTTTGGAATATCACTTTATAAAATATTTTCATATCAAAATTACACACTTAAGATAGTAAGGAGTTCATGCAATGGCAATGGCTAGGGCATACCCTAGCTATTTATTATTTCTATTTATAACATTTTCGTGTTGTGTGACATTTCCTCACTTATTCAACAATATCTCCCTTATACGAACTCCAATTGAGGTGATTCCAAAACCTATAAAAATCTACGACACTTATCTACAACTTTCATATTTATCATTTCTTCAGATTCCTTAGGAATTATTCCTAAAAAATCAAAAACACAAATGCTTACATTTACCACCCTGGATTCTAGACTGATTTTGATCTATACTAATTAATCAGTCATATCTCCCTCATATGGACTCCAAATTAGGTGATTTCAGAGCCTATAGATCCATGAGACATATATCTATATTTATTATGTTAACAAATTTCTTTAATTCCATATATATTGTGCCCAAAAATTCAAACACAGAAGCATACTTAACAGATTCTTCTATGGTTAGTTAGTTTTTGACCACTGCTTACTAATCTGACCATATCTTTCTAATATGGATTTCAAATTGAATGATTCCAGTGGCTAAAAGTTCTTGAGACACACACACACACACACACACACACACAGATATATATATATATATATATATATATATATATATATATATATATATATATATATATATATATATATATATATATATATATATATATATATATATATATATATATTATGTTAACTATTTATTTTAGTTCCCTATAGATGTTTCCCAAAAATTCAAACATAGAAGCTTATTTAACAGATTCTTCCCTAATTAACCATTTTCTAACCACTGTTTACTAATCGGATTATATCTCCCTTATTTGAACTTCAAATTGGGTGATTCCAGTGGCTAAACATCTGTATGACATATATATACAATTTTCATGTTAACCATTTTTTTTAATTCCTAACTAATTCTTCCCAGAATTTCAAAAACAGAAACTTCTCTGGTTACTCCGAAATCCAGTTTTCTTAGCCTAGCCTTTCTTAAAGTTATAGTTCACCTTTTATTAATTCATCTTCTAAATTTCCACCTAACCATAGAATTAATCATCTCAACATTTAATTATATTTCTTACTTAATTTAACATATTACATCATCTACTTCAAAAGAAAAATAGAATGAAATCATGGATCACTAAGGCTGTTTCTCAATAGAAATTTTTCATGGTCTTCCCATAGGTGTTTAAGGCCATACTTAATTTATCAACCAAACCATCTTCTATCCATTTGTACCATATTCACATATACATAACAGCAGCATAAAAGCCCTAAATGTTTGCCACCTACAGCCATATCTATGCAGAACTTTACATACCAACCGAAGTATTTAAAACATCCATCACATGCAAGATCAACATGTAACATGATATAGCAACATCCATGGCCAATCATCAAAGTAGAAAATATTGTAAATTTTATCAAAGTTCTAAGATCAAAATCCCATATAAATGTTTACCAATTTCAATGATTTTCTTCAAAAAGAGATATTGTTAAACCTACCTAAAGATCTCCCTAATTCACTTAGTGAATTATTTTTCTTGTTTCCTCTTGAAGGAAGTAGTAAGATTCCTCCCTTCTCTTAGCTTTTCCAACAGCTTAAATAAGAGAAGGAGGGTGAGTTTTAAACCCCAAGGATGAAGAGAAAAGATGGATTTAAGTGGAAATTAAGCTAACTTATCTTTAGTACTTTGTCCTCTAGAGTTCTCATTCTTCTTCCTTTCTCTCTTCTCCTCTCTTTTTCTCCTTTTGTCACTCTACCTTACTTCTATTTTTCCTCTCCGTCACTTGGACGAAATTATAATGTTATAAGAGTAGGTTTTGCTTAAATAAACTATCAAGTGGTTCACCTTTCATAATCATGGGTCTACCTTATCACAATTAGGATGCACTTGGTTGTCTTTTTTAGGAAAGACAACTCATGTTCTTGTCTTCCTCTCCCTTAGACAAGATATGCATAGAAAAAGGACACTTGTATTTTGAAAATCATGATAAAATGTTCTTCAGACAAGGGACAAAGTTCTTTTGATTTAGGGATTCATTTCCTTTTTCTTTTGTCTCATTCAAGTATGATAGGTTTTCCTTTCTAGGTGGCAAATATTCAGCCCTTGAGTCTTCCTTACTTGGCTGAATAAGGATGTTTTTTCATAATGCCATGTATTATTACTTACTTGCTGAAATTATGAATGTAGGATATAGATGTTTTGTCCTAATGCCATGTATAATTACCTACTTGCTGAAATTATGAATGTAAGATATAGATGTTTTGTCCTAATGCCATGTGACCTAATCTTGATTATTATTACACTACTATTTCCTCACATAGTTCATTATTTTCTCTCTTGAATTTGGTATGTACTTGTAGCACCAAAATAAAAGATTTATGAAGCTTGACGGTGTCAAAGTTGACTTGTTAAACCAGGGTTTGTAAAAGGGCATTGGTACTAGATATGCCACAAGGACATCTGAAAATAGAACTGAGATTAAAATTGTACATCCAAGTAGGTCTAATAACTTTCAAATTGAATGACGTTGAACACCATGATAAATATAAATAGATGGTTTTTGATGCTACTAGGCCAATTTAATGAAGAAGCCAATTTTAATTATGGATATGATTGTAATGATATTGTTGATATTGAGGAGCCCTTTTAATGCAAATTTTGAGTGATTTTATCATATATTAAATGTTGCTTAACAACTATTATGGTCGGGATACAAAAACCATTCTAAGCTATATGTTGCTATTAGGATGTTAAGCATTAAATACGACCACAACATGTCTTAGCATATTTTTAATGAGTTTGAAACTCTTATGAAAGACATAAACCCACGAGACAATCATATAGCCCCTGCTTGGTATAAAACTAAAAATTTGGTTTCTAAACTTGGTCTCTCCGCTAAAAGGATTGATGTATGCTATAATGGTTGTATGTTGTATTATAAAGATGACATCAATGAGAAGAGTTATAGGTTTTGTGGTTCACCTCATTACAAAGTAAGTAATCAGCTTAGACAAAAAAAATTCTCGTAAAATGAATGCATTACTTGCCACTGATTCTTAGATTGCAAAGGCTATATACCTCGATTAGCTCTGCTTAAGACATGAGGTGGCACTAAAAAAGTGATAGGGAAGATGGTGTCTTGTGTCACCTATTTGATGAAGAAGCATAACCATCGAAGCACTTTAACACAATGTATCCTAACTTTCCCACAAAACTATGAAATGTTAGACTTGGTTTATGCGCAGATGGGTTTACTCCTTATAGTTAATCTGTTACACGATAACCTTGCTAGCCTATCATTGTTACTTGTTACAATGTTCATCCTAAATTATGTATGACTTCTTCATATAAGTTCTTAACTGTAATAATTCGTAGTGCACATAATCCCAAGAGTAAGATTGATATGTACTTGTAGCCAATAATAGAAGAGTTATAAATATTGTGAGAAGTATGAGTTTCAACATACAATATATCTAGTAAACAAAACTTTCAAATGATAGTAGCATTAATGTGGAAAATTAATGATTTTTCGGCATATGAGATTTTGTCAAGTTGGAGCACTATTGAAAATTTAGCATGTCCTTGTTGTATGAACTTTTCAAAAACTTTCACCCTAAAGAATAGGGGAAAGAACTCTTGGTTTGACTGTCGTCGTCAATTTTTACCATTAAATCATGCATTTAGAAGGAACACGAATGTATTTTAGAATAATTTAATTCAAAAAGGACTCACCACCTCCTAGATTAAGTGGGGAAGAATTGTGGGAAGATGTTTCCTAACTCCCCAAAATATACGAATAAGGACTTTCTAGGTTGTCAGGTTATGAAGAAAATCATAATTGTACAAAACAGGCATTTTTGGGAGTTGCCTCATTGGAAATTTCAACTACTTCAGTACAAGTTGAACGTCAGGCATATAGAGAAAAATGTGTTTGATAATGTTTTTAATATTGTCTTGGATGTCAAAGGAAAGACCAAAGATAATACAAAAGAAATGATGGATTTGAAGGAATATTGTAGGGGGAGGAATTTAGAGTTACAGGAACTACCTTATGGAAAAGTTATAAAGTCGAAGACTTTACATTGGAGCAAAGAAGAGCTATGTGTGATTGGGTGAAGAATTTGAAAATGCTTGATGGGTATGCTTCAAATTTAGCTAGATGTGTTGACACAAAAAATAATAATTATTTGGAATTAAGAGTCATGATTGCCATATATTTATGGAATGTTTACTTAATCTTATGATCTCATTCCTTACTTTTATACTCTCTTAATTTTTACTTTTCTTAAAATTTTTGGTAAAGCATATTATCTTTTTATTCATGTATTTTAATATTTTAGGTCATTACATTGTAATTATATTTTTTAAATATTTTATTAGTATACATATATAATTATAACGTGTTTCATTATTGTATATATCTAAAATGATGAGCAAGTAGAATATATCAATAAATAGACCAAACTAAAAATAGATCAAGCTTCAAAGCTGAATAGCTATTGGTAACCTATATCAAATCAATTATTCATTAATATATATAAACACTTTAACTATAAATTGTTAATAATAGCTTTTGGTAACAAATATGGTTAACAAGTATAATGTAATTATTGTTATTCACTTAATATAAACTTTAACATAATTATTATTCAATTGTTTACATATTCAATATATAAATTAAAGTTAAAGTTCATCTTCAAAAAATTAAAATAAATTAAATTAACAGATTTTAAAAATTTAAATTTATTAATTTTAAATTAAAATAGTTATATATTTTAAATTATATTGTAATAAAGAAGTGTGTTTGTGTATATGTGTGTGTGTGTGTGTGTGTGTGTGTGTGTGTGATTGATCGATAGGGGGCATGCACCTATATAAACCCCCATATTTCTCTCATTTTTTCATTCTCCTCCCTTTTTTTATCTTTATTTCTTATTCTCATTATTTCATCCCTTATTCTTATTCTCTCTTAATTTTTACTTTTCTATAAAATTTTGATAAGATATTGAAAACAAAACAATACCAAAAACAAAGATGGGAGAAAGTGTTTATGAATATTATTCTTGTTCTATTTTTTGTACTAGAGGTCAAAATATATATACAATGTATTCTAGGACTAATCTCTCTTATCCTAGGATATATCCCCTTAAACTTAGAAAAAAAAATCACTCTTTAATTTAATGTACAATATGTTATAGTGAAATAGAAAACAAATAAATAGGAAATAAATTAGAATTAAATCTTCATATATTCAACTAGTTTATTATCTCCTTTTATTAACAAATTGTAATATTTTAGTTTGTAAAATTATAATTATTTTTTTGTTGGTGTACATGTAATTATAACAAGTGACTAATTTACTTTCTCTTCATTGTTGTATATATCTAAATGACAAACAAGTGAGATATCAATTAGTAGATTGTACTTACTAGCCAAAGGTTGAGATTTGGTCGCTCCATGGGATGATAGAGCTTGAGAGTTGGATAGGGCTAGTGAAGAGGAATTTACTTTCCTCACATTGTATAGTACACTTCTCCAATTCCTCTTCTACATTCGTCCTATCTAACTTTTCAAGCTCTACTTTCTCATGGAGTGTCCCGATCTTGGCCTTGTAGCTTGGTTTCCAATATCATATATTTTGATTGTTCCTATAATTTTGGGTTAACATCCTATACTTTTGGGCGATCATACCGCAACCTCTGGGGCCTCTCTAATAATTTCACAATAAAAAAATTTCCTTGCCCACTAGACTACTTATACATATATAGGACCTCCGCTACTGTAGGTAAGGATCTTTGGCTTTTCTCTCTATAGACACTTCATATACTAACTTAAGTATTAAGTATCAAAATGTAATATCCCTTAGTTTTAAACAACTATATTTTGCTATGAATAGTGTATTTCTATTTTAAATGATTATGTTTTTTTAAAGTAATTGTGTTTGGCTCTAAATAATTTTTATTTTACCTTGATGAGTATTCTTTATTTTTCACATTCCTGAATATATGTTTTCATATGCTTGATTTTATCGAAAGCTTTACTAAGAAAATTTATGGTTTTAATGTAATTTTTTTGGATTTAATTGCCTATGTTGTTTTCTATTGAGAATATGAGATGTTATGATTTCATGTTCTTATCGTTTAATCAATTTTGAGTTATTTTTATATTATAGTATTTTTATTGATCTTATATTTGTTTAAGAATTGAATTGGAAGTTTTGGAGACAAGATGGAAACAAGTCAAAGTGAGGAAGTTGAGAAAAAGGTGAAGTTTCAAGATTATTCAGATCTTTGTTTATTGTTTTATGTGTAACTTTCTCATATGGACTCCAAATGATGTGATTCAAATTGCTATGTGAATCTGCGATATATGGATACAACTTCTATGTTGGGCACTTTTGCTAATTCTATCGAAACAAAGGTGATAATGGGCCAAAACCATAAAATAAAGGTTAAGTGTGGTCTATACCTTTGCTCACTATTTTGGGTATAACTCCCTCATATGAGCTCTGATTGAGGTCATTAAAGTAGCTTAGAGCTAGGAGAAAGGGATACAACTTTTGTGTTTGAAATTTTTCTAAATTCTGAACGGAGCCTAGCATCGCAACCTAAGATGTCACATTTCAGTACCAGATGCATCTAGCGTCGCGATGGTGTAAGTTGGCATCGCGACACTGGCTCGATTTTACGATATATGAACCCTTCTTTTTCTCCAAACGCTCCTTTCTCCCCTACACGATTTTTGACCCCTCTACCTTTAAATCCATACATCTTGAGCTACGGACCTTTGATTGACGAACCATTTAGACCATTGGACTCGTGGCGATGAGATATTCAAAATTCACAAATTAATTTCACTAAAAATTCTTCAGAATCTTGCCAGAGAGACGTGAACAGTAGCTACGTGGGGAGTTTTTATTGGTATGCTTAAAAGCTCTTCTTTTTCTAAATTTCTTGCCATTGATAGCCTTAGAAATGGATAATATGGTAGAGATTGAAGTTATCTAGCTATAGGATAGCTTTTTGGCCGTTGTGAATAATGTTTAGGTCACTGTGAATAGTGTGTTTTTGGTGAGTTAATAGTACTCATGATCTGGGCTTGTTTCCTAGGTGTTCGAGCACTCTAGATTTGTTTCTGATGACCGTTTCACCTGATCTGTCTCTAGAAGTTGTCAAAAGCTTTGCCTTATATTTGAGCTCAAAGCTTTATGAGTAGATAATATATATGATAACATAATTTCAATATTGTTTCAGTTTCTAAACTATGCTTTGTATAGATATACATGATGGATTAAAATTTATGCGGTCGATGTTTAACTTTTACATGTATGTTTATACAAAAAAGGTTAATATTTTCATTATAAAATCATAGGATATAGGACAAACATTATTTGAAATTTGTACTGAAATGGTTTGACTTTGAATTTGGAATTGTGTTAGATGGTTGAAGGGTTTTATAGCTAAATTGTATTATTTGTTATAGTTTAAGGACCTTGGACTTGATTGTACCTTTGAGGCATATAATTTTAATAGGAAACGAATAATAATGAAGATTATTTGCGAGATGTATATTCCTAATACTAATTGGGAGATGTATGCTCTTAATGCTATTCAAAGGAAGTATGAATATAATGCTAATTGGGAGATGATTGTGTATAGGAGCTTTAATTCTTTCTATCGAGAACTTGAAGTGTTCAAATGATTTTGGAAATAGGGTTTCACAAAATCAATTTTGATTTTATCGTACTTTGCTTTTGATAAACTTTGAGATACTATTTTACTAAAATGAACTTGGGTTTTTTGAAATGAGGCTCATGAAATGGTCTATTGAAAATATTGAGAAAGTTATATTCAGATTTGAATAATTTGTTCATGGAAAGAATGGATTACAAAAAAAGCTTTGATTCCTATTTTTCCTAATGAATTATGTTTTCTAAAATTATTTTTCTGGGGAGGAATCTTTTTAAAAACACTTTTTGCTAGTAGCAGTAAATGCTGGCCCTAGTGCACCTTGTAACTCTAGCTAGCTAGCGTGTTGTTAGCCACAGGTGATGATTAACACACGAGAATTGATTGATATGGAAAGGAGTGGCCGGAGTGCCTCTTGTTATAGATGAAAAATATGGGCGCGACGCTTGAATAAATTGATGATTTATACATGGACTGTGTCTGTATGGCCCTAATGATTTACCTATTTAGACTAAGTGTTTAACTAAAATGATGATTTATCCACGAACTGTGTCCTTATGGCCCTGGTGATTTACCGATTTAGATTGTGTGTCTAGCTAAAATAATGATTTACCCACGGACTGTGTGTCTGTATAGAACTGGTGATTTCCCTTAATATACTATGTGTCTTGTTGATTTGGTTTTGATTGAGAGTCCTCCAAAAAGGTATGATTTTAAAAGTAAAATGGTTTACTACTGGTTTACTAATTATGTTTTAGTCATCCTACTTACTTTTCTATCATATTTAACTGAGTTAATTTAATGTGTTTTCCATACATTCATGAATTTAAATATTTTGTTAAGGCTTTGGCTATTGGTTTTGGTTATTGTTGTTCTAGCATCTTTGATAGTAGTTTATTTTCTTGTTGATAACCATGAGACACGAGATGCTTGGAGTTTTAGTTTTGATATTAAGAATATGCTTAAGGTTGGCCTGAGGTGTGTTATATATGATCAGAGGTCATAGGTTTTCTAAATTGATAGATTTTTAAATTTGTGCATTAGTGATAGGTTTTTTTTGGTTTTGTAATGATGAAATGAGGATATAGGTTATGATGGAAGCATAGTTTGCAGATGTGTGTCTGCTGGTCTAATAAGTTAGTGGTTTCAAATTTATCTATTCCTTTGGAATTTATAAAATGTTTAGATAAAGAGCTATTCAAGTATTTATTTATTTGATTCAAACTTTCTAGCAAAAATGTGTTTTAAATTAATTGTGTTAAGATACCTTGGTTGATTTTAATTGTGTTAAGAAATCAAATATATGTTATGCTTTATATCAGAAACACATATGTGGCTGTATTATGTTGATGCATTAAAGGATGGGAGAATCAATATCATGATTTTGCTATTTTTAATAGAAGAAAATGAAAACACTCAAAAGGGGAATGACCCACAGTGGCGCAAGGTGACCCTAGATCTTATGGCTTTTATATTGGTATCAAAATAAGAGATGCCCTATCTATGGGCAAAATAGAAAACATAAATTTTTCCTATGCTTGGATAGTGTGAGGCAAACACATTCAAGGGTGAGTGGATGCTCATTTGACCTCCATCAGTAGTAAGTTGATGCTCACAAAATTTCATAATTAGTAAATCAATTGAAGAAAGAGAAATAACCTGATAATGAGAAAGTTATGATTTATGAACATATGATATGATATTGATATACTTATTGTATAGCCTAGTATGCCAAGATTACTATGTTTACATTATATATATGCATAAACATATTTGATGGTTACTAATAAACGTATTCTGTAGTGTATACAATTGAACATTATAGGATAATTGAGATATTATATGCACCATGATCACTATAAGACCTATTGTAAATTTATATTCTCACTATTTTTCATATTATGTTCAGCTTAGTAGATTATAATGCTAGTCTATATAAAGACTCTGATGTTTCTATTTCATTGGGTCAAGCTACCCTGCCTTGGGCATATACTAATAGTGCAAGAATTAGTAGTAATCCATCTATTTGAGCTTCTGGTGCACGTGCCTCCATCACCACCTATTACAACAGGAGAGCCAGATGACTGAGATAGTGATAGTACTAAGTAAATAGTAAATATTTGTACAAAGTTGACCTTGGAGATTATTCATTTGAAATGGTTACTAGATGCCCTTTTGCTTTCTATACTATAGATAGTACCCTGATTACCATAATCTATATATAAACATTTCTGTGAATGCTATGCTGATGAATAGCTTTTTGATATAATATAAGGTTATTATGTTGAGTCTATGTTTTCATTGTGATGCTATATTATATTGGTTTGTCATTAGTTAATTCAATTAAAGAGCAAGCGAATGAACATAGTAAAAAAAAGATAATGACTCTAGAAACAGAATATATATATATATATATATATATATATATATATATATATATATATATATATATATATATATATATATATATATATATATATATATAAAAGAAATTACTAGTGTTTTCTATATGTATACTTGAGTGATTTGATTATTACTATTAAATAGTTTTCAACTAGTTATTGAGCTTCATCACCTCAATAGGAACTTATTTTATTTTGGTATAGTAACATATGGAACCACCTAGGAGAAATCCGGTGAATAGCACAGATGAAACCCTACATGGTTTGGCTGCAACTATTCGAGATCAAGTTTTGGCTACAAATAGAATTCTGCACCAATTTCAGAACAATAATAATGGAGTGAATGAAGTAAATAGTAGGCCTACGAGGAATGAGAACGGATGGTTCGAATTCATGAAAGCAAAACCTCCTTTCTTTTAAGGAACTTATGATTCGATGGCAGTTGAGAGATGGGTGCAAGAGTTAGAGAAGATTTTTGACGTGTTAGGTTGCATTGATAAATAGAAATTTACATTTGCATTGTATATGTTAAAAGATGAAGCAGAGCACTGTTGGAGAGTATAACGCCCGGTTTTTTTTATATGTAAATGCAAGAGATCAGATATTCCATAAGCTGAGCAACCCATACATTCATATATTCAAAACTATATACATCAGAGTTTAGCGACTTATATACATCCATATGTAACTCGAGGTACTAAGCTTACAACACAAAAAGGCGGAGTACCGTAGGGTTACATCAAAACAATGGGCTATATACATCAGAGTCTAGTGACTTATATACATCCATATGTAACGAGGTACTAAGCTTACAACACAAAAAGGCGGAGTACCGTAGGGTTACATCAAAACAATGGGGTTAGCCCATTTACATAACTAGAGTTAGCTATACATAGCAAGCTATCCTACGACTCACCCCTGGGCGTCACCCCTGGGGTATTGTTGGTTGAGGAGGTGGGCCAGGAGCAGGGACCTCTATCATAATAATCACCATCAGGTTCACAATGATGGTGAACTATCCTAAGTAAGGAATATCAACAGTTTGCAGCTCTAGAAGTAGCGTCAGCACCACAAATGCCATCTCTACTGATCTGAACATAGCATTAAAACATAGTGAGATATAAAATCTCAGCAAGATCAATATTCCAAAACATATAAGTATGCGAAAACTCACATGCTATGTCCAGTTGTATTAGCTACAGAAAACATTTTCTCTTTTATGCAATAAAGATACAACAAAGTACATACTAGCCCTTTTGTAGGTTATGCATCAATATCACACATGTTAACAAAATATGCATTTATACAATACCTGTGCCATTGTCTAGAGTCCGTACCACACTCAGTGGCTTGTTGTTACTCACAGTGGCTCACATGTCGATAATCTCTCTCAATTGCAATCCTCAATGTGGTGTAAGCCTTACCTCTCTAGCTACTCACCCACCCTTTGAGGGCCATTGGTCGGAGGGTCCTTCCTGTATTGACCACTCTAGGCTATAGGGCATCCCCTATCCCGGTACCGTATCAAAGCCACGACCCTTCAGTCGCTTTACCTCATAAGGTGCCACTATCCCGGTCACCTTAATGGGTAAAGGTCATCATGGACTTGTCAGTCTCTTCAATACAACAAGGGAGACACCTGTTTCTAGGACACCCTACTTCAGTGAGGATCATTCTGACTTGTCAATCACCTCAATACAGCAAGGGAGACACCTGTTTCTAGGCCACCTTACTTCAGAGAGGGTCCTTCTGACAACTTAAGTCTTTTATACCTCTCCAGCCACTTACATAACAAAAGGGTGCACATTAATAATATCCAGCACATAAACCATGCTCATCTTCAACATGCTACAACAACTCATCATGGATATACATACATATCTTATCAATTTTCCATAAAGTGCATACATTAGTAATCTCACTTGCATACGACATACAAGCAGTCTATAACATGCAAACATAGTATCCATGCATCATTTCTCATAATTCCCTTACATAATTTACCAACCATCCATGGTGAGATAATTGTAGTACATGTAAATGTAACATTCATGCATCAAACAACCTTCAATAACATCCTAATAATGTTGGTAATTAACTAAGATTTAGAAAAGACACAGAAACCAAAGAAAAGGAGCAACACAGCTTGAAGCACGGCCTGGTCGTGCCTCCAAGCACGGCCGTGCTTCATGGCCGTGTTCCCCTCCCGTGTTGCCTCTTCTTCTGGCTGTGTTGCACACAGGCCAGCCCCAAGCACGGCCTGGTCGTGTCTCCTAGCACGGTCGTGCTTCGGGTCTTATGCCACCATTTTACAAAATTTCAGGATTCCAGCCCAGAGCACGGCTGTGCTTCGGGTACGAACTCCACCAAAAATTCTTTCTTTTTCCTAAGTCCACAAAAATAATCAATAATCCAAAGATCAATATTTTGAGCATGAAAAATACTATTTTGTCAGAGCAACCCATCAACCAAAACATGTATTAAAGCTCAAGATTAGCTACACAAAGTTTTTTCCCCAAATCATCAACACATAGGTAAACATGAACAGTAACCATAAATGTTATAACTGCTCTAATAAAGTCTCTATCCACATCTTTACACCTTTAAATGCTTACAATCATCCAGCCATAAAAACATCCATCCATTGAACATAAAAGTGAGTGTTGATCTTATCTTCCTTCTACAAGCTTGTTTTCTTCACTCTTGTTCTAGCTTATTACTCTCTCTAGAGATTTTTCCCTAAAACTCTCTTCTTCTTCCCTTTCACTTCCACACCTACTTCTTTGTCTCTCTTCTTTCTTCTTCTTGTCGTGGAGTTCTCTTCTTTGGGCTGCAAGAGTGGCGACTTGGCCATTAAGTCAAGGGGAAAATAGATTAAAATATTGAAGGTTCTCCCATAAGCCATCTCACCCCTTAACCCTTACCCCCACTTTGTCTAACAATTTCAAAAATGCCATTCCATTACATTGTAACCAAGGGGGTTAGTTAAGGCCTTGTTTGGTTTAGAGAAAACTCACCAAGTGTTTAATCCCTTCTTGAGCCTTACTTCAATGGGTTTTTGTGCAACTTTCTTCATGGCTCCACATTTCTATTGTCGTTGTCTATTTGTGGCCTTGTACTAAAGGAAAACATTATTTCTTCCTTAATAATTCTTTCCAAAAATGAGAAAGTCCTTATTAAACATTCATGTTTATTTCCCTATAACTCCCTCACTTCACTCTTTTAAACCCTTTCCTACTGTTTCATTCTGTGAATATTATTAACAGAATTTCGTGTGTTACAGAGAGAGGCCAGGGAGTTATTAATCCATCAAGATCGATAGATTTCCTAAAGAATGTTCCAGGATACTCTTCTAGACAAGTACTTTCCGAGTAGTGTATGTACAGAAAAGAAGACCGAATTTTTGTACCTTAGACATGGAAATATGATTGTTGACCAGTATATTGCTCAATTTGAAGAACTGTCCAAATATTTTTGCTTATTTAAAGAAAAATCCAGGAAAGTCGTGGAAAGTAGTGAAGTTTAAAGCGGGATTGAACCTAGAACTAAAAAATGTAGTAGTAGCAATAAAGATTAAGGAGTTCATACCATTGATTAATAGATGCAGGCTATCGAAAAGAGTTTGAAGGCTGTAGAAGATGAGAAGTAGAGACAAGCCTTGTGAAAAAGAAAGTAAGGGATGTTTAATTCAAATAGAAATGTTAGGAGTAGAGGTGACAAAGAAGGCAAGATGCCTGGAATGATGGGTTCTAGACCACTCCAAATAGATTCTCATTTATCTAATTGTAACAAATATGGTCGTACTCATAACAATAGACCATGTTTGGCAGGCCTGGGTGTTTGCTTTAACTGTGGACATAAGGGACATTTTGTAAAGGATTTCCCTTAGAATAAAAGGAAACAAACAAAGCAGAGGCCACAAACTAAAGGCAAAGTCTTTACCTTGAGTGGCAAGGAAGCAACATAGTCTGTAGATAACATACAAGGTATATGTTACATTTATGGTTTTCCTTTTCTTGCACTATTTGACTTGGGTGCTAGTCACTTGTTCATATCTAATGAATGTGTGAAGAGATTACAATATCCTCTTTCCAACATCCCAAATGATTTTTCTGTGATAACCCTTAAAGGAGAAAGAGTAATAAAATCTTCTATATGTATGAGTTGTCCAATTACTATACAGGAGAAGTATTTCTAGGTAAATGTGATTTGTTTTCCCCTCAACGGAATTGATGTTATCCTAGGTTTAGATTGGTTATCTGAGAATCAAGTTTTGTTCAATTGTTACAAAATTATTGAATTTCTACCTTCCCCTCTTTCTAAATAATCAGAAATGAATTTCTTAAATACTAATCAGTTTGGTAGGAAGATAAAAAATGGAGATTTGGGCCTTTTTTTTTTCAATCCTAAAAGTAAAACAGAAACTTAATCAGATTCAAGTAGTCTGTGAGTTTTCGGAAGTATTTCTATAAGAGATTTCTGAGTTACCACCTAATAGAGAAATTAAGTTTTCCATTTATCTAATAGCTAGGATTTGACCTATTTTTAATGGACCATATTGGATGTCTTCAATGGAGTTGAAAGAGTTTAAAAAAAACTAGAGGAATTGTTAGAAAAGCAGTTCATCAGACGAAGTATATCACCCATGAGTGTAACGCCCCCAATTTATGTTACGTAAAATAAACATTTTTTTAAATGTAAGATAATCTCTATAAATATGCACAATTCCATTCTTTATCATTTCTCTCATGTATACACAATATATAGACCAAGTCTATAAACATCAAAGTACAATAGAAACGGGGATCCTACCTGTAGCGTTCAGAGCACTCTAGAATACAAACACAGTATAATTTAAAGACCGTGAGTCTTGGAAGAATTGTAGACTCACCCAGAGAATATATCACATATCTACCGAATTAGACTCTAATATTCTTATCTGAAAAATGTGGAAATATCGTGTAGTGAGTTTGACAACTCAGTGAGCAAATAATTCTGCCTATGACCTCTTAGTTCAGCATATGGATGTACTTATATTTTAAAATGTGTCACATAGAAAATACAGTTCAGAAGTACATTCATATAGGACCCGTATTTCAAATATTCTCAAATCAAAGGATATTCAGATATCCAAAACCATGTGTACCATGGTATGATCATTAAACAAATGCTGTTATGCTCAGCTGTATAAGCTATAGTACAATTTATGATTTAGAGATAAAATCATCAATTTAATGCTCCTGCCTCACTCAGTAATCTGGTCAATGCAATGAAAATATAACTCATTTGCTATACGCATAGTGACATCGACCACAGTCACATTAAGTGATCAGGGAATATGAGTACATCAACCTCCTGTCTCCCCACATTACCACTGTCACCTGGTTAGAGCGACCCTCCCCCGACTGACTTAGGCTAATAAGGCGTCCCCTATTCGGTACCGTCATAAGCCATACAACCCGTCCATATTCATCCATACATATAAATACATATATATTAATGCATATTCATCAAATACAATGTAAAATTATCAAGCAACTCGCCATGAGTTTTACGCTTGCCATAATTATCAAGCAACTCGTCATGAGCTTTACGCTTGCCATTCAGTCTCATTTATAATATGACATGCATTATTTTCTCAAGTATATAGCTTTATAAATCAATGCATCGTGCACATAATAGTCACTTTATCAAATAATGATAAATACATTTAGAACCACATATTCCATGAGTTCCAAAATATATTTATAAAATTATACTCTTCTTGACCTATGTGCTAGTTTGTAAGTATAACATATATTTTAACATATTTAATAAACTTATAATAGTATAAATAATTTATAAAAAAAACAATAATACATTTATAGTTCAAGAAAAGCATGGAGCAAGTCATAGAAAGAATTATCTACTCACAGGGTAGGGCTCCTGGTTGGACAGCCCTAAAATGTACTTTTTCAAGCCGAATTTGACCAATTAGATCTCAAAAACGTGCCAAGATGGTCCAAAGACTTAGAAAATGACTCAGGGAGCTTGATCACTATTCACTCGTCGAAAATATTCATATCCTAAGGTTATCTAGCTCCTAAATCCATCTACAGTGTCAGAATTTCAATTAGAAGTCTCTAAGTAAGAGTTTCAGAGTTTACCTTTTTCTGAGATTTTCTACTTTAGATCTACGGCGATTCAACGACTGATTTGAAAAATTAATCGGTCAAAACTGTAGTATTCTTTGTCCTGAATCCAGTGGTATCCTTAGTTTTGAGATTAGAGGCCAGTAGGCACTCCAGATCTAGAAAGAAAAATAGATGTTACTATTTATCACTATTCATCACTATTCACAAAATTATGCAACTTCCGTCTCCGTTCTTCTCCCCCCTCCCCTTTTCCTCTTTTATTATTATTTTTATAATAATAATAATAATAATTGAATAATAGGATTTTCTTTTATATATATTCATAAAAATTCTGTTTTTAATCCTAAAATATCCCAACAATTTCTAAAAATGTACATTCTCATAAACCTTTAGTTAAACTCTTAAATCATGACTTTTCTTGATAAAAATCTTAATAAAACAAATCATAAAATAAATATCTTTATACATAATAAAAGAAAGAATATTTCTAAAAATACAACAAAATTTATTAAAGGCCAATATAATTATTTTAAGCAAAACAATAATTATTTTAATTAAAAATATACTTGTTTTAGTAGAACATAATCCTTTTTAAACAAATAAAAATATATTTGTTTATAACAAAATAATATTGTTGAAAAACAAAAATTACAGAATGTTACAATGAGAGCATTGGTATTGTCCGTGAAAAAGAAAGATAGGAGTTTAAGATTGTGTGTAGACTACAGGTAGTTGAACAAAGTAACCATCAAAAACTAATGTCCTCTCCCTAGAATATATAGTTTATTGGATCAGGTGAAGGGAGGTACTATCTTTTCAAAAATAGATTTGATTAGGATACCATCATATTCAAATTAAGAAAGAATGTATATCTAAAATTTCCTTTAGAACTAGGTATGGATATTATGAGTTTTTAGTTAGGTTGTTTGGATTGACTAATGCACTTGCAATTTTCATAGACTATATGAATCGTACTTTTAGGACTTATTTGGATCATTTCGTGGTGGTTTTCATATATGATATTTTGGTGTACTCTAGAAATGAAGAGGAGCATAAACAACATCTTAGGATGGTGTTGTAGTAGCTGAAAGAAAAGAAATTGTTTGCAAAAATGGAGAAAAGTGAGTTTTTGTTAAAAAAGGTGAAATTTTTATGACATGTTATTTCCAGTGAAAGGGTAGCAGTAGATTCCAGTAAAACTGAAGTTATAGTTAACTAGGAAAGATCAAAACCTATGACTGAAGTTAGAATTTTCCTTGGGCTAGTTGGGTATTATCAACAATTCATTTAAGGATTATTCCATATAGCCTTATCTTTAACTCGTCTAACTAGGAAAGGAAATCCATTCCAATGGACCCAGGCTTGTGAAAATAGCTTCTAGGAGTTGATGACCAGGTTGACAACTTCTTATGTTTTAGTAATCTTTGGTCCTTCTATGTCACAGCCTAGTTTCCTAAGCACATGGCTAGCATGAGAGTGAGGATCAACTTGCCTTGTAAGCCTAAACTATATAATGTATCATCAACCACAAAATCCATGTAATCCAAAATAGCAACAAAAATTTTGAGTTTTTTTTCTAGCAAACTTTTCTTTTCAAAGCTTCAATAATAAAAAATAACCGATACAAAATACTGGCAAAAGCTTGTATTCAACATAATTTAAAAAAATAACATTCTCGTATATATACAAAATTGTTTATTAGAAAACAATGCAACTTTCACGTATATAAAGCGAGGATCCTACCTGCGGTAATGTAGAGCAACCCTAGAGTACAAATACTTGAGAAAGTAAGAAACTAAGCCCATTAGAACAAATTGGGCTCACTTAGAATATCTTACTGCTGTGGTGCATGCCCACGGGTCTAACTTATTTGGAAATATTTAAAAGAATGGGTGAGTCTTGCGACTCAGTTAGTAAATAGCATATACTATAGAAGATCATGATAGGCTATAAAACAAATTTTTATAAAAACACACACTTTAAATCAAAGCTTAGTATTCAAACATACATAACAATCCTATAATAAAAATTGCTAAACAAGATTTCCTAACCCATTGCGAGGTTTAATAAGTACGTGATTCCAAAAATCAAACCATGCTTAAAGCATATAACTATACATACCGTTCAACTGTATCAAAAATATTGTAATTATATTAATTGAAGAAATTAAATAAAAGAGCAACAAGTGAAAGGTAAAAAGACTTTAACAAATCAAACTGCTAAAATGAAGAGAAAACTCAAAGAATAAGCATTTTGATACTTCTTTGTAAATCTCATTGAAAGGAGAAAAAAAAGGAAAACATTATCTTCTTTAAACATTATTTTGTCTTTGAAAGGAAAAATGTAACAAGAAACATAAACAAAACAGTTTTACGTTGCTCAAAGTATGGTTTGAGGAATAAATTGTGTTTAAACTATAAATTTCAAAGATAATTTAGACAAAATGTAATTATGCATAGTTAAAAAAATCTTAGAATAATAGTCACAACCAAAAGGTAAATTTAAAAGAAATCAAATTGGTAGAAGGCATTAGTTTTCTCAAAAACAAAGGTTCAAAATCCAAAGAAATTTTTTTATTAAAACAAAAGTTAGCAATGATAAACATATAAATTTATAGAAAATCTAATAGAAATCTATGGTAGAAAAATCATAATAAATCCTCATTAATAAAGAAAGAAAGAAATTTATTAAGATAATAAAATATAGAAGACTATGAATAGAATAGCTAAAAATAAATCATCTCATTAGTTACATAGTAAAACAAGTCCAATTAAAACCAACTAAGGTATCTTAACACAATTAATTTAAAGCACGTTTTTGTTGAAATGTTTGAATCAAATTAATATAAACCTAAATAGTTCATTGCCCAAACATCTTATAATTTCCAAAGAAATAGATAAATTTAGAACCACTAACTTATTAGACTAGCACACACACGTCTCCTAACTTTACTTCCATCATAACCTATATCCTCATTTCATCATTACAAAGAAAATAGAACTTATCACTAACCCGTATATTCAGCAATCTATCAATTTATAAAAACCTATAACCCCTACTCAAACATATGATATACCTCATATTAACCTCAAAGAATATGTTTGGTATCAAAACTAAAACCCCAAGCATCTCGTGTACCATGATTATCAACAAGAAAAAAAACTACTATCAAAGATGCCAAAACAACAACAACAAAAAAAAATAGCCATAACCTTAACAAAAAATTTAAATTCATGAAGGTATGGAAAACACATTAAAATAAGTCAGTTAAAATATCATGATTTAACTATGATATAAAAGTATGAAAGATACTTTAAAACATAATTAGTAAACCAATAGATAAACTATTTAACTTTTAAAATCATAATTTTTGGGAGGATTCTCAATCAGAACCAAATCAACATGACACACAGTCCATCAAGAAAAATTACCAGTACTATACAGACACGCAATCCGTGGATAAATCACCATTTTAGTTAGACACACAGTCTAAATGAGTAAATCACTAAGGCCATACGAAAATAGTATGTGGATAAATCATCATTTGTTTAGGCATTATGCCCATATTTCTCATTTATAACAGAAGACACTCCGGTCACTCCTTACCATATCAATAAATTCAAGTGTGTTAACCATCATCCTTGGCTAACAACACCCTTCCTAGCTAGGGTTACAAGGTGCACCAGGGCCAACATCTACTTCTGCTAACAAATAATATTTTTGAATAGATTCCTCCCCAGAAAACGATTTAGAAAAAGTAGTTCGTAAGCAAAATAAGAATTATGACATTTTTGTAATCCATTCTTTCCATGAACAAGTTATTCAAAATTGAACATAACTTTATAAATATTTTCAATAGGCCATATTAAGAGCCTCATATAAGAAAACCCAAGTTTGTATCAATAAATCCATAACTCAAAGTTCATCAAAAGCATAGTATGATAAAATCAAAACATGATTTTAGGAAAATCTATTTTCAAAAATCATTTGAAAACTTCAAGTTCTTAATAGAAAGAATTAAAGCTCATGCCATGCACAATCATCTCCCAATTAGCGTTATATTCATACATCCTCCAAATAGCATTATGAGCATACATCTCCCAATTAGTGTTAGGAACATGCATCTCACAAACAATCTTTATCATGATCCATTTCCTATCAAAATTTTATGCCACAAAGATACAATCAACTCCAAGGTCCTTAAACCATAACAAATAATACAATTTAGCTATAAAACACTTCAACCATCTAACACAATTTCAAACTCAAAGCTAAACTATTTCATTACAATTTCAAATAATGCTTGTCCAACATCCTAAGATTTCAAAATGAAAAATTGTAATATCACTTAATTTCTATTTTTAAAAAATATTTTACTATAAACAAGTATTATTTTTTTAAAAATGATTAAGCATGTTTCGCTAAAAGCAAGTATACTTTTAATTAAAATAATTATATTGGCCTATAATAAATTTTTGTTTTATATTTAGAAATATTTTTCCTTTCATTATGCATAAAAATATTTATTTTGTGATTTGTTTTATTAAAATTTTATCAATAAAAGTCATGATGTAAGGGTGCAACTAAAGTTTTGCAATAATATAAATTTTAAAAATTTTTGGGATGCTTTAGGATGAAAAACGATATTTATATGAATATATATAAAATAAAATAAATAATAATCATAAATATTTAATTATTGAAGAATAATAAATAAATAAATAGAAAAAGAGAAAACGTGGAAGGGGAGACGGAACTGAGAGAAAGTCTACAGAATTTCGATGAATAGTAAGAATAGTAACCACCATATTTTTTCTCTAGATCTGGAGTGCCTATTAGCTTCCGATATCTAAACTAAGGGTACCATTGGATTCAGGACGAAGAATATTACAATTTTGACTTAACAATTTTTCAAATCAGCCGCATAATTGCCGTGGATCAGAAGTAGAAAATCTTACAAAAAGGTAAGTTCTGAAACTTTTATTTCGAGACTTCAAATTGAAAATCTGACACCATAGATGAATTCAGGAGCTAGATAAACCTTAGGATACGAACTTTTTCGTCCATCTAACAACTTTTTGTGCCTTGTGAATAGTAATTTTCGGTGGTAAATAGTATTTTCCAATTGTGAATAGTACTCAACAGTTGATCAATGTTGACCAAGCTCCCATAGGCCAAATTGTGGATTTTGGAGTCATTTCCTAGGTTTTTGGAACCTCCGGACACGTTTTTGAGGTCTTTTTAGTCAAATGTGTATTGCAAAAGTGTATTTTAGGGCAGTCCAACCTAGAGCCTTACCCTATGATTGGATAATTTTTTCTATGATTTGCCCTATACTCTTCTTTATCTTTAAACATGTATTTGATTATGTTTATGAGATATTTACAGTTTTATATGTTTTTGAAATGCATTAAATTATTTGAATTGCTTACAATTTGGTATATAGTTCAAGAAGAGTATAGTTTTGAAAATAGATTTATGCATTCATGGTATATCTGATTTCACATGTATTTCTCATTAAATGATAAAGTGAATATTTATGCACGTGGCATTGATTTATAAAGTTAGATGATTGCCTCGAGAAAGGGCATGTATATGTGATAAACTCTGAATGGTTAATTTATGACAAATTATCTGTATTGAGACTGAGATTCTGTAGTATACTGAAAGCTCTATTTTGAATTATATGAAATATGTGCATATGATAATTTTGTGGAGGAATCCTATTAGAAACATTGTCTACAAACAGCAAGTGATGTTAGCCTTGATGCACCTTGATAACTCAACTAGCAGGGGTGGTGCAGGCCTCATGTGATAACCAACACATGAGATATGATATGTGATGGAGAGCAGGATGCCTCTTATATGGGTGAGATGCTGACTATATGATTTATGACTTGCCTCCCTTGCTGTGTGCTTTGGAAATACCCATATTAGAGTCCCTTTACGTGTCCTCTTGAATGGTGGTAGGGCAAACCTCAGCGGCATGCTGAGTTTAGACAAATCCTACACCAACAAAGTACGAAAATGCCTGAACTCTGATATGGTGGTTCTAATATGGGATCCTCCTAATGTTTTCATGTGAAATATTTTGATGCATAACAACTTTTGTTTAATGATCATACAGTACAATATATGGTTTTTAATATCTGAATATCCTTTGATTTAAGAATCTTTCAAATGCGGGTCCTATATGGTTGCATTTTCAAACTGTATCTCCTATGTGAAAAATTTTAAAATATGAGTACATCTATATGTTGACCTAAAAGGTCATAGGAGACATTATCTGCTCACTGAGTTGTCAAACTCACTACACGATATTTATATGTTTTTCAGATAAGAATACAGAGTTTTATCCTTACTCATTAGATAGGTGATTAACTAGGCGATATTTTCTTTGGTGAGCCTATTTTTTTCTAGGGCTCATAGATTTTAATTTATATTGTACTTGTACTTTAGAGTATGCTCTGAACGCCACAAGCAGGATCCTTGCTTCTGTTGTTACTCTGATGTTTATAAATTTGGTTTATATATTGTGTATACAAGGGAATTGTAACATCCTGTAATTTTTAAATATTTTCCTTACAAATTCTTCACCTTACATATATGCATAGAAATGTTCTAATATTAATGGAATAGGTTAGGAAAGAAAACCTAAGAGGAAATATTAGAAATAAACATGCTAAATAAAGTTGAAATTCTTAGGTAAGGAAGATAAATTTTTGTGAATTAAAGGTCTTAAAATTTCAATAAGATTGGATTAGGGTAATTTTTCCTAATTTAAGAGTAAAAGTTACTAAGTTTAGTATCTCCACCCATAAATTGGGCTTTTATCTATGGACACTTCATATAGAGTTTTTCCACTTCACATAAGTTTCTAGCAAGCCCATTGGATAACCTAAGCAAGAAATAAAACATAGACTTGGACTAGGATATAGTAATTGGACTAATAGCCCAAAAATTATGAAAATGTGACCAAGCCCTCCAAGAAAGGTAGAATTTTATCCAAAGCAAAGAAAATGGGTAGGAATAAGCCGATAATGGGTAGGAATAAGTCCAAATCCAAGAGAAAAAATAAAATAAAATAAATTAGGTGATGATATAATAATGTAATAATAATAAAGATTAGGTTCTATGGCATTAAGACAAAAATTTAGCAAATGGTGTGATTCTACATTCATCATTTTGGCAAGTGGCATGATAATACAAGGCTTTAGGACAAAAACATCTACATCCTACACTCATAATTTTAGCAAGTGGTATAATAATACATGGCATTAGGACAAAATATTCCTATCCCACTCAAATAATATCAACCAAATAATGGAGATTCAAGGGCTAGAAATTTGCCACCTAAAAAGGAAAACCTATCATACTTGTTTAAGACAAAAGAAAATGGAAATGAATCCCTAAATCAAAGGGACCTTGTCCCTTATCTTAAAAACATATCATCATAATTTTCAAAATACAAATCTCCTTTTCCTATGCATATCTTGACTAAGGAAGAGGAAGACAGGAACATAAGTTGTTCGTTTTCCAAAAATTCAACAACGTGTATCCTAATTGTGATAAGGTGGACCCATGATCATGAAAGGTGAATTATTTGGTGGTCTATATAAGAAAACCCACCCTTACAATATTATAATTTCGTCCAAGTGAGGGAGAGGAAAAATAGAAGCAAGGTAGAGTGAGGAAAGGAGAGGAAGAAAGGAAGAAAGAGGAAGGAGAAGTCTAGGGGACTAAGTGCTCCAAATAAGTTTAACAATATTTCTTTTTGAAAAAAACTTTTGAAACTTATAATATTTATATGAGATTTTGATCTTAGAACTTTGATGATTGGTCATGGATGTTGCTATATCATGTTACATATTGATCTTGCATGTGATATATGTTTGAATACTTAGGTTGGTGTAGATAGTTCTGCATGGGTATGGCTATGGTTGGCAGAATCTTAAGTTTCGGTGTTTTAATTTCTGAGAACAATCTATAAGGAATTAAAATAACAGGTTAACATAAGAATTAAAGATATATGTGTCAGGATTTTTAGCAACTGGAAGTATTCAATTTGGAGTCCATATGAGGTAGATATTGTCCGATTAGTAGTTAAAGGTCAGAAAATGGTTTATCAGGGAAGAATATGTTAGGATAGTTTCTGTATTTTAATTTCTGGGAATTATCTATATCGAATTAAAATAAATGGTTAACATAATCATTATAGCTATGTGTGTCACGGATTTTTAGCCACTAGAATCATTCAATTTTGAGTTCATATGAGGTAGATATGTTCCGATTTGTAAACAAATGTCAGAAAATGGTTAATCAGGGAAGAATATGTTAGGATAGCTTCGGTGTTTTAATTTCTGGGAACATCCTATAAGGAATTAAAATAAATGGTTGACATATGAATTATATATTTATTTGTCACAGATGTTTAGCCACTGGAATCACTTAATTTGGAATTCTTATGTGGGAGATATAGTTAGATTAGTAAACAAAGGTTAGAACCTACACGAGAAGAAATAATATTGAATTTGAGGAAGATTTATTACTATTTTACTGTTTTGATTCACATAATTGTTTTAGATAATTGTCTTAACTTTCCATACACACCAAGATCACCTCAATGGGAGTTAAAATGATGGAGTTATGCTCTGATTAGTGAGCAAAGGTCACAGAACACAGCCAGACCGTGTTCTGGGTGCTTCAAGCACGGGTTAGCTGTGTTTGAGGCTATTTTTTAGTACATTTGAAGTATTTTTAAAGCATGGCCGTGTTCTGGAACATGTCCAGACCATGTTGGAAGCTGGTGAAGCCTATTTTCAACATTTTTCTACCCTAGATGAACCTCTTTAACTATAGGGTAATAGTAGAAATCAAATTGGAGGAAAATGCTCTATAAATTTGTAAGAACATGTGTTAGAAATTATATAAATAAGAAGAAATTGACTAAAGGCCAAGCATAAAGAAAATGAAGAGATGAAATTAATATTTAAAAAAAAAGACAAATCTTATAAATGAAAACAATAAATGACTAGTATATGACATAGCCATTGCCATTGTATGAACTTCTTACCATCTTAAGTGTGAAATTTTAACATGGAAATATTTTATAAAGTGATATTTGAAATGGTTATGTTTATGGCATGATTACCAATTATTGTTGGTAATAGTTATATTTTGATGAACATACTTGTTATTGAAAACATATTTTTGGCTATCATTATGAAAAGAAAAGAAATGAGCACGGTCACATGGCAATCTGTGTGGTGTACCAGTAAGGGACGCCCTACCAACGGTTATGATCATGTTAATGAGAAAAGAAAGAGAAAGTGGGCCATGTTGGACGAAGCGAGAAAAGCCCGTACCGGAGAGTAGAGGATACTTACCCTGACCGGGGTAGCTTGAAATGAGAATAATTTGATGGCCATCATATGAGATTCTGAAAATAGTTAATCCTGTCATACATATCATTACTATATGATTCTTATGTGTATGGATATAATGCATTCATGTGACCAAAGATATTTTCTGTAGTTTATACAGTTAAAGATGACGTGATGAGCTATATTGATGATGATTTATTGTTGAACTTACTAGGATTTAATTCTCACTATTTTTCCATATCATGTTCAGAAAATTAGTTATGTAGATTTTCTATATCTCTGGCTTTTAGTGCACATTGGATCAAGTTACTTTATGTTGGGCAGATCTCAGAATCAAATAAGATGTTTGTGGTCGAGTTGCCTCAGATCCCGGTGAAGGTGCAACCACCTGCACCCGTATCTCTGGAATTAGTCAACCAAAATAAACAAGATATAAATATCTATGTGTTTGATATGTTGCATGTACGTTTTGATTAATGACGTGTATGTGAACTCAATATTGTATAATAATAATAATAAAAAAGTTGTTACATAATTGGTATCAGAGCAGGTCGATCCTAGATGGCCAGTGGGTGGTTGGTTATCTGAATCGAACTTATAGTATCTTGAGTATGTTGTGGTAGTGCTGTGTAGGGGATCAATAATTTTATATAGGTAAGAAATTACTAGTGTTTCTTATCTATATGCCGAGGTGGTGTTATGACTGCTGTTAAATTTTTTTTTTTAAACTAACTATTGGGCTTGATCATCTCAATAGCAGCATAAATTTTTTTTCCCACAGTAGGAAATGGCACCACCAAGGCGGAATCTGGCAAACAATGCGGAGGAAATCTTGCACAACCTTGCCACAGCAATTCGAGATTTTGGTATTGATTTACTCCTTAGAACCCAACTAGTATCTATATCCCTATATAGAATGATATCGATCAAATTTTTTAAAAAAAAATAGTTACAAGACTTGTTAGACAAGGTATTTAAATACCCCAGTACTTTTATTCGGAGTGCTCCAGTTCTATCTGTGAAAAAAGAAAGATGGATTACTATGACTATGCATAGATTATAGACAGTTGAATAAGGTGACAATGTAGAATAGAAACCCATTAGCTCATATAGATTACCTGTTTGACCAGTTATAAGGTGTTCAATATTTTTCCACAAATAGATTTGGGATATGAGTAACATTAATTAAGGATAAGAGAAGAGGATGTAGGACTTATTATGGGCATTATGAGTTCTTGGTGATGCATTTAAATTGACAAATATTTTAGCTGCATTCATAGATTTAATGAATAGTAATTAGGTCATCCCTGGATCAATTTGTTATTATATATATTGATGATATACTAGAATATTTCAAAAGTTCAGAGGATCATAAGCAACATTCAAAGATAGTTTTACCAACTTTAAAGGAGTATGGTTGGTAAATATGGTATCTAAGTAGACTCTAAGAAAGTAAAAGTAGTACAATAATAGCTACATTTTACTACATTTAAAGATGAAGATCCAAATCCAATTTACGCTTCCTGCAATTATCTACTGTCCATTCTATTTTAGTCATAGTTGGATCAAGTACATGAACATAGGCTTGTAAAGCATCAATCAACTCTTCATCATTTGAAGCCGAGATGAAAATTCGTCGTGCTGAGTGTGGGATAAACCTCTGTTCCACAGCTTGATCTAGAAAAGATAACAGACCATCAAAGAAGTGATTAACATTTAACAAACCTATCGGTTTGTGATGCATATTCAGTTGTGCCCAAGAAACTATTTGGAAAATCTCCTCTAAAGTACCAAAACCACCTGGTAAGGAAATGAAGGCGTTAGCATTGCTCATCATTCTAGCCATGCGTTCATGGATGGAAGCTACTCTATATTCTTCCCTAATTGTTTTCCCTATGATGCTGGATGCAGCTAGAGCTATAGGAATAATACCTAGAACTTGGCATCCTCCTACATGTGTAGCTGTAGCCACACACCCCATTAACCCACGGTTACCTCCACCATACACTAAATGAATTCTTCTCCTAGCCAGCACCATACCCAGATTTTGTGCTGCTTTAACATACACTAAATGAATTCTTCTCCTAGCCACCACCCCATCTTTTCCAGGACTGAACCACAAGAGACACAAATATTTCAAAACTGATGGAATGCGGTTCCCTCTATAAGTTCTATCACCTTAACTTTGAGTATAGATAAAGATACTAATGTAAGTATTTATAGAACTCAAAGAATGGCATATTTATAATAGCTATGCGAATAGGCCGGATATTATTAGAACAACTATGTGAGTGATTGGTGGATATTAGCTAAATTAAAGGTAAAAAAAAATTTCAAAAATGACGGCAAGCATGTATATGTACAGTAGTTATGAATGTGACCCAAATTAAGCACATAAAGAGCATAAGATAAGATATCACCAGAAATCTATCTTTATCTTGTTGTCTTTGATGAAGCATTGATGTCTTGATTCTTATAGAAAAGTTGTAGGTGATAGCCGTCATTGTAAAAAAAAGAGAGGTGAAAATGCAAACCAATTAATTGTTGAAGATGAACAATCAAATGATTTATTTTGTATTCTCAATGTTTTTGCCAGTCGACTATCGGTATTATTAAGTCGACTAGCTATTTTGAGAAATTTTAATTTGGACTGGTTATTTTACAGTTGATTAATTACATCTATTTTGAAGCAATCAACTGCATCCTACCAGTTAACTACGTATTCTTTGATTTTCATAGACTTTTATAAGCTTAGAAATGTTTCTTTTTCCATGTGATATCTTTCCATCGAATACCAATAGATTTAAAGTAGATTTTGGCACTTATATTCAAACCTTGCGGCCACCGATTTTGTTGATACAACAGCTAAATTTTTGTTTTCAAATTTTCAAGAATTACGGCCACCGATTTTAACTCTCTTTAATGTTTTGTCCAAACTTTTGACTTTCTATTTTAGCACCGTTCTTTATTATACTTTTCGTCTGTTCTACTACATTGTCCTACATTAATATTTGGCATTAAATGCAAGATTCTTTTCCTACATTGAAAGAAAAGTTAATTTATTTTCTTTGAAACTCAATTATTATGGTGACTAAGTTGTTAGTAGGTTAAAGTAATGAAAAGTTTGAAAAGAATGGACGGATGATGGTCTTATGGTGTTTTGACGAATGTAATCAAGAGAACTAGTGGTGTTGAAGTTCTTGAAGAATAAAATATAGGAAGTAGGATTTAAGTTAGTCTTTGAACTCTTAATTTGGAAATATAGAGAATATTCTGAGAACCATGTCCGAAAATAATGTAAGTGATCAAGATATTTGTGTTAAAGGATTATATCATGCTAAATTGAGTCTAGTATCTAGGATGTGAATTATGTTGGAATTGAGAATTCATGTATGAGTAATTGTTAGGAAAAATCTTCTTGAAATGATTGGGTGAATTAAATGGGATTGACATAAGCTAGAATGAGGTGCTTTTGGATATGATAGAAGAAATAATTGAAATTTTTGACAATAAGTTTAATGGTGTTAATAAGCTTGTATAGAATTATCGTGATGAGTTAAGTTGGAATTATTAGACATGTGTCAATGGTACACATTATTAAAGGTTTGAAGGATTTATTGCTACGTATGTTTAACATATTGATTAAAGGATTTGAGGATAAAAATATATGATAGATTAAGATGATGATATTCAGGGGAAGATGTTGATATATGAAAACAAAAAAAAATGACTTGATAGAAGTTTGGAATAAGAAAAGATAGTTATCCAATATGAAGGTGAATATGTTCCTTTATATGTGTGTTGTTTTCAAATATCGACCCATAGATATATCCATGCGAGCTAGAGGATATAAATTGAAGAACTTATGAGTGAAAGAAATCCTTATGGTTAAATGGCAAAATCACTCAAGTGAATAGACATATTAAAAAGTAAAGATGTTATACATAAAAGATATCCCTAATTATTAAGGTAATAAGGTTGGTAACTCTGAATAATGCCTTAATTTCAATACCTACATGTGGTAGGAGGGACTGAAATTCAAGGACCGAATTTCTTAAGGGGGGAAGAATGTAACATCCCGTAATTTTTAAATATTTTCCTTATAAATTCTTCACCTTACATATATGCATAGAAATGTTCTAATATTAATGGAATAGGTAAAGAAAGAAAACCTAAGAGGAAATATTAGAAATAAAAATGCTAAAGAAAGGTGAAATTCTTAGGTAAGGAAGATAAATTTTTGTGAATTAAAGGTCTTAAAATTTCAAGAAGATTGGATTAGGGTAATTTTTCCTAATTTAAGAGTAAAAGTTACTAAGTTTAGTATCTCCACCCATAAATTGGGCTTTTACCTATGGACACTTCATATAGAGTTTTTCCACTTCACATAAGTTTCTAGCAAGCATATTGGATAACCTAAGCAAGAAATAAAATATAGACTTGGACTAGGATATAGTAATTGGACCAATAGCCCAAAAATTATGAAAATGTGACTAAGCCCTCCAAGAAAGGTAGAATTTTATCAAAAGCAAAGAAAATGGGTAGGAATAAGCCGATAATGGGTAGGAATAAGCCCAAATCCAAGAGAAAAAATAAAATAAAATAAATTAGGTGATGATATGATAATGTAATAATAATAAAGATTAGGTTACATGGCATTAAGACAAAAATTTAGCAAGTGGTGTGATTCTACAGTCATCATTTTGGGAAGTGGCATGATAATACAAGGCATTAGGACAAAAACATCTATATCCTACACTCATAATTTTCGCAAGTGGTATGATAATACATGGCATTAGGACAAAACATTCCTATCCCACTCAAATAATATCAACCAAATAATGGAGATTCAAGGGCTAGAAATTTGCCACCTAAAAAGGCATACCTATCATACTTGTTTAAGACAAAAGAAAATGGAAATGAATCCCTAAATCAAAAGGACCTTGTCCCTTATCTTAAGAACATATCATCATAATTTTCAAAATACAAATCTCCTTTTCCTATGCATATCTTGACTAAGGAAGAGGAAGACAAGAACATAAGTTGTTTGTTTTCCAAAAATTCAACAAAGTGTATCCTAATTGTGATAAGGTAGACCCACGATCATGAAAGGTGAATTGTTTGGTGGTCTATATAAGAAAACCCACCCTTACAACATTAGAATTTCGTCCAAGTGAGGGAGAGGAAAAATAGAAGCAAGGTAGAGTGAGGAAAGGAGAGGAAGAAAGGAAGAAAGAGGAGGGAGAAGTCTAGGGGACTAAGTGCTCCAGGTAAGTTTAACAATATTTCTTTTTGAAGAAAACTTTTGAAACTTATAATATTCATATGAGATTTTGATCTTAGAACTTTTATGATTGGTCATGATGTTGCTATATCATTTTACATATTGATCTTGTATGTGATATACGTTTGAATACTTAGGTTGGTGTAGATAGTTCTGCATGGGTATGGCTATGGTTGGCAGAATTTTAAGCTTCGGTGTTTTAATATCTGGGAACAATATATAAGGATTTAAAATAAAATGTTAACATAAGAATTAAAGATATATGTGTCACGGATTTTTAGCAACTAGAATCATTTAATTTGGAGTCCATATGAGGTAGATATGGTCTGATTAGTAGTCAAAGGTTAGAAAATGGTTCATCAGGGAAGAATATGTTAGGATAGTTTCTGTATTTTAATTTTTGGAAATTATCTATATGGAATTAAAATCAATGGTTAAAATAAGAATTATAGCTATGTGTGTCACGGATTTTAAGCCCCTGGAATCATTCAGTTTAGAGTTCATATGAGGTAGATATGTTCCGATTAGTAAACAAAGGTCAGAAAATGGTTAATTAGGGAAGAATATGTTAGGATAGCTTCGGTGTTTTATTTTCTTGAAACATGCTATAAGGAATTAAAACAAATGTTTAACATATGAATTATATTTTTATGTATCACAGATATTTAACCACTGGAATCACTTAATTTGGAATTCTTATGTGGGAGATATAGTCAGATTAGTAAGTAAAGGTTTGAACCTACCCGAGAAGAAATAATGTTGAATTTAAGGGAGTAATAACACCAATATATATTACTGTTTTACTGTTATGATTAACATAATAGTTTTAGATAATTGTCTTATATTTCCATAGACACCAAGATCACCTCAATTGGAGTTAAAAGGAGGGAGTTATGCTCTGATTAGTGAGCAAAGGTCACAGAACAGGGCCAAGCCGTGTTCTGGGTGCTTCAAGCACGGGTTAGCCGTGTTTGGGGCTGTTTTTTAGTACATTCGAAGTATTTTTAAAGTATCGCCGTGTCCTGGAACATGGCCAGACCGTGTTGGAAGCTGGTGAAGCCTATTTTCAACATTTTTCTACCCTAGATGAACCTCTTTAACTATAGGGTAATAGTAGAAATCAAATTGGAGAAAATTGCTCTATAAATTTGTAAGAACATGTGTTAGAAATGATATAAATAAGAAGAAATTGACTAAAGGCCAAGCATAAAGAAAATGAAGAGATGAAATTAATATTTAAAAAAGAAGACGAATCTTATAAATGAAAATAATAAATGACTAGTATATGACATAGTCATTGCCATTATATGAACTTCTTACCATCTTAAGTGTGAAATTCTGACATGGAAATATTTTATAAAGTGATATTTGAAATGGGTATGTTCATGGCATGATTACCAATGATTTATGGTAATAGTTATATTTTGATGAACATACTTGTTATTGAAAACATATTTTTGGCTATCATTGTGAAAAGAAATGAAATGAGCACGGTCACATGGCAATCCGTGTGGTGCACCAGTAGGGGACGCCCTACCAACGGTTATGATCATGTTAATGAGAAAAGAAAGAGAAAGTGGGCCATGTCGGATGGAGCGAGAAAAGCCCGTACCAGAGAGTGGAGGATACTCTCCTTGACCGGGGTAACTTGAAATGAGAATAAGTTGATGGCCATCATATGATATTCTGAAAATAGTTAATCTTGTCATACATATCATTACTATATGATTCTTATGTGCATAGATATAATGCATTCATGTGACCAAAGATATTTTTTGTAGTTTATAGAGCTGAACATGACGTAATGAGCTATATTGATGATGATTTATTGTTGAACTTACTGGTATTTAATTCTCACTATATTTCCATATCATGTTCAGAAAATTAGTTATGCAGATTTTCTATAGCGCTGGCTTTTAGTGCACATTGGATCGAGTTACTTTATGTTGGGCAGATCTTAGAATCAAATAAGATGTTTGTGGTCGAGTTGGCTCAGATCCCGGTGAAGGTGCATCCACCTGCACCCGTATCTCTGGAATTGGTCAACTAAAATAAACAAGATGTAAATATCTATGTGTTTGATATGTTGCATGTACGTTTTGATTAATGACGTGTATGTGAACTCAATATTGTATAATAATAATAAAAAAAAGTTGTTACAGGAATAGCTATCTGTAAAAAGTGTATTATACATGTTATGGAAAATATATGTTCGTAAAGTATGTGTTTCACGTGCTCTAAAATTAGAAGCATGACAAGTTGGTATCAGAGCATTAGGTTTCGCTGTCGCTATCAGAGAAAATGATTCTTTAGCAAGACCTTTAGTATGGATATGAACCGGACATATTTATACTTTTGGTGCTGCTGAGGGATTCTATAGGGTCTCAATTTCCTTTCTATTCCATGTTTGTTAAATTTCCTAGTATAAGATTGATTCAATATTGTGGCATCTTAAGAAGTATCTATGGGTTAATTATTGCCTGAAAGTGAAAGGGTTAGGCGTACCAGAGAATTTAAAGAATTGAGACAAATGCCAATTATGATCGTTTCTGAATATGATATCTGTTTTACTTGGTTGGCTAGTTTTGGTAGACTTTGATGTCACTTTGGAATGTCACTTTAAGGTGATTAAATTTAATATTATGGGAGAATCTTCTTTTTTGATACAAGGAGACTGCAGTGTGGTACCCAAAAATCTAATATCTGCTTTAGCAGTCCATAAGTTATTACAAAATGGTGCCAAGGATATTTGGCAGTGGTCAAAGATATAGATATGAAATACATTAATGTAGACCAAATTCTAGTGGTTAGAGAATTTCTTGATGTGTTCCCTGAGAAATTTCCAAGATTACTAGGAAACGATAAATAAAATTTGGTATTAATTTATTTCTTGGAACCTAACTAGTGTCTATATTCCCATATAGAATGGCACCCACTGAACTTAAAGAATTGAAAAAGAAATAGTTACAAGACGTGTTAGATAAGGGATTTAAATTTCCTAATACTTTTTCTTAGAGTGCTTCAGTTCTATTTGTGAAAAGAAAAAAAAATGGATTGCTGCGATTATGCATAGATTATAGATAGTTAAATAAGACGACAGTGTGAAATAAATACTCATTACCTTATATAGATTATTTGTTTGACCAGCTACATGGTGCTCAACGTTTTTCAAAAATTGAATTGATTTGAGATATGGATATCATCATTTAAGGATAAGGGAAGATGATATTTCAAAAAAATTGCTTTTAGGACTTGGTATGGGCACTATAAGCTCTTAGTGATGACATTTGGATTGAAAAATGCCCCAACTACATTCATAGATTTAATGAATAGTAATTAAGTCATCTTTGGATCAATTTGTTATTATATATATTGATGATATATGTCACGCCCTTAATTTTAAGGCATGTGAAACACGTATACCATGAACATATATTTTTCATAAACATGAATATTCCAATCATTTATCATGGAAACAGATACATATAGGTTCTCCCATACATATACCATATACAGATAAAGTTTATAAACATCAGAGTAACAACAGAAACAGCTGCCTGTGGCATATAGAGCATACTCTAAAGTACAAGTACAATATAAATCAAAATGTACGAGCCTTGGAAACAAGTAGACTCACCTAGAGATCATGTTGTCTGGCTGGTCAACTATCTGAAGGAGAAGAACCAAACTCTATATCCTTACCTGAAAAACATATAAATAACGTGTAGTGAATTTGACAACTCAGTGAGCAGATAATATCTCCTATGACCTCTTAGGTCAACATATGGATGTACTCATATTTTAAAATTTGCCACATAGGAGATACAGTTCGGAAGTACATCAATATGGGACCCGTATTTCAAATATTCTTAAATCAAATGACATTCATATATTCAAAACCATTTACTTGTACTGTATGATCATTAAACAAAAGTTGTTATGCATCAAAATATTTCGCATGAAAACATTAGGTGGATCTCATATCAGAACCACTATATTAGAGTTTTGGTCCTTCCGTACTTTGTTAGTGTAGGATTTGCCTAAACTCAGCATCTAGCTGAGATTTGCCCTACCACCATTCAAGAGGACACGCGAAGGGACTCTAATATGGGTATTTCTTAAGCACACAACAAGGGAGGCAAGTCACAAATCATATAGTCCGCATTTCGCCCATATAGGAGGCATCCTGCTCTCCATCACATATCATATCCCATGTGTTGGCCGTCACACGAGACTAGCACCACCCCTGCTAGCTGAGGTATCAAGGTGCACCAGGGCTAACATCACCTGTTGTTAGTAGACAATGTTTCTAATATGATTTCTCCACAAAATTATCATATGCACATATTTCATATCATTCAAAACAGAGCTTTCAGTATAATACATAATTTCAGTCTCAATATAGCTTATCTGTCATAAATTTCCCAATTTGGCTTTATCACATATACATGCTATAACAACTCTATTTATGTAACAATTTTTTTTCTATATTGGTAAAATTCCATGAAGTTATTACCTCGTTACAACTTAACTCAAAATAACATTTATTTAATTTATACAATACTGAGTTTACGTACACATCATTACTTTACAAATATCTGTACAAAAATCTAACATATACATATTAGCCCTAATCATCCATGTAGACTACTTTCAGGGACACTGGTGCAGGTGGTGGCACCTCCACCAGAATCTCAGTCATGTCTACTATAGATATATCGAATATAATCAGTAGTTGCCCAAAGTAGGGCAGCTCGATCCAACGTACAGTAATAATAAGTGTCATGGAAAATAGCTGCATAGTTAATCTTTTAAACATGATATGGAAAAATAGTGAAAATTAAATCTCAATAGGTTCAACAATAAATCATCATCAATATAGCTCATCATAAATTGAAGGTGGAAACTTTTAAAAAAAAGACAGCAAGCATGCATATGTACAGTAGTTGTGATTGTGGCCTATATTAAGTATATAAAGAGAATAAGATTAAGATATCACCAGAAATTTGTCTTTTCCTTGTTGTCCTTGATGAAGTATTGATGTCTTGATTTTTATAGGAAAGTCGTAGGTGATAGGCGTAATTGTAAAAAAAAGAGTGAAAAATGAAAACAAGTTAATTGTTGAAGAGGGACAATCAAATGGTTTATTTTTTTTCCCAATGTTCTTGCCAGTTGACTATCGGTATTATTAAGTTGACTGGTTATTTTGAGAATTTTTAATTTAGACTGGTTTATTTTACAGTTTGTTGATTACATCTATTTTGAAGTAATTAACTGCATCATACCAGTTAACTATGTATTCTTTATTTTTCATAGACTTTTATAAGTTTAGAAATGTTTCTTTTCCATTGAATATCAACAGCTTTAAAGTAGATTTTGGACATATATTCAAAACTTACGGCCACCGATTTTTGGCAAAATAACACCTAGATTTTGTTTGCAGATTTTCAAGAATTACGGCCATCAATTTTAATTTTCTTTCAATACTTTGTTCAAACTTTTGACTTTCTATTTTGGCATCATTCTCTATTATGCTTTTCGTCTGTTCTACTGCATTCTCCTTTATTAATGTTTGGCATTATATGCAAAGTTCTTTTCTCTCATTACAAGAAAAGTTAATTTATTTTCTTTGAAACTTAGTTATTATGGTGTCCAAGTGGTTAGTAGGTTAAAGTAATGAAAAGTTTGAAAGGAATAGACAGATGATGGCCTTATAGTGCTTTGACGAATGTAATCAAGTGAATTAGTGATGTTGAAGTTCTTGAGAAATAAAATATAGGAAGTAGGTTTTAAATTAATCTTTGAACTCTTAATTTGGAAATATGGAGAACATTTTGAGGACAATGTCCGAAAGTAATGTAAGTGATCAAGATATTTATGTTAAGGGTTTATAGCATACTAAATTGACTCTAGTATCTACGATGTGAAAAATGGTTGAAAAAGGAGATTTCAGAAGAAACCATAAATTGTGAATATGGATAATCTTAAGGCAATAAGGATATATTAGGATCTGAAAGAATTGTATTAGCATAATGGTAAAAAGAGTATACAAGTGATATTTCTTTCTTTGTTTGGTGTGTCAGCAAGTAAAAATTGAATATTTTGTTTTAGGAGAACTATTCAACAAGCCTAAAGATCTTTGTTAGATTATAGTATGGCTGATAGTAAATCTAAATGATGTGTTTATGCAATGGAAGTTATGCTTAAGGTATCTTTATATAATTTTGGTGAAAATTTGGAGAAATCATTTATCCTTAGTTGAACTTGCGTATATCAATAATTATCATGCCAACATACAAATGGCACTATTTGAGGTTTTACATTAAACATCGTAAGACTCCTAATAGGTGAATGAGTTGAATAAGGTTAATTTTTTGGAATCTAATTTGGAATATCATGCAATCGATAGAATATGACTCGCCCAAGTTAAAGATGTTAGTTTGGAAAGCATGCTTCAAGCATATGTTTTCGAGTTTGGTGGGAGATTCCTTAGCAGAATTTGCCTATAATAAATTGTTATTGGATGATTTAAAGCCTTATGTAAGAGGTGTTACAAATATTTTGTTAGATGACTCAGTGGAGTTAGACTTATGATAAGATGTCGTTGATAAAGTAAAATTGATTAGAAAAATATATACAAGAAACTTAATATAGGCCAAAAGTCTATAAAGACCATGAATGTTGAGAACTAAAAATTATCAGTTGGTGACCAAATATTCTTAAAGGAATCACAAATGAAAGAGGTAATGATGTTTGGAAAGAAGGAAAAATTTAAACTCTAGTATATAGACTCTTTTGAAAACTTAAACAAAGTATGCATAGTAGTACATTGCCTAACCTTGCCATCAGGATTAGGTGATGTCGATATAGTCTTTCTTGCATCAATGCTAAGGAAGTACCTATCAGATTCTTCTCATGTTATCAGATTTCAAGAAATTCATTTGAACATAAACTTGGCTTAATTATGAGAAAAAATCGTTGTCTATTGTTGATCACCAAATGAAGAATTTATGGTTGAAGGAAATCCGTATAGTTAAGGTTATATAACAAAATCACACAAGTGAAGAGATTTTTTAGAAAGTAAAAATGATATACAGAAAAATATCTCCAATTATTTGAGTAATAAGGTTGGTAACTCTGAATTATACTTTGATTTCATTCCCTACATGTGGTAGGATGGGTTAAAATTCGGGGACCGAATTTTTTAAAGGGGGAAGAATGTAATATCCCGTAATTTTTATTTTTAAATAATATTTTACTATAAACAAGTATTAGTTTTTTTAAAAAAATGATTATGCATGTTTCGCTAAAAGCAAGTTTACTTTTAATTAAAATAATTATTTTTTTGCTTAAAATAATTATATTGGCCTATAATAAATTTTTGTTTTATTTTTAAAAATATTTTTCCTTTTATTATGCATAAAGATATTTATTTTGTGATTTGTTTTATTAAAATTTTATCAAGAAAAGTCGTGATGTAAGAGTGCAACTAAAGTTTTGCAATAATATAAATTTTTAGAAATTTTTGGGATGCTTTAGGATGAAAAATAATATTTATATGAATATATATAAAAGAAAATAAATAATAATCATAAATATTTAATTATTGAAGAATAATAAATAAATAAATAAAGAAAAAAGAGAAAACAGGGAGGGGGAGATGGAACCGAGAGAGAATTTGTAGAATTTCGATGAATAGTATGAATAGTAACCTCCATGGTTTTTCTCAAGATTTAGAGTGCCTATTGACTTCCGATCTTCAAACTAAGGGTACCATTGGATTCAATACGGAGAATACTACGATTTTGACTGAACAATTTTTCAAATCAGTCGCAAAATTGTCGTGGATCGGAAGTAGAAAATTTTAGAAAAATGTAAGTTCTGAAACTTTTATTTAGATACCTCAAATTGAAAATCTGACACCGTAGATGGATTCAGGAGCTAGATAAACCTTAGAATATGAATATTTTTTGCCATCTAACAACTTTTTGTACGTTGTGAATAGTTATTTCTAGCGATGAATAGTACCTAGCAGTTGATCAGTGTTGACCAAGCTCTCAGAAGCCAAATTATGCAATTTTGGAGTCATTTCCTAGGTTTTGGACCCTCCGAACACGTTTTTGTGGTATATTTAGTCAAATGTTGATTGGAAAAGTATATTTTAGAGCTGTCCAACCTGGAGCCTTACCTTGTGAGTGGATAATTCTTTCTATAACTTGCCCTATACTCTTCTTGATCTTTAAACGTTTATTTGATTATGTTTATGAGATATTTACACTTTTATATGTTTTTGAAATGCATTAAATTATCTGAATTGCTTACACTTTAGAATATAGTTCAAGAAGAGTATAGTTTTGAAAATGAATTTCTAAATTCATGCTATATCTGATTTCACATGTATTTCTCATTAAATGATAAAGTGAATATTTTTGCACGTGGGATTGATTTATAAAGTCAGATGATTGCCTCGAGAAAAGGCATATATATGTGATAAATCCTGAATGGGTAATTTATGACAGATGATCTGTATTGAGACTGATATTTTGTATTATACTGAAAACTCTGTTTTGAATGATATCGAATATGTGCATATGATACTTTGTGGAGAAATCCTATTAGAAACATTGTCTGCTAACATCAGGTGATGTTAGCCCTAGTGCACCTTGATAACTCAGCTAGCAGGGGTGATGCTAGCCATATGTGACGGCCAACACACGAGATATGATATGTGATGAAGAGCGGGATACCTCTTATATGGACGAGATGCCGGCTATATGATTTATGACTTGTCTCCCTTACTGTGTTCTTGGGAAATAGTCATATTAGAGTCTTTTCGCGTGTCCTCTTGAATGGTGGTAGGGCAAACCTCAACGGGATGCTGAGTTTAGGTAAATCCTACACTAACAAAGTACAGAAGGGCTTAAACTCTGATATGATGGTTCTGATATGGGATCCTTCTAATGTTTTCATGTGAAATATTTTGATGCATAACAACTTTTGTTTAATGATCATACAGTAGAGTATATGGTTTTGAATATCTAAATATCATTTGATTTGAGAATATTTGAAATGTGGGTCCCATATAGATGCACTTCCGAATTGTATCTCCTATGTGACAAATTTTAAAATATGAATACATCCATATGTTGACCTAGGAGGTCATAAGAGGTATTATCTGTTCACTGAGTTGTCAAACTCACTACACAATATTTATAAGTTTTTCAAATAAGGATACAGAGTTTTGTCCTTCCCCATCTAATAGGTGATTAGCTAGGCGACATTTTCTCTGGTGAGCCTATTTTGTTTCTAGAGCTCATAGATTTTGATTTATATTGTACTTGTACTCTAGAGTATGCTCTGAACGCCACATGTAAGATCCTTGCTTCTGCTGTTACTTTGATGTTTATAGATTTGGTTTATATATTGTGTATACATGGGAATACTTATCTGTAAAAGAGTGTATTATACATGTTATGGAAAATATATGTTCGTAAAGTATGTGTTTCACGTACTCTAAAATTAGGAGTGTGACAAAAATCTTAACCATTTTGTATAAACATACATGCAAAAGTTAAACATCAACCATATAAGTCTTAATCCACCATGTACATTTCCACAAACGTGTAGTGTAGAAACTGAAACAATATTGAAATCATGCTACGGTATATATTATCTGCTAACAAAAATTTGAGATCAGATTTAGGGCAAAACCTATGACAACATCTAGAGTCGAATCAGGCAAAATGGTCCTTGACAACGATTCTAGAATGCTTAAACACCTAGGAAACAAATCTTGATCGTGAGTACTATTCACTCACCGGACAACACTATTCACAATAGCCAGCAAGCTATTCTTGTCACGCCCTTAATCTTAGAGCACGTGAAACACTTACTTTATGATCATATATTTTTTATAACATGTATAATACACTCTTTTACAGATATGTATTCCAATGTATATACAATATATAAACCAAATCTATAAACATCAAAGTACAGCAGAAGTAGGGATCTTGTCTGTGGCGTTCAGAGCATACTCTAAAGTACAAATATAATATAAATCAAAATCTATGAGCCATGGAAACAAAGTAGGCTCACCCAGAGATCATGTCGTCTAGCTGGTCAACTATCTGAAGGGGAATGACCAAACTCTATATCCTTATCTAAAAAACATATAAACATTGTGTAGTGACTTTGACAACTCAATGAGTAGATAAAACTTTCTATGACCTCTTAGTTCAACATATGGATGTACTCATATTTTAAAATTTGTCATAGAAAATACAGTTCAAAAGTACATTCATATGGGACCCGCATTTCAAATATTCTCAGTTCATGTCACATTCAGATATTCAAAATCATATGCAATACGGTATGATCATGATTTGAATATTATAATGCATCAAAACCTTTCACATGAAAACATTAGGAGGATTCCATATCAGAACCACTATATCAGAGTTCAGGCCCTTCCGTACTTTGTTGGTGTAGGATTTGCCTAAATTCAGCATCTCTTTGAGGTTTGCCCTACCACCATTCAAAAGGACACACGAAGGGACTCTAATATAGGTATTTCCCAAGTACACAGCAAGACAAGGGAAATTACATCTCATATAGTTGGCATCTCGCCCATATAGAAGGCATCCTGCTCTCCTTCACATATCATATCCCGTGTGTTGGCCGACACACAAGTCTCATGCTGTAACACCTAAATTCTAGCGTCATTTTCTTATATCTAAATTGTAGAATGTTCCTTATTATTTATAATTTTTTTTTTGACATTGTCTAACTAGCCCATAATTTTACCTATTCATTTATATCATTTGTAATCCTTCTTGCATAAGCATAAATGTGCTTCAGGCTATCCTAAGCACTTTCAAAATTCAATTCCATCTAGGCAATTACCTAAGCATGCTATGTAATACTTACAACATAAAGGATCTCATGCCATAAAGGAAAAGGAGTACAGTCCATAGTTTATATTACATCACATTATAAACTGTCTAATAAGAACTTGGCACTTAATTAAGCTGTCCCACATAAATATTACACAACCAAAGCAATTACAACCATGAACATATGAGTCAACCCTGAGACCCCTGTTGCTCACTTCTGGCTGGAGTACCTGGAATGTGATTATGTGGATATAAAAAGTGAGATGACAATCTCAATAGCTAGCAAAGTTTTTAGAAAAATAGTGCACATTCCATTCCTTAAAACATCTCAAATTATTTCACTGAAATATAAGCACTGACCATACATCATACATACGGCATCTTGGTCACACTAGGGACCCATAACATCATGGTCTACTTACCCAATGTAGTCAATACTGCCATACCTGCAAAGGGCTATGCATCTCCTATTATTGGCCAATCGTGAGGGAAATGGGGCTTACTTGGCACCCTTTTGTGCACCCCCTTAATTCCCGAGAATGCATACATAACATAACTTTAGACCAACATTCATCATAGCATCAAAGTCAGGCAATCAGTGAAAATTCATAATTTCAAATTCATAAGCATAAAGAGTGTTTTAAGGAAAGGCTAGCTACCTCAATTCCAGCACAATCAATTCCTTTCCAAGGCTGCCAAGGTTACTACCAGCAACTCAAACTAAAACATACAAGAATTATTGGTTAATGCATGCACATTAGGTCCTAAAGCCATAAATACCTAGTTTAAGAGCTTCTGCTCCTCCAAATAAAACTATGATTTTGCTTAGATTTGGGGTTATTATTAAATATGACAAAAATCCTCTAAAAATTCTAAAATTTTTCATGGATGAACCTTTACATGTCTATTGTTTTTCTACATTCTCTCAGCCCTTAAATCTTCCATTCCACCCGAAAAACTACCTCCATAACCAGGACAGTACAATTTAGTTTCAGTTTCATTTCTATTCAGTTTAACATCCATTTAGATTAGTAAAAAGACTTCAAAATTCATGATATTTTATATGAAGCATTATAGACACGTTATATAATCACCATAAAAATTTCAAATAAAAAAGAATTCTTTTGACTCCTCAAATATCCCATGTCTTAAGACTGTCCCCGTTTATGGCCTGTTCTACCTCATTTTCAGACTACCAAATTTATAAATTTTATTATGTACTTTAAACTGCCCAGAATTTTCTAAAATTTGGTAGGATGATTAATTAGGATCCCTTTAACATTTCACAATTTTTTTATACAACATTGCAACATATAATGCCTTAAAAATATTGTCTTTCGATCAGCAGTCTGAGCTGTCTAGGAAATTGTCCTCAACACTATTTTAATTGTACAAGACCTAATTTTAGGTTCTCAAAAATTATGAAACTTTCCAGAATTGATTATGAATATTTGAAGAATATTCTCACCAAAAATTATAGAATTTAAAGGTCATTTACTAAATTTACTAAGCCAATATTTTCAGGTGTAAAAGGTTTCTATTTTCTCAACCTAACTCTTTTATGGTCTATGACCTTTACTCACTAATCAGACCCTAACTCACTCATATGAACTCAAAATTTTGTGATTCCAGTGGCTATGTGACCGTGAGAAATATATCTACAACTTTCATTTTAATCACGACTTCATATTCCTTATGTATTAGTCCCCGAAAGTCGAAAACCGAAGCTAATCTTCACCAGCCTGGATTCCAGACCCGATTCTGACCTATTTTACTCCATGGACTATAACTCTCTCATTTTACGTCCGATTGATGTGATTCAAAATGCTATGGAAAGCTAAGACATAGACCTGCAACTTCTATATTGAACATATTTTCATATTCTCGATAGAAAGTCCTACATTCTGGCCCGAAATTTGACCTAATAAACTCAAAACTGGATTTTTGCAAGAAGCTAGACTTACCTTATGTAGACCTACTCCTATGGCTCTCAATTTGCAGCTTTCCTCTCTCTCAACCTTCTTCTCCTTTCTGGCTACTCTCTCCCCCTTCCTTCCTCTTCCTCTTCAGTTTTTGTTTTGGACCTCTTCTCTCTCTTTTCTCTTGCTGGCGTGAAAGCAAAAAGGGAGGCTGATTGCTGAGCATTGGAATCCTTTGGATTCAGCAAGGGAGGGAATGGTTTTCTGCTACTCTCCAAGTGAGTGTGTGCATGGGTAGCTCTAGTGTATTGTGGTCAGTGAGAGAATGAGTGTATGACACATCAAAAGAAGAATTTTTTGGCTGTATGAGTGTGAGTGTGAGCTGTAGTTTTCTTGGGTAGAGGTGGAGCGTGAGTTTGCACATGTGGAGGCATGGGTTTCTGCTGCAGTGGGTGGGTGTGTTTTCTGCTGGGTTTATGGAGCACATATGGGTGTGGAGATGTTGTCAAGTGGGATGTTTTCTACTTGTTGTATTTGGCGCTGAACATGCTGGATGTGGGGCATGTTCCAGCTGGATTTGTTTTTCCTGGTTGCATGTGGGATCAAGGGTGGCGTGAAATGCTGTCTTGTAGGCCATGTTTCTGCTGGTCTCTTAGAGCAGATGGGTGGTTATTTTTCTATTGTGTAGGGCAGGTTTCTGCTGGCTGGGTGGAGCAAGAGTGGGTGTGTTTTTACTGCTTGGTTTAGGAGCAAGTGTGGGGCATTTTTCTCTGCATGTGATGCATGATCTTCTGCTGGTTTTGGTGCACGTTTCAGCTTGTATTTCTAGTTGCATTCATGCTTTTTAACCTACCATGGCTATTGTGTTTCATTTCAAAGTTATGTGCATGCATGGGTGGCTATATCTATTATGCTATGCATGGCATAAATGAGATAAATGCATATATATATATACCTACGTAAATCTCCTCCTTTTGCATGTGCAAATATATATATATATATAATAATGTGCATGGTGGAAGTGAGAGGAAATATGTATATATATATTTATATAGCATCACATAATGCTTTTTCCTTCCTTATTATTTTCCTAATCCTAAATTAGTAGCATCTTAAGGAATATATTTGTATCATGTTCCTCTAATTTATGCTCCAAAAATATTTTATTTATATTACTTCTAACCATGAAATGATTCTACATTTTATAAAGATTTTTACTATCATCAACTATATATTTTAATCCTTGTTCATGTATATCTTAATTGGTCACTAATTCTAGACTAGTAATATATAAAAAATGTATTTGTGTCTTCTCTCCATCCATTATGATCCTAAGAATTTTTATTTATGTGATTCAACATTAACTATGTTACCTATCTTATGTTTGCCTTATAATCATATAACTAAGTATCTTAATCACTTGTCATATGTATTTTCTATTCATCCTTAAATTTATCTAACTTTATTAAGAGTTTAGGATGTTACAAATGCCACCCCCTGCTAGCTGGGTTGTCAAGGTGCACCAAGACTAACATCGCTTGTTGTTAGCAGACAGTTTTTCTAATAGGATTCCTCCACATAAAATACCATATGCACATATGCCATATAATCCTGTATAAAATTCTCAATATAATGCAAACTTTCAATCTCAGTATAGATTCATCTGTCATAAATTTTTCATTCAGGGTTTATCAGATGTACATGCCCTTTCTCGAGGCAATCATATAACTTTATAAATAATGCCACATGCATAAATATTCACTTTATCATTTAATGAGAAATACATGTGAAATCAGATACATCATGAGTTTAGAAATCTATTTTTAAAACTATACTCTACTTGAACTATATTCCAAATTGTAAGCAATTCAGATAATTTTAATGCATTTCAGAAACATATAAAAGTGTAAATATCTCATAAACATAATCATATACACGCTTAAAGATCAAGAAGAGTATAGGGTAAGCCATAGGAAGAATCATTTACTCACAAGTAAGAGGTCGAGATTGGGCAGCCCAAAAATACATTTTTTTGCAATCCACATTTGACTAAACAGACTTCAAAAATGTGTTTGGAGGGTCCAAAAATCAAGGAAATGACTATGGGAACTTGGGCACTGTTCATGGCCGGAAAATACTGTTCACGCCGGCGAAATCACTATTCATCATCGGAAATCACTATTTATCGCGCGAAAAATACTATTCACCAAGAACAAAAAGTTATCAGATAGTTGAAACATTTCATATCCTAAGGTTTATTTAATTCCTGAATCCATCTACGGTGTCAGATTTCCAATTTGAGGTCTCTAAGTAAGAGTTTCAGAACTTACCTTTTTCTAAGATTTTATCTACGGTAATTCAACAGCTGATTTGAAAAATTGTTCTATCAAAATCATAATATTTTTCATCTTAAATCCAGTGATACCCTTAGTTTTGAGATCGGAAGTCAATAGGCACTATAGATTTAGAGAATAAAATGAAAGTTACTATTCACATTATTTCATTATTCATCGGTTTCAGAAATTTTGCAATTCTTCGCTTCGGTTTCCATCTCCCCCTTCTCCTTTTTTTTATAATAATAATAATTATTATTTAATAATTGTATAATGGAATTTTATTTTATATATATCCATATAAATACCGTTTTTCATCATAAAATATCCCAAATTTTTTTAAAAATTTACATTTTCATAAATCTTTAGTTGAACTCTTAAATCATGATTTTTCTTGATAAAAATTTTAATAAAAGAAATCACAAAATAAATATCTTTATACATAATAAAAGAAAGAATATTTCTAAAAATAAAACAAAATTTATTAAAGGCCAATATAATGATTTTAAGCAAAACAATAATTATTTTAATTAAAAGTATACTTGCTTTTAACAAAACATAATCATTTTTAAACAAATAAAAATATATTTGTTTATAGCAAAACACTATCATTTAAAAATAAAAATTACAAGATATTACAATTCTATAGCTAGAAAACTTCAATCTCTACCATATTATCCATTTCTAAGACTATCTATGGCAAGAAATTTAGAAAAGAAGAGGCTATAAGCATACCCATGAAAACTCACCATATAGCTATTGTTCATGGCTTTTCAATGAGATTTAGGCATATTTCTAGTGGATTTTGAAACTCTCGTTGCCATGAGTCCAACGATCAAAATGGTTCATCAATCGAAGGCTTATATCTCAAGATATGAGAATTTGAAGGTAGACGGGTCAAAAATTGTGTAGGGGGGAAAGGGGAGCATCTGGCAAAGAAGAATGGTTGAGATCGCATAAAATTGATCAGTGTCGTAACGCCAATTTCCACCATCGCGATGCTGGACGTATCTAATGCCGCAATGCAAATTCTTGGGGATACGACAGCAAGATACGATCCGAATTTAGAAAACTGTCCAACACAAAAGTTTTAGCCCTTTCTCTTAAAATTCTATAGCCACTTGAATCGCTTCAATCAAAGCTCATATGATGTAGTTATGCCCAAAATAGTGACAAAAGGTCCAGACCACACTAAACCTCTTTTTTTATGGTTTTTACCCATTATCACCCTTTTTTGGTAGAATTTGTAAAAGTGGCCAACATAGAAGTTGTAGCAGTATATTGCAGATTCACATAGCAATTTGAATCACATCATTTGGAGTCCGTATGTGAGAGTTATGCATAAAACAATGAACAAGGGTCTAAACCATCCTAAAGCTTTACCTTTTTCTCAACTTCATCACTTTGACTTGTTTCCATCTTGTCTCCAAAACCTCCGAATTTGATTCTTAAGAAAATACAAGATCAATAAAAGTAATTTAATAAAAAAATAACTTGAAATTGATTAAATGATAAGAACATGAAACCATAACATCTTATATCCATATTAGAAAACAACTTAAGTGATTAAATCCGAAAACATTACACTAAAATCGTAAATGTTCTTAGTAAGACTTTTAATAACATAAATCATATCAAAATATAACACCTCCAATTTACGTTACATAAAATAAACATTTTTTTACAATTATTTTCGCAATCAGATATTTCTCATAAAGATACATAATTCAATTTTTTATCATGGGAACAGATACATATAAGATCTCTCATGTATACACAATATACAGACCAAGTCTATAAACATCAAAGTACAACAGAAACGGGGATCCTGCCTGTAGCATTCAGAGCACTCTAGAATACAAACACAGTATAATTCAAAGACCGTGAGTCTTGGAAGCAACGTAGACTCACCCAGAGAATATATCATCTATCTGCCGAATTAGACTCTAATATTCTAATATGAAAAATGTGGAAATATCGTGTAGTGAGTTTGACAACACAGTGAGCAAATAATTCCTCCTATGACCTCTTAGGTCAGGGTATGGATGTACTTATATTTTAAAATGTGTCACATAGAAAATACAGTTCAGAAGTACATTCATATGGGACCCGTATTTTAAATATTCTTAAATCAAAGGATATTCAGATATCCAAAACCAAATGCACCATGGTATGATCATTAAACAAATGTTGTTATGCTCAGCTGTATAAGTTATAGTAAAATATTAAGATTTGGAGATAAAATCATCACTTTTGAAAATGACCTGCCTCACTCGGCGATCTGGTCTATGCAATTTGCTTTGAAAATGACCTACCTCACTTGGCGATCTGGTCAATGCAATTTGATTTGAAAATGACCTGCCTCACTCGGCGATCTGGTCAATGCAATGAAAATATAATTCATTTGCTATACGCATAGTTACCTGGACCCTGGTCACAATAAGTGATCAGGGAATATGAGTATATCACCCTCCTGCCTCCTCTTCCTTAGTCAAGATATGTATAGGAAAATGAGATTTGTATTTTGAAAATTATGATGATATGTTCTTAAGATAAGGGACAAGGTCCCTTTGATTTAGGGATTCATTTCCATTTTCTTTTGTCTTAAACAAGCATGATAGGTTTGCCTTTTTAGATGTCAAATTTCATGCCACTTGCCAAAATGATGAATGTAGAATCACACGACTTGCTAAATTTTTGTCTTAATGCCATGTAACCTAATCTTTATTATTATTACATTATTATATCATCACCTAATTTATTTTATTTTATTTTTTCTCTTGGATTTGGGCTTATTCCTACCCATTATGGGCTTATTCTTACCCATTATGGGCTTATTCTTACCCATTTTCTTTGCTTTGGATAAAATTCTACCTTTCTTGGAGGGCTTGGTTACATTTTCATAATTTTTGGGCTATCGATCTAATTACTATATGCTAGTCCAAGTCTATGTTTTATTTCTTGCTTAGGTTATCCAATGGGCTTGCTAGAAACTTATGTGAAGTGAAAAAACTCTATATGAAGTGTCCATAGGTAAAAGTCCAATGTATGGGTAAAGATGTTAAACTTAGTAACTCTAGTTCTTGAATTAGGAAAAATTACCCTAATCCAATGTTCTTGAAATTTTAAGACCTTTACTTGTTTCTAAAAATTTATCTTCCTTATCTAAGAATTTTGCATCTCTTTAGTATGTTATATCTAAATTTTTTTTCCTATTAGGTTTTCCCTCTTTATTTGTTTTCTTAATGTTAGAAACATTTTCTATGCATATAAATAAGGTGAAGAATTTCTAAGGATTATATTTCCTTAGATATCTAAAATATTGTCTAATAAATTTTATTTCCTTAATTAAATACTTATGTACTTGTTTAATTAAATATTTATGTACTTTTATCAATAAAAGAAACGAAATTAGGGATGTTATAAAATGTATCACCTATCTGCTGAATCAGACTCTGATATTCTTATATGAAAAATGTGGAAATATCGTGTAGTGAGTTTGACAACTCAGTGAGCAAATAATTTCTCCTATGACCTCTTAGGTCATCATATGGATGTACTTATATTTTAAAATGTGTCACATAGAAAATACAGTTCAGAAGTACATTCATATGTGACCCGTATATCAAATATTCTTAAATCAAAGGATATTAAGATATACAAAACTATATGCACCATGGTATGATCATTAAACAAATGTTGTTATGCTCAGTTGTATAATTTATAGTAAAATATTAAGATTTGGAGATAAAATCATCACTTTTGAAATTAACCTACCTCACTCGGCGATCTGGTGAATGCAATGAAAATATAATTCATTTGCTATACGCATAGTGACCTCGACCCTAGTCACAATAAGTGATCAGGGAATGTGAGTACATCACCCTCCTGCCTCCTCACATTACCACTGTCACCCGGTTAGAGCGACCCTCCCCCGACTCACTCAGGCTAATAGGGCGTCCCCTATTCGATACTGTCACAAGCCATACAACCAGTCGAGATATTTATCAATACATATATACATGTAAAATATCAAGCAACTCGCCATGAGCTTTACGCTTGCCATTCAATCTCATTTATAATATGACATGCATCATTTTCACAAGTATATAGTTTTACAAATCAATGCATCGTGCACATAATATTCACTTTATCAAATAATAATAAATACATTTAGAACCACATATTCAATGAGTTCCAAAATCCATTTCTAAAACCATACTCTTCTTGAACTAAGTGCCAGTTCGTAAGTATAATAGATATTTTAACACATTTCAGAAACTTATAATAGTATAAATAATTTATAAACAAAAACAATAATACATTTATAGTTTAAGAAGAGCATAGGGCAAGTCATAGAAAGAATTATCTACTCACAGGGTAAGGCTCCTGATTGGACATCCCTAAATTGTACTTTTCCAAGCTGAATTTGACCAAGTAGACCTCAAAAACGTGTCTGGAGGGTCCAAAGACTTAGAAAATGACTTAGGGGAGCTTGGTCACTATTCACCACCAGAAAATACTATTCACTCGCCAAAAATCACTATTCACTACACTATTCACGCCGAAAATCACTATTCACCCCCACATAAAAAGTTACCAAATGACCTAAAGAAATACATATCCTAATGTTTATCTAACTTCTGAATCGATCTACGGTGTCAGATTTCTAATTTGAGGTCTCTATGTAAGAGTTTTAGAATTTACCTTTTTCTGAGATTTTCTACTTCAGATCTACGGCAATTCAACGGTGGATTTGAAAAACTGATTGGTCAAAACTGAAGTATTCTTCGTCCTAAATCCTGTAACACCTTCAGTTTTGAGATCGGAAGCCAATAGGCACTCCAGATCAAGAGATAAAGTTGTATGTTACTATTCATTCACTATTCACTTACTATTTGAAATTCTCGATTTCTCTTTGAAATTGCAGCCGTTGTCTTCCTTCTCCCGTATCTCCATTTTATTGTCATGTTTTTTTAATAATATTATTATTTAATAATTAATAATAGAATTTTATTTTATATAAATTCCATTTTTCATTCAAAAATATTCCAAAAATTTCTAAAAATTTACACTCTCATAAACCTCTGGTTAAACTCTTAAATCATAGTTTTTCTTGATAAAAATTGTTATAAAACAAATTTCAAAATAAATATCTTTATTCATATTAAAAGAAAGGATATTTCTAAAAATATCATAAAAATTCATTAGAGACTGGTATAATTATTTAAGCAACACAATACTTCTTTTAATAGCAAAACATAATCATTTTTAAATTTGCTTATAGCAAAATACTATCATTTAAAAAATATAAAATTACGCGCCAAAACGTAAATTCTCATATTTCTTTTGTAATTCTTTAATCCATGTAATAAATATACATATTTTCTACGGTTCTTATCTCTATTTTCAAAATTCTCTCTTTTATTCTAAATTTTCTTTAATTGGAATTTTCGTTAAATTTTACGGTTATTACATTCTCCCCCCTTTAAAGAAATTCGGTCCCATAATTTCATCACCTTAATTGCAGATAAATCCTAACCTCATTGTTCAAACAAATGCGGATATCTGGCACGTGTATCCTCCTCTCTTTTCCAAGTAACTTTCCTCAGAAGAGTGATTTTTCCATATCACCTTCACTGTAGGTATTTCTTTTGATCGTAACTTCTTTATTTGTCTATCCACTATTGCTACTGGTTGTTTCTCATAGGTTAAATCTTCTTGTAATTGAATCAGTGGACATTGTATAATATGTGTTGGATCTGGTAAATATTTCCGTAGCATAGACACATGAAAAACTGGATGAACATTACCCAATGCAGGTAGTAAAACCAAACGATAAACCATTGAACCGATCCTATTAAGAATTTCAAATAATTCTATATACCGAGGGTGTAAATTCCCTTTCTTTTCAAATCTCATTACCTCTTTCATTGGTGATTTCTTCAAGAATATACTGTCACCAACTAATAGTTTTTAGTGCTCAACATTCATGGTCCTTATAAACTTTTGACCGGTATTGAGTTTCCAGTATTCTTTTTCTAATCAATTTCACTTTATCATTGACATCTTATAATAAATCTAACTCCACTGAGTCATTTAACAGAATATTTGTAACACCTCTTGCATAAGGTTTAAATCTTTTAATATCATTTCATTATAGAAAAATTCTGCTAAGAAATCTCCTACCAATCTCAAAAACATATGCTTCAAACATGCTCTCCAAGTTAGCATCATCAATTTAGGTAAGTCATATTTTATCTATTGCATGTTATTCCAAATTAGATTTCTAAAGTTTAACTTTTCTCAATTCTCTCACATATTAAGAAACATATGATGTTCATGTAAAACTTTAGATAGTGCCATTGTATATTAGCATGATAATTACTGATATGAGTAAATTCAACTAAGGACAATTGATTTCTCCCAACTTTCACCACAATAATATATCCAATTCGTACTTGCTAACATATCCACCAATGAAAAATTTCACTTGTATCTTCTTTTTACCATTATACTAGTACAATTTTTTTTTATATCTCAGTATATCCTTATTACCTCGGGTTATCCATATTCACAATCTATGGCTTCTTCTGAAATCTCCTTTCTCAACAATTATCCATACGTGAATTTCCTATCTCAACATAATTTACATTCTAAATACTAGACTCAATTTAGCATGGTATAAATCCTTAACATAAATATCTTAATCACTTACATTATTCTCAGAGATGATTCCCAAAATATTCTCCATGTTTCCAAATTAAAAATTTCAAGATTAACTTAAATCCTACGTCCCATACTGTACTTCTCAAATCTTCAACAGCGTTAATTCCCTTAATTACATTTGTCAAAGCACTATTAGATCATCATCCATCTATTCCTTTCAAAATTTCTATTACGTTAATCTACTAACCACTTGGACACAAAATAATTGAGTTGCAGAAAAAATAAATTAACTTTTCTTGTAACGAGGGAAAAGAACTTTGCATTTAATGCCAAACATTAATGTAGGACAAAGTAGCAGAAAATGTGGAATTCATAATAGAGCATGGTGCCAAAATAGGAAGTCAGAAATTTGGACGAAGCATTGAAATAAAATTAAAATTGGTAGCCGTAATTCTTGAAAATCTATAAACAAAATCTAGCTACTATTTCGGCAAAAATCGGTGGCCGCAAGGTTTGAATATATGTGCCAAAATCTACTTTAAACCTGTTGGTATTTGGTGGAAAGATAGCACATGAAGAAAGCAAACATTTCTAAGCTTATAAAAGCATGTAAAAATCAAAGAATATGTAGTTAACTGGTAGGATGCAGTTGATTGCTTCAAAATAGATGTAATCAATCAATTATAAAATAACTAGTCTAAATTAAAATTTCTCAACATAGCTAGTCGACTTAATAATACCTATAGTCAACTGGCAAGAACATTGGGAAAACAAGAAAAATCATTTAATTGTCCCTCTTCAATAATTATCTGATTTGCATCTTCATCAATTTTTTTTTTTACAATAACGCCTATCTCCTACAACTTCCCTACAAGAATCAAGACATCAATACTTCATCAAGGACAACAAGGAAAAGACAAATTTCTGGTGATATCTTAACCTTATTCTCTTGATATGTCTAATATGAGCGACTATCACAACTACTGTACATATACATGCTTGCTGTCATTTTTGAAAATTTCACCTTCAATTTAGCTAATATCCACCAATCACTCACATATTGTTCTAATTATTCTTGGCCTATTCACATAGCTATCATAAGTATGCTATTCTCTGAGTTCTATAAATGCACACGTTAATTTCTTTACTTTCATAGTCTAAGTTAAGGTGTGTGCAGCTATGGAGAGAATTGCATTTCGTCAATTCTAAAATATTTGTGTCTTTTGTGGTTCCAGTCCTGGAAAAGATGGAGAGTATGTGAAAGTTGCACAAAACCTGGGTATGATACTAGCTAGGAGAAAAATTCATTTAGTTTATGGTGGTGGTAACTGTGGATTAATGGGGTGTGTGTCCACAACTGCCCATGTAGGAGGATGCCAAGTTCTAGGTATTATTCCTACAGCTCTAGCTGCATCTAACATCGTAGGAAAGACAATTGGGGAAGAGTTTAGGGTAGCTTCTGTAACAACCTGTTTTTTTTTCTTTATTATTATACAATATTGAATTCACATACACGTGATTAATCAAAACGTACATGCAACATATCAAACACATAGATATTTACATCTTGTTTATTTTTGTTGACCAATTCCAAAGATACAGGTGCGGGTGGTTGCACCTTCACCGGAATCTGAGCCAACTCGACCATAAATATCTTATTTGATTCTAAGATCTGCCCAACATAAAGTAACTCGATCCAATGTGCACTAAAAGCCAGTTCCATAGAAAAAGCTGCATAACTAATTTTCTAAACATGATATCGAAATATAGTGAGAATTAAATACCAGTAAGTACAACAATAAATCATCATCAATATAGCTCATCACGTCATGTTCAGCTGTATAAACTACAGAAAATATCTTTGGTCACATGAATGCATTATATCTATGCACATAAGAATCATACAGTAATGATATGTATGACAGGATTAACTATTTTCAGAATATCATATGATGGCTATCAACTTATTCTCATTTCAAGCTACCCCGGTCAGTGTGAGTATCCTCTACTCTCTGGTACGGGTTTTCTCACTTTGTCTGACATGGCACACTTTCTCTTTCTTTTCTCATAATCATAATCATAATCATAACCGTTGGTAGGGCGTCCCCTATTGGTGCACCACACGGATTGCTATGTGACCGTGCTCATTTCTTTTCTTTCAATAACAAGTATGTTCAACAAAATATAACTATTAATAAAAATCATTGGTAATCATGCCATAAACATAACCATTTCAAATATCACTTTATAAAATATTTCCATGTCAACATTTCACACTTAAGATGGTAAGAAGTTCATACAATGGTAATGGCTATGGCATATACTAGTCATTTATTATTTTTATTTTTAAGATTTGTCTTCTTTTTTAAATATTAATTTTATTTCTTTATTTTCTTGATGCAGGTTTTCATCATATCTAACCTTCTATTACTAATCAGAGTATAACTCTCTCAATTTAATTCTGATGTAGGTGATCTTGGTGTTAATTTCAAGATAAAACAATTATCCAAAACTATTGTGTTGAACATTGTAGCGAAATATTAATAAAGCAAGGTGATAGTACTCCCTCAATGTACATGTTATTTCTTCTCAAATAGGCTCTGATCTCTACCTACTAATCTGTCCATATCTCCCTCATAAAAATTCCAAATTAAGTGATTCCATTGGCTAACAATCTGTGACACATATATCTATAATTCATATGTTAACCATTTATTTTAATTCTTTATAGAATGTTCCCAGAAATTAAAACACCGAAGCTATCCTAACATATTCTTCCCTGATTAACCATTTTCTGATCTTTGTTTACTAATCAGAACATATCTACCTCATATGAACTCTAAATTGAATGATTCTATTGGCCACAAATATGTGACACATATATCTTTAATTCTTATGTTAACCATTTATTTTAATTCCCCACAGATAATTCTCAAAAATTAAAACACAGAAGCTAACCTAACATATTATTTCCTGATGAACCATTTTCTGACATTTGACTATTAATCGGCTCATATCTTCCTCATATGGACTCCAAATTGAGTGATTCCAGTGGCTAAAAATCTGTGACATATATATTTTTAATTCTTATGTTAACCATTTATTTTAATTCCCTACAGATAATTCCCAGAAATTAAAACATAGGAGCTTAAAAGTTTGACACCCATAGCTATACCTATGCAGAACTTTCTATACCAGCCTATGTATTCAAACATACATCACCTACAAGATCAATATGTAACATGATATATCAAAAAGAAATATTGTTAAACTTACCTGGAGCACTTAATCTTCTAGACTTCTCCTTCCTCTTTCTTCCTTTCTTCCTCTCCTTTCCTCACTCTACCTTGCTTCTATTTTTGGGACGAAAATTCTAATATTGTAAGGGTGGGTTTTGCTTAAATAGACCCTTAAATAATTTACCTTTCATAATCATGGGTCTACCTTATCACAATTAGATTACACTTGGTTGAATTTTTGGAAAACAAACAACTTATGTTCTTGTCTTTCTCTTCCTTAGTCAAGATATGCATAGGAAAAGGAGATTTGTATTTTGAAAATTATGATAATATGTTCTTAAGATATGGGACAAGATCCATTTGATTTAGGGATTCATTTCCTTTTTCTTTTTTCTTAATCAAGTATGATAGATTTGCCTTTTTAAGTGGCAAATTTCTAGCCCTTGATTTTCTATTATTTGGTTGAAATTATTTGTGTGGGATAAAGATGTTTTGTCATAATGCTATGTATTATTACCCACTTGCTAAAATTATGAGTGTAGGATATTGATGTTTTGTCCTAAATTCTTGTATTATCATACCACTTGCTAAATTTTTGTCTTAATGTCAAATCACCTAATCTTGATTACACCATTATTCCATCATATTATTTTTATTTTATTTTCATTTTTCCTCTCGGGTTTGGGCTCATTCTTGCCCATTTTCTTTACATTGGTTAAAATTCTACCTTTCATAATGGGCTTGGTCACATTTTCATGATTTTTGGGCTATCGGTCCAATTTCTATATCCTAGTCCAAGTCTATATTTTATTTCTTCATTGGGCTATCCTATTGGTTTGGTAAAAATTTATGGAAGTTATCCCCAATGGTGCCAAGGACGACACCAAAGAGACCATTGCTGTCTTCAATGGGTTGGTAGGTGTTGTTAAACTGGGCAACCACCTTGTGCCTATAGGGTAATGCCCAAATTTCATGGATAGTCATCTGTCTAGGCATCACCTACCCAATCCCATATGTGAGAATATTAAATGAATGTATTAGCTCAATATTTAGGTGTTAATTATTATAGATACAAGAACTCTTTGATATTTACCTATGACGTCAACTGTCTAACTCCTCCTCCATCTACGCTCATGTTGAGCAAACTGACGCTCTACCTCCACGTCGGCCAACAGGTTGTTGACATCAATATCGATATCGAAATCTTCCTCTGGTGCTTGGACGACGGAAGGAGAGAATATGGACGAGATAGTCTCTGACTCTGGTGCCCGAGAGTAAGGAAGGGGTATCGTGGATGGGACAGCCGCTAATTGGATAGTATCCTTATCGCTGGGCTATCCTCCCTTATTAATCATTGGGCGAGCAACAGGCCTATATGAACTGGACGCACCTGCCCTGCTTGTGAACACTAATCTACCCCTCCTCATGCTCACTATTCTTGTCAAAACAAAATTAGTAACATTAGTTCTCAAGAAAAATTACAAAAAACTAAAGAATCATAAGTAAAAATAATAATAACATCTGTCAAAATACATAACAATCATATATTGTTCATAAGAAAAGCCAAAATATATTTATGAAATGACAGTATCAAATTAATACTGTAACAAACATTGATTCACTTCTTCTTCTAGAAATCATCTTTTTAAATTTTGAACGCCCAACGGATCACTCTCATATAGAATATTATCATCGTCCTCACCCATCTCGTATAAGTCATGAGGTTTCAAATGGACAACCATACTCCATTTGTTGTTAAGCACATCTTCTACAGAGTATACTTGATGCGCTTCGGATGTTTGGATGTATAGCTCGTCGTTGTCATTTTCACCGGTATGAATCAACTGTGAGAAATCAACATATGTCACCCTGAAGCCATTTGTCGTAATGCCCCTCAGTGTTGTTGTATTGGTCCACATTCATTTGAATAAAGTAATTGTAAAGTGACCATGATAATTCAATTCTACAATATCCAATAATTTCCCATAATATGGGACTCCACCGGATTGCATGTTCCTGTCACTACTACTTGCATAATTCCTCCTCCCGAAAATACTGTAAACTCCACTATTTTGGGTTGTCAACCCTTGGTCTCACTATAACGTTCAAAATTTGAGTCTGTTTACATTGTATGCACTGTATCGGTGTGCTCTATCCAGAGGGCCAATTGCTAGAAATCTTAGATTAGTTGACAAAGACCCACTGGCATCATTTGTCATCTGGGAAAAAAGATGGAGCTGTGAGTTATGTTCATGATAGACTGTAAATACAAATTAACCATCAATTGTATACTTACACGAAGAGTGAACCAAGAGAAAAACTCCCTATGAACTTTTTTATCTATCTGAGAAGATGATCGGGTTCTACTTCATGAGCTATGCCTTACATATTCTCTAAATTCCCTGTACAACAAAGACGATAGATAAACTTAATGCTTTATATTAGCTAGGTAAATATTAATGCAACACTAAGTCTTGGTGTACTCACTGAAGGTAAGGATTAACTTCCTGACAGCTTGTTAAGACATGGCGATGGGCTTGCAATTTTTGCTACAGAGAAAGTGTGAAATACTCAAACCTACCAACAGGTCTTCCTACTTGTAGAAACAACGTACCCTTATAAGACGTCCCCACATCAGGTCAATCGTTAACCTGGATAGGACGAACTGTTAAGTGTACCATGATTGTGAAGAAGGAAGGCGGGAATAACATCTCCATATGACACAGCGTCAGAACAATACAATTTTAAAGTTGGTCAAGTTTGCTAACATTTAAAACTCTGGAACAAACATGTCGAAAGACTTAACAGAACTGGACCAGAACTGCGGAAACTTGCTCAGGGAGTGCATTCCTTATGGCTAAGGGTAGTAGTTGTTCCATAAGAATATGTAAATCATGACTTTTTAACCCCCCAATCTTACGTTGTCTTAAATCAATGCATCTAGAAATATTGCTAGAGTATCCGTTGGGTACATATATGTTTTTCAGTGTTCTAAGAAATATATCTTTACCTGCATTTGTCAATGTGAACAAGGTAGATAGATATTTACCATTTTCATCTGGCCAAAGCTCTGACCTCACACCTAACTCCTGTAAGTCTCTTCATGCATTTATGTGGTCTTTTGAATAGCCAATGTCATTTAGCAAAGTATACAGGATATCGTCACGGACATTTTTTTTAATATGCATGATATCAAGATTATGACGTAATAAATTGTTTGACTGTATGGAAGTTCAAAAAATATGCTTTTTTACGCCATTATTGAGTCCCAAATTCAACCCTTCTGTGACCTCAGGTCCTTTGTTCTCGACCTCCATGTTCCCCGTTCTTTTTGAACACAACGTTAATATCATTAATTTGTCTTAAAATGTCTACACCATTCAATTGCAGAGGAGGATTTCTTCTCTCATCTGTCCCATTAAACCTGTTATGGGCCATCCTAAATTTATGACCCGAGTTTAGAAAATGATGGTGTCCCATAAAACACCACTTTCGACTATGAGCTAGGCACACATCAATTTAGTCAAAATTACAGTGTGGACAGACCAATCCAGCATAAGTATTCCAACCAAATAAACATCCAAGGCCGAAAAAATCCCTGATTGTCCATAGAAGAGCAGCATGCATGTTGAACATGTCACTATTGAATGAATCGTATGTCTGCACACCGTTGAACCATAACTCCTTTAACTCTTAAATTAATGATTTCATAAATACATCTATATCATTTCTTAGTGCCTTTCTACATGGAATTATCATTGACAGCATAAAAGAACTCTGCTTTATGCATATCCAATGAGGAAGATTGCAAGGGATCAATACGACTGACTATATGTTATAACTTGTACTCAAGTTCCCAAATGGATTGAAACCATCAGTGGCAAGCCCCAAACGCACATTCCTCGGATTTGATGCAAATTAAGGATTCAAAAGGTCAAATCTCTTCCATGCCTCAAAGTCCCTTGAATGCCTCATCATGCCGTTTGTAACATCCCTAATTTTGTTTCTTTTATTAATAAAGGTACATAAATATTTAATTAAGGAAATAAAATTATTAAACAATTTTTAGATATATAAGTAAATATAAGTCTTAGAAATTCTTCACTTTATGTGTATACATAGAAAAATGTTTCTAACATTAAGGGAATAGGTAAAGAGAGAAAACCTAATAGGAAAACTTAGAAATAACATACTAAAGAGAGGTGAAATTCTTGGGTAAGGAAGATAAATTTTTGGGAAGTAAGTAAAGGTCTTAAAATTTCAAGAAGATTAGGTTAGGGTAATTTTTTCTAATTCAAGAGCTAGAGTTACTAAGTTTAACATATTTACCCATACATTGGGCTTTCACCTATGAATACTTCATATAGAGTTTTTCACTTCACATGAGTTTCTAGCAAGCCAATTGGATAACCCAAGTAAGAGATATAACATAGACTTGAACGAGGATATAGAAGTTGGACCGATAGCACAAAAAGCATGAGAATGTGACCAAGCCCTCCATGAAAGGAAGAATTTTAGCCAAAGCAAAGGAAATGGGTAATAATGAGAGCAAATCTAAGAGGGAAAAATAAGAACAATGTGAGGAAATAGTAGTGTAATAATAATCAAGATTAGGTCACAAGGCATTAAGACAAAACAGCTATATCCTACATTCATAATTTTAACCAGTAGATAATAATACATGGCATTATGACAAAACATCCCTATCCTACACAAATAATTTTAGCCAAGCAAGGAAAATTCAAGAGCTAAAAATTTGTCACTTAGAAAGGCAAACCTATCATATTTGAGGAAGAAAAAAGGAAAAAGAAATGAATTCTTAAATCAAAGGGACCTTGTCCCTTGTCTTAAGAGTATTTTATCATGATTTTCAAATAAAAATCTTCTTTTGCTATGCATATCTTGACTAAGGGAGAAGAAGACAAGAACGAGTTGTCTTTCTCCAAAAAGCAACCGAGTGCATCTTAATTGTGATAAGGTAGACTCATGATTATGAGAGGTGAACCATTTGATAGTTTATTTAAGTAAAACCCACCCTTATAACATTTTAATTTCATCTAAGTGAGGGAGAGGAAAAAATAAGAGCAAGGTAGAGTGAGGAAAGGAGAGGAAGAGAGGAGAAGAAATGAAGGGAAAAGAAGGGGAAGTCTAGATGACTAAATACTCAAGGTAAGTTAGCTTAATATCCACTTGAATCCATCTTTTCTCTTCATCCTTAGCGTTCAAAACTCACCCTCCTTATCTTATTTAAGATGTTGGAAAAGATAAGGGAAGTGAGGAATCTTATCACTTCCTTCAAGGGTAAACAAGAAAAATAATTTATTAAGTGAGTTAGAGATATCTTTATGTAGGTTTAACAATATCTCTTTTTGAAGAAAAGCTTTGAAATTTGTAATATTTATATGGGATTTTGATCTTAGAACTTTGATGAAATTTACAATATTTACTACTTTGATGATTGGTTATGGATGTTACTATATCATGTTACATGTTATCTTGTATATGATGGATGTTTTGAATCTTTCGGTTGGTGTGGAAAGTTCTGCATAGGTATGGCTATTAATTACATGTATATCTAATTGCTCTTATCAATTACATGCAAGCTGAAGTTAAAAGATGCAATAACACTAAAGAAAATAATAGAAATTCTTGAAATGAAATTGAGAGGAAAAATTTGTTATAGTACGAAGTTGGAATCGACTCAGACACCATCATAGGGCCTACAAATCAAAGTCCATGAAGTTAGAATGGTAGATAAATGTGAAGTGATTTTATTGATTTTAACCATTTTTGTTGAAAGAATATGTTAGGTGGCTATGGTAGCCCACAAGGAGTTCTAGGTGAATTGGATTAGTTTTATTTCGAGAACCATCACCTTCTTTTGCCTTATCTTTTATTTTCTTTTTTCTTTTTTTGGATGTTGAAAGAGAAGATTTTTCTATTTTTCTTCATTTTTTAAAGAAAGAAATTTTCTATTTTTTTGTATTTTTGAAAAAAGGAATATGCACCCAAGAATGGAAAAGCAAGTAGACAGGCAAATTACAAGATGTAAAATCTATTCATGTAGTGCATCCTAAGAGAGGTTCTATATCCTCCCTCATTGTCATTGATCAACGGCCTACTAGTAAGATACTTGCTTATGTATAGAGACAAAAGTAGATAGCCACCTCTTAGAAATCAGATAACTAGTTGTTTCATCATTAACATAAAGGCCTTTACAGATTACTAAGACGTCACAAATATATATATATATATATATATATATATATGCTAGATATGCATTATTGTTTTACAAATAAAATAAGGTACCACTGAGTATCGATCCCTAAATTGGAGGTCCTTCTCCTGTATTAGATTCCCAAAGCTCCTTCATGTCGATGCTCACAGGATTTCTAGATATCCCAGCTGTGCACTTTTCAAAGGAAAATAAAGCGACTTAGATTCTCATCAAGAAAATATTGTAAACTGAAATCTAATTATAGATCAGTTTCCTTTTTGCCATAAGATCAGAAGCTCAGGCAAACACAAGACGACCATTTTTATCATACCAAAATTTTGAGTGCAATAAGTCAAGGAGTTGGTGACCTATTTTTTAAGCATAACTCAAATCCCAAAATCAAGTCAGACTAAAACAATACACCTCGCAGTAACCTCTAATGAGAATATGAACTTCCACACGTTTCCGAATAGATCTTTACAAATGAAGAACATGCACATCAAAATCAACCCAAGTCTACAAAGATGATCACATCACCTAGTGAATATCAACCCAAAATTCTGTAAAAATTGGACTCCGAAGTTTCACAAACTCAAACACAACACAAGCCATTTCATAAGCAAACCCAACTAAGAAGCACCAAAAAGAGACCCAAAGTTAAAGTATCAACCTCTAGCACAAATTAGCGGAAACATGGTTACAGAAAGAGCAAGCAAAAGGTAAGGAGAATATCTCAAAATGGATCCCACTCGAAAGCCAAATTTCTATACCCAGGGATTAAATAGAAACCGAAGAATGTCAAATCTATCCAAAATCCATTTAACTGATCTTTAAGCAACATCCAGAATTTAAGCAGCAAATATTTCAGATGTAATCACCATTTTTCTAAAGAACTTAAATCTTATACTAAGACCAAGGTCCTCTTCATCTGAACAGAGGTAGCGTAAACGACAATTGTGCGTGGTGATGCTTGAAACATATCCCAAAATATTCCAACAGTGTATACATACACAAAAAGTGAACATAAATTAAATTCTTGTCTAGAGAATTATTAAAGCCCAAACATGGATGCATGACAAATTCGAAATTGTACATGTGGCATGCCATTGCAACCTAATGCGTACAATATGTTAGTAGACATGTGGGTAGGCCTAAATATGCACGCGTCACAAGAAAATGGAATAAATGCCCCTGCATGTATGCTTGACATATTAGCGAGAGCTTGAAAACAAAAAGTATGACAATAAAAGTTAAGCCTAAATGCACATGCATGATGAAATAAAAATTAAATCTAAATATTTATGCATGAGAAATTATTATTATTATTTGGATAAGTGGAAAATCATATTCATATAAGATAAAAAATACATCAAGCATAAATGTCAACAAATAAAAGACAAATTTAGGATAAACAAATCTTACAACTTCTGAAAATATAACAAAAGAGCTAAGTACTATGACTAAAAAATAAAGAGACAACATATCTCTCAAATCTTAATTTATCAAAAATTACATCTCGAAATTAAGGTACACACCTAATACAATAAAAAAAGAGAAGAAAAAAAAGAGACTTATCACTAGAGAGACAACATACATCTTAACATTCTCTAAAAGTTAACTATTTTTAAATTCCTTCTATTCAATCATAAATCCAATGTTGTAGATTTTATATTTTGTCTATCTAGATTTAGTCCAAAGAGAGAGAGAGATATATATGTATATATATATATATATATATATATATATACATGTATATATATATATATATATATATATATACATGTATATATATATATACATGTATATATATATATACATGTATATATATAGATACATGTATATATACATGTATGTATACATGTATACATACATGTATACATACATGTATATATATATATATATATATATATATATATATATATAAAATGTAAATGTTGTAAAGAAGTTTAATTCTCTTTAAATTTTTTTTACTCAATTGCAAATCCATTGTTGTCGATTTTATTTTTTGTCTATTCAGATTTAGTTCAAAGAGATGGATCTAAGTTCAATATTGTAAATTTAGACAAAATCTACATATAACTTTGAAGTTATGAAATCTTTTTTACAAAAAGAAGAAAAATTTTATTTAAAAGAAGTAAAAAAAATCTCTTAAAGAGAAAGAGAAAACATGTCTTCCAAACAAAAATATGAAAGAATGAAAAAAAAATAGAAAGAGGAGGAGGAGAAGGAGTCCTAAAACTAGTGCCACTTAGTGAAGAAGAGAGAAAAAGGAGGAGACGGGTGTGGCTAGAAATTAGAAATTAAACCTTTATGAAAGGATGAAAAATTGGGAATTGGGCTCAAACACTTATGCATAATGTAACATTCTTAATTTCGTTTCTTTTATTGATAAAAGTACATAAAAATTTAATTAAGGAAATAAAATTTATTAGACAATATTTTAGATATCTACGGAAATATAATCCTTAAAAATTCTTCACCTTATGTATATGCATAGAAAATGTTTCTAACATTAAGAAAAAAAATAAAGAGGAAAAACCTAATAGGAAAGAAATTAGAAATAACATACTAAAGAGATGCAAATTTCTTGGATAAGGAAGATAAATTTTTAGAAACAAGTAAAGCTCTTAAAATTTCAAGAACATTGAATTAGGGTAATTTTTCCTAATTTAAGAAGTAGAGTTACTAAGTTTAAAATCTTTACCCATACATTGGGCTTTTACCTATGAACACTTCATATAGAGTTTTTCCACTTCACATAAGTTTCTAGCAAGCCATTGGATAACCTAAGTAAGAAATAAAACATAGACTTGGACTAGGATATAGTAATTGGACCAATAGCCTAAAAATTATGAAAATGTGACCAAGCCCTCCAAGAAAGGTATAATTTTATCCAAAGCAAAGAAAATGGGTAGGAATAAGCCCAAATCCAAGAGAAAAAATAAAATAAAATAAATTAGGTGATGATATAATAATGTAATAATAAAGATTAGGTTACATGGCATTAAGACAAAAATTTAGCAAGTGGTGTGATTCTACACTCATAATTCTAGCAAGTGGTATGATAATACATGGAATTAGGACAAAACATTCCTATCCCACACAAATAATATCAACCAAATAATGGAGATTCAAGGGCTAGAAATTTGCCACCTAAAAAGGCAAACCTATCATACTTGTTTAAGAAAAAAGAAAATGGAAAAGAATCCCTAAATCAAAGGGACCTTGTCCCTTATCTTAAGAACATATCATCATAATTTTCAAAATACAAATCTCCTTTTCCTATGCATATCTTGACTAAGGAAGAGGAAGACAAGAACATAAGTTGTTTGTTTTCCAAAAATTCAACAAAGTGTATCCTAATTGTGATAAGGTAGACCCATGATCATGAAAGGTGAATTATTTGGTGGTCTATATAAGAAAACCCACCCTTACAACATTATAATTTCATCCAAGTGAGGGAGAGGAAAAATAGAAGCAAGGTAGAGTGAGGAAAGGAGAGGAAGAAAGGAAGAAAGAGGAAGGAGAAGTCTAGGAGACTAAGTGCTCCAGGTAAGTTTAACAATATTTCTTTTTGAAGAAAACTTTTGAAACTTATAATATTTATATGAGATTTTGATCTTAGAACTTTTATGATTGGTCATGATGTTGCTATATCATGTTACATATTGATCTTACATGTGATGTATGTTTGAATACTTAGGTTGGTGTAGATAGTTCTGCATGGGTATGGCTATGGGTGGCAGAATTTTAAGCTTCGGTGTTTTAATTTCTGGGAACAATCTATAAGAAATTAAAATAAATGGTTAACATATGAATTATAGATATATGTGTCATGGATATTTAGCCACTGGAATCATTCAATTTAGAGTTCATATGAGGAAGATATGTTCCGATTAGTAAACAAAGGTCAGAAAATGGTTAATCAGGGAAGAATATGTTAGGATAGCTTCAGTGTTTTAAATTCTGGAAAAATTCTATAAGGAATTAAAATAAATGGTTAACATATGAATTATATATGTTTGTGTCACAGATGTTTAGCCATTGGAATAACTTAATTTGGAATTCTTATATGGGAGATATAGTCAGAATAGTAAGTAAAGGTTAGAACCTACTCGAGAAGAAATAATATTGAATTTAAGGGAGTAATAAAACTACGATTTATTACTATTTTGCTGATATGATTAACATAAGAGTTTTAGATAATTGTCTTAACTTTCCATAGACACCAAGATCACCTCAATCGGAGTTAAAATGAGGGGGTTATACTCTGATTAGTGAACAAAGGTCACAGAGCACGGCCAGACCGTGTTCTGGGTGCTTCAAGCACGGGCTAGCCGTGTTCAGGGCTGTTTTTTAGTACATTTGAAGTATTTTTAAAGCATGTCCGTGTCTTGGAACATGGCTAGACCATTTTGGAAGCTGGTTAAGCCTATTTTCAACATTTTTCTACCCTAGATGAATCTCTTTAACTCTAGGGTAATAGTAGAAATCAAATTGGAGAACAATGCTCTATAAATTTGTAAGAACATGTGTTGGAAATGATATAAATAAGAAGAAAATTACTAAAGGCCAAGCATAAAGAGAAGGTTAGATATGATGAAAACCTGCATCAAAAAAATAAAGAAATAAAATTAATATTTAAAAAAGAAGACGAATCTTATAAATGAAAATAATAAATGACTAGTATATGCCATAGCCATTTCCATTGTATGAACTTCTTACCATCTTAAGTGTGAAATTCTGACATGGAAATATTTTATAAAGTGATATTTGAAATGGTTATGTTCATGGCATGATTATCAATGATTTATGGTAATAGTTATATTTTGATGAACATACTTGTTATTGAAAGCATATTTTTGGCTATCATTGTGAAAAGAAAAGAAATGAGCACGGTCACATGGCAATCCGTGTGGTGCACCAGTAGGAGACGCCCTACCAACGGTTATGATTATGATTATGAGAAAAGAAAGAGAAAGTGTGCCATGTCAGACGGAGCGAGAAAAACTCGTACCTGAGAGTAGAGGATACTCACCCTGACTGGGGTAGCTTGAAATGAGAATAAGTTGTTGGCCATCATATGATATTCTAAAAATAGTTACTCCTGTCATACATATTATTACTGTATGATTCTTATGTGCATAGATATAATGCATTCATGTAACCAAAGATATTTTCTGTAGTTTATACAGCTGAACATGATGTGATGAGCTATATTGATGATGATTTATTGTGAACTTACTGAGATTTAATTCTCACTATATTTCCATATCATGTTCAGAAAATTAGTTATGCAGATTTTTCTATAGCTCTGGCTATTAGTGCACGTTGGATCGAGTACTTTATGTTGGGCAGATCCCAGAAGAAAATAAAATTTTTGTGGTCGAGTTGGCTTAGATACCGGTGAAGGTGCAACCACCCGCACCTGTATCTCCGGAATTGGTCAACCAGAATAAATAAGATGTAGATTTTTATGTGTTTGATATGTTGTACGTATGTTTTGATTAATGACATGTATGTGAACTCTGTATTGTATAAATTAAATAAATGTTATATTGAGTTAAGTTGTAACGAGGTAATAACTTCATGGTATTTTTAAAAAAAAATGTTGATACTTAAATGGAGTTGTTACACATAACAATTTTGAATTAGGCCTAAACATGTATGCATGAAAAATTGGAAAATGGGCCCACACTAAATGACTCGAAACATTCCAGGAGGCAGTTAGTCGAAAGGCTGAAGAAAAGCCTAAGCAGCCACAAAACCAAGTTTCCAGAACCATACACTAGCACCTTTCATCAATATGAGAGCGAAAGAAAAAAATAGCAGAAAAATTTCCATTCAAAACTGAACTGAGAAATTATCCATATGCAAAATAAATCAAGCACAATCTCAACTTAGCCTCCCTAAATCAAAACCCCAAGATTCAAATTAAAACTTATCCCAACCTTAACATGATTTTATTTTCATTCCCGGAGCATACTCAAAACTGAAATTCGGGTAAGCACGAAAGCCAAGCAGGAAACACTAAAAGAATATCAGAAAATAGCTGGCCCATTTAATCAAATATGCCTTTTCATTAAATTAAAAGATATTATTATTTTCGCTGCTTTTCCATCACAAAACTCCTACATAGTTCCAATCAAAAACACCAAAATGGTTTGAACCAATCCCAATTAAGAAAAAGGCAGCAAACAAGTCCTCAGAAATCATAATTTCAAGCAGAACTGGTTTTCAAAGCACAGGCTGCTTGAAACTTACCATCAGCAAAGAAGATAATTGTCAAAAGGAACTCAAACACCACCTTGGAACATTATTAAGTCAATGAGCAGAAAAAACATGACAAGTGGGGCTGAGCCAAGTATAATTGATCATTAAATGAATTTGAAACTTGTCTTGAATCGAAAAGAAAAAAGCCTTGCAGCTAAAAGTGCTCAAGCCGCACAGTTCAATCACAAACAAGAAAAGGCCAATCCCCAGTGAAACGATTCATATGTCACTTAGAACAAAAATGAGAAAATAAAATGTGTAAAAAAGTCTTGAATACACGGTAAGGGAAATATAACCTAGAAAACTTAAGCGATAATATCCCAATGTACCATGTGCAAGGGAAGAACCAGCGATCAGCACCATTGTCAACAAAGTTAAATATATCAATAACTCATAATATGCAGTACCAAAATATTCATTTTTAATAGCAAATGATAGTCTTAATAAACATCAACAAGCACACTCAAAGATTCAAGGCATGTTTTTAGGATAGCTTCACCCCTAAACACTATCACATGAAACCAGCAAAGGAAATCTCATTCAAAACAGCAATAGAACCAAAAAGGAATCTGTACGTGTTGCCTAGCTCAAAAACACAAGGAAGGGAAAAAAACCTGAAATATAACCTTTGAAACTTTATATTCCAGTCCAGGAAAGGCACTAAAATAGAGATGAAAATCGACGCATTGTCAAAGAAGCACCAACCGGCCAAATCAACATAAAAATAATTACAATTGTCCACAATTTCAAATAGCAGCAGCAAACGAAAGCAACACAGCACTTAGAAGCAATCCAAAGATGAATATGATCCCCTTTATCCTCTGAACCTCTTGGCATCAAGGACAATCTGTACTATGACCTAATTATAGCTTATAAACCAAATAAACACAATTTCATCCTAGCTGATGCATCGAGAAAGCATAAAATTGAAAAATAAACATGGAATGTCTAAAACTATGTATTATTTCTAAATTATTCTAAATGAAAAAAAAATTCAATAACATAGGTTTAAATATGAAAAAGCCTAGATAGAATCCTGGTCAAGGTTAAATAGAAAAATAGGAAAGAAATTCCTAAAATTAAGGAAAAAATAGGAAAATAACCCGAAATGTGCATTTTTTAGGGTTTTTGGACCTGAAAATGGCCTTAACCAAGTGAACATGGGTTGCCACATTGTAGGGTTTTGAACGAGTTTTGAAACAATTAATAACGGGCCTTGTAATTTCACTTGAATTGAAAGTTATGCAAATTCTTCCTGAGTTAATGCATAGTCCCATTGTTTTGGCTTACCACCAAAAATACTCTTACTAAGATTCTTTAGAGTTCAATTGACTAACTTAATTTTTCCATTTGATTGAGGATGAGTTGTGTTACTAAAATTCAATGAGGAATCAAACATCTTCCACAAAGTCCTCCAGAAGTATATGAGGAACTTACTATCTTTGTCATTTGTAATAGTTTTAGGAACACCGTGCAAATGAACTACCTCCTTGTAGGGATGAGCATAACCCACATTATCTGTTGAAATCCGATTGAACCCGACAAAAAATAACTATTTCGGGTGGATTAAATCGAGTTGACGGGTTTAATTAAAAAAATCAAGTTTATCATTTAGGGTCGGGTTTAGGATGCTTGAACCCGATATAACCCGACCCGACCGACAATATATATAAAAGTAAAATGAAGTTAAAGCAACATGTTAACTTTGGCTCAATGGTAAGTAACACATACACTGCCTATTGGGATGTGGGTTCAAGGTTATTAAAGTACCTTGGTTTTTGTCTTTTTAATTTCATGAACATAAAAAACCCAAAAAGATGTCATTTTCCAATTCAATATAAAGTCAGAAACCCTCAAACCCTCATCTTCGTCCAGCCATCCTCCCATAGCCGCAAGCCAGTAGCCTTTCCACTATCTCGCCATATCCCTCCCTCCCAGAGTCTAGATTCTGCAGAATACTTCCATGGCTTCAAAATCAGTTCACCCAAGCCGAGCTCTACAGCTTAAAAACAAAAAATCCCAAGTAAGTTCATCTTTGTTCTGATCCTCTCTTAGTCTCTTGGCTTGTAGGATCTTTTTAATCACTTTGCTTTTTTTCTTCTTAAGGTTCAGATTCTTTTTTATGTTCATTTATGTAATTAGATTTCAGTGTGATGCTAATTTATGGTTGGTTTGTGTAGTTCATGAGCATAAAGAAGGAGAGTGGGAAGTTGACGATTGGTTTCAAAGATGTCAAGCATAAACTTTGAGTGAAAAAGAAATCAGATCTAAGTAACATCCTTCATCCTTCTCGTTGGTTTCTTCTCTTCATCCAGCTTCTACTTTGTTTGCCTTTGTTTTCTTCATTAAATCTGAACTGTCTACATTGATCGATCTGATTGTGACCTGTATGAACTCGAATAATTTAGATTGCTTGAATCATCGGTCAATTTCGGTTGTCCTTTTTGCAACTCGACTTTTGTTCGAGTAGCTTGGATTTATGCTTAAACCCTATCCAACCCAACCCATGCTTACCCTTACCTCCTTGAAGAATAGTTTGGCTATATTGGTTGCATTTGTAACTTTCATATAAGGGATAAAATATGTCATCTTGCAAAACCTATCAACCACCGTAAAGACAAAATCCACACCTTTATGGGTTATGGGTAATCCAAGCATAAAATTCATGGATAAATCCTCCCAAATGTTCTTTGGAATATGAAGTGGTGTGTACAAGCCTATATTCTAGCTTGACCCTTGGTTGATTGGCAAATATAGCACCACTAGACAATATGCATCATATTCTTATTCATATAACACTACAAGAAAAAGGAGATTTTACGGCGGGTTCTTAGTGGCTTTAGCAACAGTTTTAACCGTAGCTAAACACCTTAACAACGGTTGGTCGAACCGTCGTGGAACCAAGCGCATTGCCACGATTTTAGTCAACAGTGGGAATGGCGTTGTTAGGACTTGGCATAGCGATGGTTTATAGAACCGTCGCTATTTTTCATTTTGATGATGGTTTCAAGAATCGTCGTTAAGACATGTCTTGGAGACAATTTTGAAACCGTCGCTATGGCAAGGACGGTTACCAAAACGTCGTTATGTCTGTGTAAATAACGATGGTTACCAAAACTATCGTTATGTCTTTGTAAATAAGGACAATTTTTTGTAACTGTCGTTATTTCTTATAAAAATTTTTAACATTTTTTATTCTACTTAATTTACATTTTAATTTTATTTTATATTATTATTCTCACGTTTAATAATTTAAAATATATGCTTTTCTTTGACAATTATCTATGTAAATAATTTTTTAATGTTAGATTTTTTATGAAATATATCGATATATATCCACAATTTGAATATAAAAAAAATGTTGCAAATCACATTAACAAATAAATTGTGAAAAAAAATTAATAGTCACTCAAAAGTTAAAATTACAATTTACAGTGTATAGAAACTACAAAAAAAAATATAAAATAGAATCATGAACTCAGGCCCTGTGGGGTCTGATCAGGTTGATGTCCACTGCCTTGATCACTAAGGACCTAATAAATTGATTTTGTTACATAAACATTTGGAAATTAAATAAATTAATAGCAATAATTGTTTACGAAATTTAAGATTGAGAAATTACCCTAGGATTTGCACTCTCACTCTGAGCAAGTACAATTTCAGGTGGCGCTTGACCCTGGAAGTTTTGGAGCAGGAATGCCATAGCTACCTCCATCTGTCTCTGTCGTATTGCGATGTCAGCGCCACGTGCCTCCTCTCACTCCGCCTCTCATCGCTGTTGCTTGATGTCCTGCTTATGTATTGCCACTTTCAGGCAAACCACTTCATTCTACAATTTCTTGTACGAAGGCCTAGAGTGTGAGTTGCCATCCATACATTGCCGCGACTAGACCCTCAACCTTAGCCTTCTGAATATATTAACAATTAATACAAAAATTTCAATGAATTTATATTTTATTTAAAATGAAATAATATACTAATCAAGGGAAACTCACAAGCTCAGCCTTTCTACGTGCAAGGCTCTTCGATCCAATGGTATGTGGCATCGTCATACGTCTTCTGTTATGTCTATTTTGAGTAGCCACATCCTAATTAATTGCATAAATAGATTAATTTATCAATCTCTTTGAAAAAAAACATATATAAAGAAATGGATATAGGTAATTACCATGGTCTTCGTGTTAAGTCAGTAGTCAATAAACGTAGCCCACTGATCATGTGGAATGTTAGATGTGAAATCTGTAACATCCCGTAATTTTTGTTTTTCAATAATAATGTTTTGTTATAAATAAATATGTTTTTATTTGTTTAAAAATGATTATGTTCTACTAAAAAAAGTATATTTTTAATTAAAATAATTATTGTTTTGCTTAAAATAATTATATTGGCCTTTAATAAATTTTGTTGTATTTTTAGAAATATTCTTTCTTTTATTATGTATAAAGATATTTATTTTATGATTTGTTTTATTAAGATTTTTATCAAGAAAAGTCATGAGTTAAGAGTTTAACTAAATGTTTATGAGAATGAAAATTTTTAGAAATATTTGAAATATTTTAGGATGGAAAACGGTATTTATATGAATATATATAAAATAAAATAAAAATAAATCTAAATATTTAATTATTAAATAATAATAATAATAATTATAATAAAATAAAAATAAAAAGGGAACGGGGAAGACGAATGCAGAAACCGGAAGGGGAGGAGAATGAATAGTGAAAGTGTGAATAGTAACCTTCAATTTCTCTCTAAATCTGAAGTGCCTATTAGCTTCCAATCTCCAAACTGAGGATATCACTAGATTCAGAACGGAGAATACTACGATTTTGACAGATTAATTTTTCAAATCAGCTGTTGAATCACCGTAGATCTGAAGTAGAAAATTTCAGAAAAAAGTAAGTTATGAAACTCTTACTTAGAGACCTCCAATTGAAAATCTGACACTGTAGATAGATTCAGGAGCTAGATAAACCTTAGGATATGAATATTTTTGACCATCTGATCATTTTTTGTTCGTTGTGAATAGTGATCTTTCGGTGGATGAATAGTTTTCCGGCTAGTGAATAGTGCTTTCCGGCGATGAATAGTGACCAAGCTCTCGGAGTCATTTTCTAAGTCTTTGGACCATCCGGACACGTTTTTGAGGTCTAATTGGTCTAATTTGGCTTGGAAAAGTACATTTTAGGGCTGTCTAACTAGGAGCCCTACCTTGTGAGTAGATAATTCTTTTTATGACTTGTCCCATGCTCTTCTTGAACTATAAATGTATTATTGTTTCTGTTTATAAATTATTTATTCTATTATAAGTTTATTAAATGTGTTAAAATATCTGTTATATTTACAAACTGGCACATAGTTCAAGAAGAGTATGGTTTTAGAAATAGATTTTGGAACTCATTGAATATGTGGTTCTAAATGTATTTATCATTATTTGATAAAGTGAATATTATGTGCACAATGCATAGATTTGTAAAGCTATATACTTATGAAAATGATGCATGTCATATTATAAATGAGATTGAATGGCAAGCATAAAGCTCATGACGAGTTGCTTGATAAATATGACACGCGTAAAGCTCATGGCGAGTTACTTGATAATTTCACATGTATATATATGTATTGATGAATATCGGCTAGTTGTATGGCTTGTGATGGTACCGAATAGGGGATGCCCTATTAGCCTAAGTGAGCCGAGAGAGGGCCGCTCCAACCGGGTGACAGTGGTAATGTGAGGGGACAGAAGGGTGATGTACTCATATTCCATGATCACTTATTGTGATTGGGGTTGAGGTCACTATGTTTATAGCAAATAAATTATATTTTCATTGCATTGAACAGATTGCCGAGTGAGGCAAGTGCATTAAAAGTGATGATTTTATCTCCAAATCTTAATATTTTACTATAGCTTATACAGTTGAACATAACAACATTTGTTTAATGATCATACCGTGCAACATATGGTTTTAGATATCTAAATATCCTTTGATTTGAGAATATTTGAAATACGGGTCCCATATGAATGTACTTCTGAACTGTATTTTCTATGTGACATATTTTAAAATATAAGTACATCCATATGTTGACCTAAGAGGTCATAGGAAGAATTATTTGCTCACTGAGTTTTCAAACTCACTACACGATATTTCCACATTTTTCAGATAAGAATATCAGAGTCTGATTCGGTAAATAGTTGACATATTCTCTGGGTGAGTCTACGTTGTTTCCAAGGCTCAGTTTTTGAATTATACCGTTGTTGTATTCTAGAGTGCTCTGAACGCTACAGGTAAGATCCCCATTTCTGCTGTACTTTAATGTTTATAGACTTGGTCTGTATATTGTGTATACATGAGAGATCCTATATATATCTGTTCCCATGATAAAGAATTAAATTATATATCTTTATGGAAAATATCTGATTGCGGAAATAATAATTTAAAAAAAATGTTTATTTTATGTAACGTAAATTGGGGGCGTTACAACATCATTAAGCAACTCCTCATTAGTCTTTGTCCCATCGTACCTGAGCCAAAATATATTGTAACGTGCGGCTTTCCACTTTGCTCCAAGTAACTGTAAAATTAACTTTTTGTGGAGGCCCGTCACATTAAAGTGTGTCTACAAAAGATAGTACAAATGTCAATGAAACATTAAAAATGTTTAGGTATAATTAGGAAGAATGAACAGTTCATACCTGTATTGTGTTAATGAACACTCATGTCTTGTAATCTTCTGGAATGCTCCTCAAATCTTTGTATGAGATAAAAAAGAAATGGAAGTTATCCCCAATGGTGCCAAGGACGACACCAAAGAGACCATTGCCGTCTTCGATGGGTTGGTAGGTGTTGTTAAACTGGGCAACCACCTTGTGCCTATAGGGTAATGCCCAAATGTCATGGACAGTCATCTGTCTAGGCATCACCTACCCGATCCCATATGTGAGAATATTAAATGAATGTATTAGCTCAATATTTGGGTGTTAATTATTATAGATACAAGAACTCTTCGATATTTACCTATGACGTCAACTGTCCAACTCCTCCTGCATCTACGCTCATGTTGAGCGAACTGACGCTCTACCTCCACGTCGGCCAACAGGTTGTTGACATCTATGTCGATATCGAAATCTTCCTCTGGTGCTTAGATGACGGAAGGAGAGAATATGGATGAGATAGTCTCTGACTCTGGTTCCCGAGAGTAAGGAAGGGGTATCGTGGATGGGACAGCCGCTAATTGGATAGTATCCTTATCGTTGGGCTATCCTCCCTTATTAATCATTGGGCGAGCAACAGGCCTATATGAACTGGACGCACCTGCCTTGCTTGTGAACACTAATCTACCCCTCCTCATGCTCACTATTCTTGTCAAAACAAAATTAGTAACATTAGTTTTCAAGACAAATTACAAAAAACTAAAGAATCATAAGTAAAAATAATAATAACATCTGTCAAAATACATAACAATCATATATTGTTCATAAGAAAAGCCAAAATATATTTATGAAATGACAGTATTAAATTAATACTGTAACAAACATTGATTCACTTCTTCTTCTAGAAATCATCTTTCTAAATTTTGAACGCCCAACGGATCACTCTCATATAGAATATTATCATCGTCCTCACCCATCTCGTATAAGTCATGAGGTTTCAAATGGACAACCATACTCCATTTGTTGTTAAGCACATCTTCTACAGAGTATACTTGATGCGCTTCGGATGTTTGGATGTATAGCTCTTCGTTGTCATTTTCACCGGTATGAATCAACTGTGAGAAATCAACATATGTCTCCCTGAAGCCATTTGTGGTAATGCCCCTCGGTGTTGTTGTATTGGTCCACATACATTTGAGTAAAGTAATTGTAAAGTGATCATGATAATTCAATGCTACAATATCCAATAATTTCCCATAATATAGGACTCCACCGGATTGCATGTTCTTGTCACTACTACTTGCATAATTCCTCGTCCCAAAAATACTGTAAACTCCACTATTTTGGGTTGTCAACCCTTGGTCTCACTGTAACGTTCAAAATTTGAATCCGTTTACATTGTATGCACTGTATCGGTGTGCTCTATCCAGAGGGCCAATTGCTAGAAATCTTAGATTAGTTGACAAAGACCTACTGGCATCATTTGTCATCTGGAAAAAAAGATGGAGCTGTGAGTTATGTTCATGATAGACTGCAAATACAAATTAACCATCAATTGTATACTTACACGAAGAGTGAACCAAGAGACAAACTCCCTATGAACTTTTTTATCTATCTCAGAAGATGATCGGGTTCTACTTCATGAGCTATGCCTTACATATTCTCTAAATTCCCTGTACAACAAAGATGATAGATAAATTTAATGCTTTATATCAGCTAGGTAAATATTAATGCAACACTAAGTCTTGGTGTACTCACTGAAGGTAAGGATCAACTTCCTGACAGCTTGTTAAGACATGGCGATGGGCTTGCAATTTTTGCTACAGAGAAAGTGTGAAATACTCAAACCTACCAATAGGTCTTCCTACTTGTAGAAACAACGTACCCTTATAAGACGTCCCCACATCAGGTCAATCGTTAACCTGGATAGGACGAACTGTTAAGTGTACCATGAATGTGAAGAAGGAAGGCGGGAATAACATCTCCATATGACACAGCATCAGAACAATACAATTTTGAAGTTGGTCAAGTTTGCTAACATTTAAAACTCTGAAACAAACATGTCGAAAGACCTAACAGAACTGGACCAGAACTGCGGAAACTTGCTCAGGGAGTGCATTCCTTATGGCTAAGGTTGGTAGTTGTTCCATAAGAATATGTAAATCATGACTTTTCAACCCCCTAATCTTACGTTGTCTTAAATCAATGCATCTAGAAATATTTCTAGAGTATCCGTTGGGTACATATATGTTTTTCAGTGTTCTAAGAAATATATCTTTACCTGCATTTGTCAATGTGAACAAGGTAGACAGATATTTACCATTTTCATCTGGCCAAAGCTCTGACCTCACACCTAACTCCCGTAAGTCTCTTAATGCATTTATGTGGTCTTTTGAATAGCCAATGTCATTTAGCAAAGTATACAGGATATCGCCACCGACATTTTTTTAATATGCATGATGTCAAGATTATGACGTAATAAATTGTTTGATAGTATGGAAGTTCAAAAAATATGCTTTTTAACGCCATTATTGAGTCCCAAATTCAACCATTCTATGACCTCAGGTCCTTTGTTCTCGACCTCCATGTTCCCCGTTCTTTTTGAACACAACGTTAATATCATTAATTTGTCTTGAAATGTCTACACCATTCAATTACAGAGGAGGATTTCTTCTCTCATCTGTCCCATTAAACCTGTTATGGGCCATCCTAAATTTATGACCCGAGTTTAGAAAATGATGGTGTCCCATAAAACACCACTTTCGACTATGAGCTAGGCACACATCAATTGAGTCAAAATTACAGTGTGGACAGGCTAATCCAGCATAAGTATTCCAACCAAATAAACATCCAAGGCCGAAAAAATCCCTGATTTTCCATAGAAGAGCAGCATGCATGTTGAACATGTCACTATTGAATGAATCGTATGTCTGCACACCGTTGAACCATAACTCCTTTAACTCTTAAATTAATGATTTCATAAATACATCTATATCATTTCTTAGTGCCTTTCTACATGGAATTATCATTGACAGCATAAAAGAACTCTGCTTTATGCATATCCAATGAGGAAGATTGCAAGGGATCAATACGACTAGCTATATGTTATAACTTGTACTCAAGTTCCCAAATGGAATGAAACCATCAGTGGCAAGCCCCAAACGCACATTCCTCGGATCTGATGCAAATTAAGGATTCAAAAGGTCAAATCTCTTCCATGCCTCAGAGTCCCTTGAATGCCTCATCATGCCGTTTGTAACATCCCTAATTTTGTTTCTTTTATTAATAAAGGTACATAAATATTTAATTAAGGAAATAAAATTATTAAACAATTTTTAGATATATAAGTAAATATAAGTCTTAGAAATTCTTCACTTTATGTGTATACATAGAAAAATGGTTCTAACATTAAGGGAATAGGTAAAGAGAGAAAACCTAATAGGAAAACTTAGAAATAACATACTAAAGAGAGGCGAAATTCTTGGGTACGGAAGATAAATTTTTGGGAAGTAAGTAAAGGTCTTAAAATTTCAAGAAGATTAGGTTAGGGTATTTTTTTCTAATTCAAGAGCTAGAGTTACTAAGTTTAACATCTTTACCCATACATTGGGCTTTCACCTATGAATACTTCATATAGAGTTTTTCACTTCACATGAGTTTCTAGCAAGCCAATTAGATAGCCTAAGTAAGAGATATAACATAGACTTGAACTAGGATATAGAAGTTGGACCGATAGCACAAAAAGAATGAAAATGTGACCAAGCCCTCCATGAAAGGAAGAATTTTAGCCAAAGCAAAGGAAATGGGTAAGAATGAGAGCAAATCTAAGAGGGAAAAATAAGAACAATGTGAGGAAATAGTAGTGTAATAATAATCAAGATTAGGTCACAAGGCATTAAGACAAAACATCTATATCCTACATTCATAATTTCAACCAGTAGATAATAATACATGGCATTATGACAAAACATCCCTATCCTACACAAATAATTTTAGCCAAGCAAGGAAAATTCAAGAGCTAAAAATTTTCCACTTAGAAAGGCAAACCTATCATATTTGAGTAAGAAAAAAGGAAAAAGAAATGAATTCTTAAATCAAAGGGACCTTGTCCCTTGTCTTAAGAGTATTTTATCATGATTTTCAAATAAAAATCTTCTTTTGCTATGCATATCTTGACTAAGGGAGAGGAAGACAAGAACGAATTGTCTTTCTCCAAAAAGCAACCAAGTGCATCTTAATTGTGATAAGGTAGACTCATGATTATGGGAGGTGAACCATTTGATAGTTTATTTAAGTAAAATCCACCCTTATAACATTTTAATTTCATCTAAGTGAGGGAGAGGAAAAAATAAGAGCAAGGTAGAGTGAGGAAAGGAGAGGAAGAGAGGAGAAGAAATGAAGGGAAAAGAAGGGGAAGTCTAGATGACTAAATACTCAAGGTAAGTTAGCTTAATATCCACTTGAATCCATCTTTTCTCTTCATCCTTAGCGTTCAAAACTCACCCTCCTTATCTTATTTAAGATGTTGGAAAAGATAAGGGAAGTAAGGAATCTTATCACTTCCTTCAAGGGTAAACAAGAAAAATAATTTATTAAGTGAGTTAGAGAGATCTTTATGTAGGTTTAACAATATCTCTTTTTAAAGAAAAGCTTTGAAATTTGTAACATTTATATGAGATTTTGATCTTAGAACTTTGATGAAATTTACAATATTTGCTACTTTGATGATTGGTTATGGATGTTACTATATCATGTTACATGTTATCTTGTATATGATGGATGTTTTGAATCTTTCGGTTGGTGTGGAAATTTCTGCATAGGTATGGCTATGGGTGGCAAAATTTTAAGATTTTTATGTTGCTATTTTGTATATTTGAATGTGGTGAAATATTGGTTGAATAGGATTAGATGTAAATTAGGAAGAAAATGGAAGAGGATGTAATAAAATGATGAATTAAGACCTTAGGAAATGTTTGGTTAGGAAACTGGATTTTAGAGTAATTGGGTAAGCTTTTAGTTTTGAAATTCTGGGAATAATCGATTAGGAATTAAAAGAAATAGTTAACATGAAAAACCTAGATATATGTCTCATGGATTTTAAACTACTATAATCACTTAATTTGGAGTCTCAATGAGGGAGATATTGTCTGATTAGTAAGTAGTGGTCAAAAAATGGTTAACCAGGGAAGAATATGTTAGGTATGCTTCTATGTTTGAATTTTTGGGAAAACTATGTAGTGAATTAAAAGAAATGATTAATATGAAAAATATAGATATATGTATCATGAATTTTTAGCCACTAGAATAAATCAAATTGGAGACCATATGAAGGAGATATGGTCATATTAGTAAGCAATGGTCAGAAATTAGCTAAGTAGGGAAGAATCTGTTAGATAAACTTCTGTGTTTCAATTTTTGGGATATATCTATAGGGAATTAAAAACAATTCTTAACGTGAAAAATATTGATATATGTGTCATAAATTTTTAGCCACTAGAATCATTCAAATTGGAATGAATTTGAGGGAAATATGGTCAGATTAGTGAAGAGAGGTCAGAAAATAATTAACCAAGGAAGAATATGTTAGGTAAGCTTCTATGTTTGAATTTTTGGGCAAACTATACAGGGAATTAAAAGAAATGGCTAACATAAAAAATATAGATATATGTATCATGAATTTTTTGCCACTGGAATCATCTAATTTGGAATCCAAATGAGGGAGATATGGTCAGATAAGTAAGTAGAGGTCTGAACCTACCCGAGAAGAAATAATATTGAATTTGAGGGAGTAGTATTACTACGATTATTTAAGATTTCACTAAAATGTTCAACATAAGGGTTCTAAAGGATTGTCTTATCTTTAAATTGACAATAAGATCACCTCAATCAAATTTAAAATGAGGGTGTTATACTCTGATTAGTGAGAGAGGAAAATAATATTTAAGAAAGAAGAAGAATCTTATAAATGAAAATAATAAATGACTAGTGTATGCCCTAGCCATTGCCATTGCATGAATTTCTTACCATCTTAAGTGTGTAATTTTGACTTGAAAATATTTTATAAAGTGATAATTGAAAATGATTATGTTCATGGTAAGATTGTATTTTACCAATGATTTTTGGTAATGATTATGTTTTGATGATAAATTATAGCATGTGTGTATAAAGAACATACTTATTATTGAAATCATATTTTTGACTATTAATGTGAAAATAAGGAAAAGAGACGTGCACAGTCACTTGGTGGTCTGTGTGGTGCACCAGTAGGGGACACCCTACTCACGACTATGATTATGCTAATGAGAAAAGAAAGAGAAAGTGTGCCATGTTAGACGGAGCGAGAAAAGCTTGTTCTGGAGAGTCGAAAGTTCTCACCCTGACTGAGGTAGCTTGTAATGAAAATAAGTTGATAGCCATGATATGATATTTTGAAAATAGTTATTCATGTCATACATGTCATTATTACACGATTTTCATGTGTATTTATATGATCTAAGACATTTTTGTTGTAGTTTAGACAGATGAACATGACGTGATGAACATTATTGATGACGATTATGATTTAATGTTGAACCTACTGTGATTTAATTCTCACTATATTTTCAAATCATGTCCAGAAAACTAGTTATGTGTTACGCCCCTAATTTTAGAGCACGTGAAACACATACTTTACGATTATATATTTTTCATAACATGTATAATACATTCTTTTACATATATGTATTTCTATATATATACCAAATCTATTAACATCAAAGTACAGCGGAAGTAGGGATCATGCCTATAGCGTTCAAAGCATACTCTAAAATACAAATACAATATAAATCAAAATCTATTAGCCATGGAAACAAAGAAGGCTCACGCAGAGATTATGTCGTCTAGCTAGTCAACTATTTGAAAGGAAAGAATCAAAATTTATATCCTTATGTGAAAAACATAGAAATATCGTGTAGTGAATTTTGGCAACTTAGTGAGCAGATAATATCTCCTATGACCTCTTAGGTCAACATATGGATGTACTCATATTTTAAAACTTGTCATAGGAAATACAGTTCAGAAGTACATTCATATGGGACCCGTATTTCAAATATTCTCAGTTCATATCACATTCAGATATTCAAAATCATATGCAAGTGTAACATCCCTAATTTCGTTTCATGTATTAATAAAAGTACAAAAGTATTCAAAGTAACATCCCTAATTTCGTTTCTTTTATTGATAAAGGTACATAAATATTTAATTAAGGAAATAAAATTTATTAGACAATTTTTAGATATCTAAGGAAATATAATCCTTAGAAATTCTTCACCTTACGTGTATGCATAGAAATGTTCTAACATTAATGGAATAGGTAAAGAGAGAAAACTTAAGAGGAAAAATTAGAAATAAATATACTAAAGAAAGGTGAAATTCTTGGGTAAGGAAGATAAATTTTTGTGAAGTAAGCAAAGGTATTAAAATTTCAAGAAGATTGGATTAGGGTAATTTCCTATGGACACTTCATATAGATTTTTTCTACTTCACATAAATTTTTAGCAAGCCAATAGGATAGCCCAATGATGAAATAAAACATAGACTTGGACTAGGATATAGAAATTGGACCGGTAGCCCAAAAATCATGAAAATGTGACTAAGCCCATTATGAAAGGTAGAATTTTCACCAAAATAAAGAAAATGGGCAAGAATGGGCCCAAACCCAAGATGACAAATAAAAATAAAAATAAAATAAAGTGATGAAATAATGGTGTAATCAAGATTAGGTGACATGGCATTAAGACAAAAATTTAGCAAGTGGTGTGATATCCTACATTCATAATTTTAGCAAGTTGTATGATAATACATGGAATTAGGACAAAACATCTATATCCTACACTCATAATTTTAGCAAGTGGGTAATAATACATAGCATTATGACAAAACATCCTTATCCTACACAAATAATTTTAGCTAAGCAAGGAAGATTCAAGGGTTGGAAATTTGCCACCTAAAAAGGCAAACCTATCATAATTGATTAAGACAAAAGAAAAATGAAATGAATCCCTAAATCAAAGGGACATTGTCCCTTATTTTAAGAACATATTATCATAATTTTCAAAATACAAATCTTATTTTCCTATGCATATCTTGACTAATGAAGAGAAAGACAAGAACATTAGCTATTTGTTTTCTAAAAATTCAACCAAGTGCATCCTAATTGTGATAAGGTAGACCCATGATTATGGAAGGTGAATTATTTGATAGTCTATATAAGCAAAACCCTCCCTGATAACATTAGAATTTTCATCCAAGTGAGGGAGAGGAAAAATAGAAGCAAGGTAGAGTGAGGAAAGGAGAGGAAGAATGGAAGAAAGAGGAAGGAAAAGTCTAAAAGATTAAGTGCTCAAGGTAAGTTTAACAATATTTCTTTTTGAAGAAAAGTTTTGAAACTTGAAATATTTATAAGGAATTTTGATCTTAGAACTTTAATCATTGGTCATGGATGTTGCTATATCATGTTACATATTATGTATGTTTGAATACTTAGGCTGGTGTAGATAGTTCTGCATAGGTATGGCTATGGGTGGCAAAATTTTAAGCTTCAGTTTTTAAAATTTTGGGAAGACTTGGTATGGAATTAAAAGAAATGGTTAACATAGGAAATTTAGATATATGTCTCACGGATATTTATCCACTAGAATCACTCAATTTGGAGTCTGTATGAGGCATATATGGTCTGATTAGTAAGCAATGGTCCAAAAATAGTTAATCAAGGAAGAATATGTTAAGATAGCTTCTGTGTTTTCATTTTTGGGAACATTCTATAGGAAATTAAAATAAATGGTTAACATAAGAATTATAGATATATGTATCATGGATTTTGAGCCACTGGAATCACTCAATATGGAGTTTGTATGAGGCAGATATAGTCTGATTAGTAAGCAGTGGTCAAAAATTAGTTAATCAGGGAAGAATATTTTAGAATAGGATATGTGTTTTAATTTCTGGAAACATTATGCAGGAAATTAAAATAATTGACTAACATAAAAATTATTGCTATATGTGTCACGGATTTTTAGCCACTGAAATATTTTAATTTGGAATTATTATGAGGGTGTTATGTATAGATTAGTAGGTAGAGGTAAGAACCTACCCGAGAAGAAATAATCTGTACTTTGAAAGAGTAATATCACCGTGTATTCTTAATATTTTGTTCAACTGTTCAACATAATAGTTTTAGATAATTATTTTATCTTTAAATTGACACCAACATCACTTAAATCGGAGTTATACTCTGATTAGTAAGAGAAGGTTAGATAGGATGAAAACCTGCATCAAGAAAATAAAGAAATAAAATTAATATTTAAAAAAGAAGAAGAATCTTATAAATGAAAATAATAAATGACTAGTATATGCCATAGCCATTGCCATTGCATGAACTTCTTACCATCTTAATTGTGAAATTTTGACATAGAAATATTTTATAAAGTGATATTTGAAATGGTTATGTTCATGGCATGATTACTAATGATTTTTGACTATTATTATGAAAAGAAAAGAAATGAGCACAGTCACATCGCAAATCCGTGTGGTGCCCCAGTAGGGGACGCCCTACCAACGGTTATGATTATGCTAATGAGTAAAGAAAGAGAAAGTGTACCATGTCAGACGGAGCGAGAAAATCCCATACCGGAGAGTAGAAAATACTCACCTTGACCGAGGTAGCTTGATATGAGAATAAATTAATAGTCATCATATGATATTCTGAAAATAGTTAATCCTATCATACATGTCATTATTGTACGATTCTCATGTGCAAAGATATAGTGTATTCATGTGACCAAAGATATTTGCTGTAGTTTATATAGATGAATATGACGTGATGAGCTATATTGATGATGATTTATTGTTGAACTTACTGGGATTTAATTCTCACTATATTTCCATGTGATGTTCAGAAAATTAGTTATGCAGATTTTTCTATGACTCTGGCTTTTAGTGCATGTTGGATTGAGTTACTTTATGTTGGGAAGATCCCAAAATCAAATAAAATGTTTGTGGTCGAGTTGGCTTAGATCCCGGTGAAGGTGCAACCACCTGTGCCTATATCTCCAGAATTGGTCAACCAGAATAAATCAGATGTAGATATTTATGTTTTTGATATGTTGTACGTACGTTTTGATTAATGACGTGTATGTGAACTTTATATTGTATAATAATAATAATAATAATAATAAAGTTTTTACAGTATGATCATTATTCAAATATTGTATTGCATCAAAATCTTTCACATGAAAACATTAGGAGGATCACATATTAGAACCACCATACCAGAGTTCAGGCATTTCCTTACTTTGTTGGTGTAGGATTTGCCTAAACTCAACATCCCGCTAAGGTTTTTCCTACCACCATTCAATAGGACACGCGAAGGGACTCTAATATGAGTATTTCCCAAGCACACTACAAGGGAAGGCAAATCACATCTCATATAGTTAGCATCTCGCCCATATAGGAGGCATCTGGTTCTCCTTCACATATCAAATCCTATGTGTTGGCCGACACACAAGGCTAGCACCACCCCCCGCTAGCTGGGTTATCAAGGTGCACCAGGGCTAACATCACCTGTTGTTAGCAGACAGTGTTTCCAATAGGATTCCTCCGTAGAAAATATCATATACACATATGCCATATAATCCAGTATAAAATTCTCAATATAATACAGACTTTCAATCTCAGTACAGATTCATCTGTCATAAATTTTTCGTTCAAAGTTTATCATATGTACATGCCCTTTCTTGAGGCAATCATATAACTTTATAAATAATGTCACATGCATAAATATTCACTTTATCATTTAATGAGAAATACATGTGAAATCAAATACATCATGAGTTCAGAAATCCATTTTCAAAACTATACTTTTCTTGAACTATATTCCAAATTATAAGCAATTCATATAATTTTAATGCATTTTAGAAACATATAAAAGTGTAAATATCTCATAAACATAATCATATACAAGCTTAAAGATCAAGAAGAGTATAGGGCAAGTCATAGGAAGAATCATATACTTACAGGGTAAGGGCTTCAAATTGCACAACCCAAAAACATACTTTTTCAATCCACATTTGACTAAACAGACTTCAAAAATATGTCCGGAGAGTCCAAAAATTAAGGAAATGACTCAGAGAACTTGGTCACTATTCATGGTTGGAAAATACTATTCACACAGGTGAAATCACTATTCACCGCCGAAAAATACTATTCACCAAGAATAAAAAGTTGTTAGATAGCTGAAAAATTTCATATCTTAAGGTTTATCTAGCTCCTGAATCCATCTTCGGTGTCATATTTTCAATTTAAGGTCTTTAAGTAAGAGTTTTAGAACTTACCTTTTTCTAAAATTTTCTACTTTCGATCTACAACAATTCAACGGCTGATTTGAAAAATTGTTCGATAAAAATCATAGTATTCTCTGTCCTGAATCCAGTGATATCCTTAGTTTTAAGATCAGAAGCCAATAGACACTCTAGAGCTAGAGAAAAAAATGAAGGTTACTGTTCACACTATTCACACTATTCATCAATTTCGCATTTACCTTCTATCTCCTCCTTCCCCTTTTATTATTTTTTTATAATAATAATAATAATTATTTAATAATTGAATAATAGGATTTTATTTTATATATATTCATATAAATTCCTTTTTTCATCCTTAAACATCCCAAAGATTTCTAAAAGTTTACATTATTGCAAAACTTTAGTTGCAATATCAAATTATGATTTTTCTCGATAAACTTTTAATAAAACAAATCAGAAAATAAATATCTTTATATATAATAAAAGAAAGAATATTTCTAAAAATAAAACAAAAATGTATTAGAGGCCAATATAATTATTTTAAGCAAAACAATAACTATTTTAATTAAAAGTATACTTGCTTTTAGCAAAACATAATCATTTTTAAACAAATAAAAATATATTTGTTTATAGCAAAACACTATCATTTAAAGATAAAATTTACGGGATATTACATTATGCAAATTTTTTTAATGGTCTGGCTTTTAGTGCACATTGGATTGAGTTACTTTATGTTCGGCAGATCCCAAAAATTAATAAAGTGTTTGTGGTCGAGTTGACTAAAATTCTAGTGAAGGTGCAACCATTCGCACCTGTATCTCCGGAATTGGTCAACATGAATTAATAAGATGTAGATGTTTATGTGTTCGATTTTTGTATGTACATTTTGATTAATGATGTGTATATGAACTCAGAATTGTATCAGTGTTAATGGTAAACCTTAAACCTTGATTATGCTTGGTTAAATTAATTGAATGTTATTATAAGTTACGTAATTAGAAGTAAAGAAATAATAACCTTATTACAAATATATATATATATATATATATATATATATATATATGTGTGTGTGTGTGTGTGTGTGTGTGTGTGTGTGTGTGTGTGTGTGTGTGTGTGTGTGTGTGTGTGTGTATGTATATTTGTAAAAAGAAATGGAGTTGTTACATAATTGGTATCAGAGCAGGTCGATCCTAGATAGCCAGTGGGTGGATGGTTATCTGAATCGATCTTATAGTGTCTTGAGTATGTTTGTGGTTATGTTGTGTAGGGCATCAGTGATTTCATATAGGTAAGAAATTACTAGTGTTTCCTATGTATATGCCCAGGTGGTGTTATGGCTACTATAAATATTTTTGAACTAACTATTGGGCTTAATCAACTCAATAGCAGTATAACTCTGTTTTTGCCACAGTAGGTTGTGGCACCACCAAGGAGGAACACAACAAACAATGCCAAAAGAAACCCTTCACAACTTGGCTACAACAATTCGAGACCAAGTTACAGCCACTAATCAAATTTTGCAACATCTCCAGAATAGTAACAACCTGAATGGAGAAAATAATGCAAAGAACTGGATGAATGGAAATGATAATGGCCTATCTGAGTTCCTGAGAATCAAACCACCTTCTTTCTAAGGTGGCTATGACCTAACGGTAGCCAAAAGATGGATAAGGGAATTGGAGAAGATCTTCGAGGTGATGGGATGCACTAATGAGCAGTAGGTTATCTTTGATGCATATATGTTGAAGGATGAAGCTGAGTGTTGGTGGCGAAGGGCCAGAGAGCTGCTAACTCACCAGAGGAGGCAGATCACCTGGCAAGTGTTTAAGGATATTTTTCTATAAAAGTACTTTCCCAGTACTGTGTGGGATAAGAAGGAGATCGAATTTTTCCAACTCAGACAGTGCACACATGTTGGTAGACCAATACATCGCTAAGTTCTAGGAGTTGTCTAAGTTTTCCTATTACTTGAGGTTTAACCCTGATGAAGAATGGAAGGCTATTAAGTTTGAAGTAGGACTGAACCCAGAAATCAATAATATGGTGATAGCCTTGGAAATAAAGGAGTTTGTGCCCTTTATAAATAAATCTAGAGGCCATCGACTACGGGTCCTTGACCTTTCTAATAAGACCTCGCCACAGTCAAGTGGATTAAGTATGAACATATACATGGTAACCGGGCATGCTACATAGGACTAGATGCTGGCTTTAAATGCAGACAAAAGAGTCATTTTGTGAAGAACTACCCACAGAATGTGGGAAAGCAGTTAGAACAGAAGCTTCAGGTGAAAGGAAGGGTTTTTACCCTAAGCAGCCAAGAGGCAGCTCAATCCTCTCAAATGATTCAAGGTACGTGCTTCATCTATAGATTTGCTCTTATGGTGTTGTTTGACTCTAGTGCTAGTCATTCATTTATATTTGAAGAATGTATTAGGGAGTTTTTGTATACTATATTTGAAACCCCCTATGAGCTATCTTTAATAACCATAAAATTTAACGAAATTCAAATTAAAGAAAATTTGGAATAAAAGAGAGAATTTTGAAAATGGAGATAAGAACCGGTGAAACTAAGGTTATTTATTACATGGATTAAAGAATTACAAAAGGAATATGAGAATTTACATTTTTGGGTCAAAATGCAATTTCTTAAAAGTTTTGGAGTTAAAATGTAAATAAAGAAAATTTACAAGGACCTCCCGTTAAAAGTGAATTTTTGCAGAAAGGTCCCCCGGGATATTTTAAGGGCCTTAGTCACTCAAGAAGCTGATCATTTCTAGATTTTTCCATCTCTCTTCAAAAATTTTCCTCCCGAAACACTCTAACTTCTCTCTATGATTTCTCCGCATTCGAACCTCAAATTTCGACACCACCACCACTAACGGACTCAGAATGAAGAGTTCTACAAATCCATCTGATTGGTTTATGAATAATTGGCTAGAGATTGGCCGAAAAATTGAAGGAAATTTTTAAATACATTGAACATGTGATTTTTACATGTAATTTTCATTATATGGAAAATGAAATATGTTATGCACATGATATTGATTTATACAGTGATATGTTTGCCTCTGATATGGGTATGTATACGTGATTCCCCTGATTGGAAAGTTTTGACAGAGGAATATACTAAGACTAAAAGTCTGTATTATATTGATAAATTTTATACTGGATTATATGGCATATGTGCATATGATATTTTATGTAGAGGAATTCTATTGGAAACACTGTCTGCTAACAACAGTTGATGTTAACCCTGGTGAGCACCTTGATTGCCTCAGATAACAGGGGGTGGTGCTAGCCTCGTGTGAGGGCCAACACACGGGAGATGATATGTGATGGAGAGTGGAATGCCTCCTATATGGGCGAGATGTCAGTTATATTAGTTATGATTTGCCTTCCCTTGCTGTGTACTTGAGAAATACCCATATAGAGTCCCTTCTCGTGTCCCCTTGAATGGTAGTTGGGCAAACCTCAGCGGGATGCTGAGTTTAGGCAAATCCTATACCATCAAAGTACGGAAGGGGTCAAACTCTGATATGGTGGTTCTAATATGGGATCCTCCAGATGTTTTCACATGAATTATATTGATGCATACCATGATTTTATTAACGTACTTACAGCATGACTTATGAATATGAATTTGAACAGAGATGATTTTAAAATGCGGGTCCCATATAGATGAAATTCTGAATTGTGATTTTCAATGTGATAAGTTTAAAAATAAAGAGTACATCCATATGTTGACCTAAGAGGTCAGAGGAGGTATTATCTGCTCACTGAGTTGTAAAACTCACTACACGTGGTTTATATGTTTTAAAGATAAAGACACAGAGTTTAGTCCTACAGCATCTTGATCGACTAGGTGTCGTACTTCCGTGGTGAGCCTAAATTGTTTTTGGGCTCTCAGTGTTTAAATTGTAATATAAATGTACTCTAGAGTTGCTATGAACGCTACATGCAGGATCTTTGTTTCCGCTGTAAGACTGTTAAGTGTAGACCTGGCATGTATAATTAGTTATGTTGAGATTTGCAAACGTAAGATATTATCCTATTATGACATAATATGAAGTTGATTGTAAATAAATAAAGATAAAGTTATCGGACAGTAGTGTTATTCACGTTCCTAAAGTAGGGGCGTGACAAGTTTGTATCAGAGCATTAGGTTTCCATGTGGCTATCAGAGCAAAGGATTCATTAGTAGGACCTTTAGTATCGATATGAGCTGGACATATCTATACTTCAAGTGCTGCTGAGGGATTCTATAGGATATTCACTTCCTTCCTATTCCAAGTGTGCTTAAATTGCTAGTGTAAGGTTGGAATACATATTATAGTATTTTAAAGAGGTGTTTTATTCTGTATAGTAAATGATGCCGCCAAGAACTAGAGCGGTCACTAGAGAAGAAGTAGTAGATCATGCACCCTCTACTGAAGAGTCTGCACAATCTACAATTCTAGTGCAAAGACGTCGTGGTAGAGGCCGACCTAGAGGAAAAGGTAGAGGTAGAGGGCATGCACGGGGTCTGAGAACCCCAAGACAAGATGAACATACCCATGTATCTGATATAGTTCCTGAGAAAAGAGTAGAACCTCCTCAGGAGCCACATGATAGAACTGTTGAGATGATTGCTAGTATACATAAGAGTTTAGAGACATTGGCTGGATTTATAGTGGAATAGGGTATAAGAGAAGGCCAGCCACCAGAAAATGCTCCTGAAGTGCAAGAACTGGGAAGAACAGCTGAGCAAGAGGATAAGTTACAAGGATTGAGGTGTCATTACCGCAATTCCTTAAATTGAAACCTCTGACTTTTTATGGGTCAAATGTTCAGGATGACCTACAAATATTTCTTGATGCTGTGGGACGAGTCTTCAGAGCCTTGGGGTGCTCTAGTCGAAGATCTGTTGAATTGGTTTCTTTTCAATTATCTGATGTGGCTCAAGTATAGTTTGAGACACATGTACAAGGACGGGCAGTTACTTTACCACCAATGGAGTGGGAAGAGTTTAAGGAAGCATTTATGAACCACTTTCTGCCAATGAGTAAAAGAGACAAGAGTGCCAGAGAATTTGAAGAATTAAGATAGACACCGAATATGATAGTTTCTGAACATGACATTCGTTTTACCCGGTTGTCCCGATATGCACCATATCTGATCCCTACTGAAAAAGATAGAATTAAGAGGTTTGTTTCGAGATGATACGCCCATTGTTTAAATTGGTAGGTCCTCAGATGAATTATTTTTCAACTTATTCAGCAATTGTGGAATGTGCTAGAATGATGGAAGCACGGGAGCAAGCAGATATTGAAGGTTTAAAGAGAAGAAAGAGAGAGCGAGATAGTAATGCTCAAACAAGTTATAATCCTAATGTCAGAGGATCAAAATTTTAAAATCTACAGCGCTTCACTCAAACAGGAACTAATAGCTCTAATCAGATATCAGTAAATATCAACAAGTAAATAATGAATTAAAGATATATGAGACCTTTTATCCAACAAGATTCAAGATCAATTCCACCATGTCCTATTTGTGGCAGGTCTCATACTGGACACTGTCGCAGAGAAACTGGTGTATGTTTTAAGTGTGGACAAATAGGTCATTTGATGAGAAATTGTCTACAACTACGAAGTTTTAGTCAAGTATCGGTACAACCAGCTTCACTTCCTACATCTGTGCTAACACGACCAAATAAAGCAACTTCAGTTCAAGCAAGTAGTGGTGGTACTGGTAGAGGATCAGGAAGTCGAGGTCAAGAGCCAGCTTGAGGTTTTGCTTTGACATGACAGGATGCTCAGGCTTCAAATGCAGTTATGACAGGTACATTAGCCATATGTTCCCATAAAGCATATGTCCTGTTCGATCTTGGTTATACTCATTCTTATATATCCCCATGCTTTGCTAAGAAATTGGATAGAGATCCTGCTAGTTTACATTATTCTTTCATGGTTGCTACTCCAACAGGAGAATTACTACTAGTAAATGATGTATATAAATCATGTGAGATTTCGATAGAAGGCAATGAGACTCTTGTAGATTTGATAGCTCTAGATATGGTAGAATTTGATGTGATTCTAGGCATGGATTGGTTGTCATCATATCATGCCATTCTAGACTGTCACCATAAGGTGATTAAGTTTAATGTCCCTGGAGAATCTTCCTTTATGATACAAGGAGATTATAGTAAGGATTCTAGTAATTTGATTTCAGCTTTAACAGCTCATAAGCTGTTACAAAAAGGATGCCAAGGGTATTTAGCAGTAGTCAAAGATGTTGATATGAAGTATACCAGTGTAGAGCAGGTTCCAGTGGTTAGAGAATTCCCTTATGTGTTTCTTCAGGAATTACCAGGATTACCACCAGACCGAGAGATTGAGTTTGGTATTGATCTCCTCCCTGAAACACAACCAATATCCATACCTCCTTATAGGATGGCACCTGCAGAACTTAAGGAATTAAAGGAGAAACTACAAGATTTATTATATAAAGGTTTTATTCAACCCAGTACATCTCCCTGGGGTGCTCCTGTTCTTTTTGTGAAGAAAAATGATGGATCCCTATGTCTATGTATTGACTATAGGCAGTTGAATAAAGTGACTATATGAAACAAATATCCTTTACCCATAATAGATTATTTGTTTGACCAGTTACAAGGTGCCCAATGTTTTTCAAAAATTGATATGAGATCTGGGTATCATCAATTGAGGATAAAGAAGGAAGATATTCTGAAAAATGCTTTTAGAACTCAGTATGGGCACTACGAGTTCTTAGTAATGCCTTTTGGTTTAACAAATGCCCCAGCTGCATTTATGGATTTAATGAATAGGGTGTTCAAACCTTTTCTGGATCAATTCTTCATTGTATTCATAGATGATATCTTAGTATACTCAAGAAGTTCAGAAGAGCATGAGCAGCATTTAAGAATAGCATTGCAAACCCTGAGGGAACACCAACTGTATGCTAAGTTTTCAAAATGTGAATTTTGGCTTAGTAGTGTTACCTTCCTAGGGCACATGGTTACTAAGGATGGTATTCAAGTTGATCCTAAAAAGATAGAAGCGGTGCAGAAATGGCCACGCTCTACGACGGTTACAGAGATTCGTAGTTTCCTTGGTTTAGCAGGCTATTATCGTAGATTTGTTAAAGATTTTTCAAGGATAGCTGCTCCTTTGACAAGGTTGACAAGAAAGGGAATAAAGTTTGACTGGTCAGATGAATGTGAAAGAAGTTTCCAGAAACTCAAAGAATGTTTAACTACGGCACTAGTATTGGCTATTCCTTTAGGTATTGGGGGATACATGGTATATTGTGATGCATCGAGAATTGGATTGGGATGTATGTTGATGCAAAATGGTCGAGTCATTGTATATGCATCTAGACAGCTTAAACAATATGAGCAAAACTATCCGACTCATGATTTGAAAATGGCAGCAGTAGTTTTTGCTCTTAAAATTTGGAGGCATTATTTGTATGGTGAGACATGCGAAATTTATACAGATCATAAAAGTCTCAAGTATATTTTTCAACAAAAAGATATTAATTTGAGACAAAGAAGATGGATGGAATTACTTAAAGATTATGATTGCACAATACTATATCATCCAGGTAAAGCTAATGTTGTGGCTGATGCATTAAGTAGGAAGTCTATGAGTAGTTTGGCTCATATCACAATGGTAAGAAGGTCGTTAGTTAAAGAGATGCATAAGCTAGAAAATGATAGGGTAGTAATGGAGGTAAAGGAGCCTAGAATATTATTAGCTCATATGCAATTTCAATCATCTTGGATCGAGCAGGTGAAAAAGGCACAGAAAGAGGATGCCTATTTGTTCAAGAAAATGGAAGAAATGAAGAATGGTGGTGAAGTTGAATTCACTATAGACTCTGAAGGAATTGTGAGATTTGGCAAGCGGATATGTGTACCTGATAAAGAAGAACTTAAGAAAGAAATTTTAGAGGAAGCTCATAGATCCATGTATACGATTCATCCTGGAATAACTAAAATGTATAAGGATCTAAAAGAAATTTATTAGTGGGAAGGTATGATGAAAGACATAGTGGATTATGTGTCTCGATGTTTAACTTGTCAGTAGGTGAAAGCAAAACATCAAAGGTCTGCAGGATTACATCAGCAGATAGAGATACCTGAATGGAAATGGAAAAGAAAAACTATGGATTTTGTTACGGGGTTACCAAGAACACCAAAAGGGTTTGATTCAATATGGGTGATCATTGATAGATTAACTAAGTCAGCACATTTTCTACCAGTGAAAACCACATACAATGTAATTAAGTATGCAAGATTATATTTGAATGAAATAGTGAGGCTTCATGGAGTGCCAATATTAATTATTTTTAATCGAGGACCATAATTCACAGCTCGTTTTTGGAGAGCTTTCCAAGAAGCTTTGGGCATGAAGTTGAATCTCAGTACTGCATTCCATCCTCAAACAGATGAGCAATCTGAGCGAACCATTCAAATATTGGAAGACATGCTTCGGGCTTGTGTTTTAGATTTTCAGGGTAGTTGGGAAAGATTTCTACCTTTAGCTGAATTTGCTTATAACAATAGCTATCAAGCCAGTATACAAATGGCTCCTTTTGAGGCATTATATGGCAGGCGTTGCCGTTCCCCGATTGGATGGTTTGAGATGGGCGAAGCAAAGGTTTTAGAGCCTGATATAGTACAGGATGCACTGGTCAAGGTAAAAATAATTAAGGAAACGTTGTTAGTAGCTCAAAGTAGACAGAAGGCCTATGTTGATAATAGACGTCGCCCATTGGAATTTGCTGTAGGTGAACATGATTTTCTAAAAATATCTCCTATGAAGGGAGAAGTAAGATTTGGGAGGAAAGGGAAATTAAGTCCATGGTATATAGGACCATTTGAAATTCTTGATAGGATCGGTCCGGTAGCTTATCATTTGGCTTTACCTCCTGAATTGGGTAATGTCCATCCAGTTTTTCATGTGTCTATGCTACGAAAATATTTATCGGATCATACACATGTTATACAGTGTCCACATATTCAGTTACAAGAAGATTTAACCTATGAGAAACAACCAGTAGCAATAGTGGACAGACAAGTAAAGAAGTTTCGGTCAAAGGAAATACCTATAGTGAAAGTGATATGGAAAAATCACTCTTCTGAGAAAGCTACTTGGAAAAGAGAGGAGGATATACGCACCAAATATCCGCATTTGTTTGAACAATGAGGTTAGTCTTTATCTATAATTATAATGATGAAATTCGGGAACTGAATTTCTTTAAGGGGGAAGAATGTAATAACCGTAAAATTTAACGAAATTCCAATTAAAGAAAATTTGGAATAAAAGAGAGAATTTGAAAAATGGAGATAAGAACCAGTGAAACTAAGGTTATTTATTACATAGATTAAAGAATTACAAAAAGAATATGAGAATTTACATTTTTAGGTCAAAATGCAATTTCTTAAAAGTTTCGAGGTTAAAATGTAAAGAAAAAAAATTTACAAGGACCTCCCTTTAAAAGTGAATTTTTGCAGAAAGGTCCCCCGGGATATTTTAAGGGCCTTAGCCACTCAAGAAGCTGGTCATTTCTAGATTTTTTCATTTCTCTTCAAAAAATTTCCTCCTGAAACTCTTTAACTTTTCTCTAAGATTTCTCCTCATCCGGCCTCGGATTTCGACACCACTGTTGCCAACGGACTCAGAACGAAGAGTTCTACAAATCCATCAGATTGGTTTATAGAGAATTGGCTGGAGATTGGCTGAAAAATTGAAAGAAAAATCGCCTAAAAAGGTAAAATCCGAAACTCCTATTTGTGTGTCTCAAAAACAAAAACTAACACCGTAGATTGATTCAAAAGGTACCAAAACCTTTGGATCTCAAATTTCAGGTCTAGAATCACTTGCATGCGCCCTCACGCGTCGAATCTTCCCCGGAGAGTGAAGCTCACGCGCATCCTTCCTTGGTGGCGCGTGTAGCACGTGTAACTGGACCCTGTTGCATTGACTTGCATTGATTGAGCTGCCAGAGGCCAAATTTTGCAAATTCGAAGTCACTTATAAGGTTTCTGGACGTTCCAAACTCGATTTTGGGGTTTATTTTGCTTAATTCGGACCAGAAACATAGATTTTGGGGTTGTTCAACTTGGTACTCTAATTTTGTGAGTAGATGATTCTTCCTATGACTTGCCTTTACTCTTCTTGAACTTTAAATTGATAAATGAGTATGTTTACAAGATATTTATACGTTGATATGTTCCTGAAATGGTTTAGAATATCTGAAATGGTTGCAATATTATGTCTAGTTCAAGAAGAGTATGAATTTTGAAATGAAATTTTGAAATACATTGAACATGTGATTTTTACATCTAATTTTCATTATATGGCAAATGAAATATGTTATGCACATGATATTGATTTATACAGTGATATGTTTGCCTCTGATATGGGCATGTATACGTAATTCCCCTGATTGGAAAGTTTTGACAGAGGAATATACTGAGATTGAAAGTCTGTATTATATTGATAAATTTTATACTGGATTATATGGTATATGTGCATATGATATTTTATGTGGAAGAATCCTATTGTAAACACTGTCTACTAACAACAGATAATGTTAACCCTGGTGTGCACCTTGATTGTCTAAGGTAGCAGGGGGTGGTGCTAGCCTCGTGTGAGGGCCAACAAACGGGAGATTATATGTGATGGAGAGCGGAATGCCTCCTATATGGGCGAGATGCCAGTTATAGGAGTTATGATTTGCCTTCCCTAGCTGTGTAATTGGGAAATACCCATATAGAGTCCCTTCGCGTTTCCTCTTGAATGGTAGTAGGGCAAACCTCAGCGGGATGTTAAGTTTAGGCAAATCCTATAACATCAAAGTATGGAAGGAGTCAAATTCTGATATGATGGTTCTGATATGGGATCCTCTAGATGTTTTCACATGAACTATGTTGATGCATACCATGATTTTATTAACGTACTTACATCATGACTTATGAATATGAATTTGAACAGAGATGATTTTGAAATGCGGGTCCCATATGGATGAAATTCTAAATTGTGATTTTCAATGTGATAAGTTTAAAAATAAAGAGTACATCCATATGTTGACCTAAGAGGTCACAGGAGGTATTATCTGCTCACTGAGTTGTAAAACTCACTACACATGGTTTATATGTTTTACAGATAAAGACACAGAGTTTAGTCCTACAGCATCTTGATCGACTAAGTGTCGTACTTCCATGGTGAGCCTAAATTGTTTCTAGGCTCTCAGTGTTTAAATTGTAATATAAATATATTCTAGAGTTGCTCTGAATGCCACAGGCAGGATCTTTGTTTCCGCTGTAAGACTGTTAAATGTAGATCTGGCATGTATAATTAGTTATGTTGAGATTTGCAAACATATGATATTATCCTGTTATGACATAATATGAAGTTGATTGTAAATAAATAAAGATAAAGTTATCAGACAGTAGTGTTATTCACGTTCCTAAAGTAGGGGCGTGACACTATCTATAATAACCCTCACATGGGAAATGGTCTTAACTTCCTCTGTATGTAAAGACTGTCAGGTCACCATTCAGGAGAAAACTTTTTCTATAGACCTCATATGTCTACCTTTAAGAGGTATTGATGTCATTCTAGGGTTAGACTAAATGTCTAGAAATTGGGTCTTGCTAAATTGTTGCACCAAGACCGTTGAATTTCTACCTCTTACACCACAAGAGGAAATGCAATTATTGATTAGAAATTCCAATCAAGTCAATCAGGAGTTGAAGATTGGAGTACTTAGTTACATTCTCTTGTGTTTATCAAACCTAGAAGTCAAACTGAATCTCAATGAAATTTCAATAGCTAAGGAGTTTCCTGAAGTATTTCCACCAGATATTCCAGGCTTACCTCCCGAGAGAGAAATAGAGTTCTTTAATGATCTTCTACCCGGGATAGGTCCTATCTCTATTGCACCCTATAGAATGGCCTCGAAAGAATAGCAGGAACTTAAAAAATAGTTAGAGGAATTGTTAAACAAGCAATTCATTAGACTGAGTGTATCACCTTGGGGAGCTCCTGTATTGTTTGTTAAAAAGAAAGATGGGAGCTTGAGACTATGCATAGACTATAGACAGCTGAATAAAGTGACTGTAAAAAATAAGTACCCTCTCCCTAGGATAGATGACTTATTGGATTAACTAAAGGGAGCCTCCATCTTTTCTAAGATTGACTTGAGGTCGAGATACCAACAGATTAAGATAAAGGAGGAGGATGTACCAAAAATAGCCTTTAGGACTAAGTATGGATACTATGAGTTTCTCATAATGCCCTTCGAGTTGAAAAATGCATCGACAATTTTTATGGATTACATGAATCATATTTTTTAACCCTTCCTAGATCAATTTGTGGTAGTGTTTATTGATGACATCTTGACATACTCTAAGAGTGAGAAAAAATATGAACAACATCTTCGAATTGTGTTGCAAGTGCTGAAAGAGAAAAAGTTGTATGTTAAATTAGAGAAGTATGGATTTTAGCTGTCAGAGGTAAAGTTTTTCGAACATGTCATCTTTAATATAGGGGTAGCCGTAGACCATAGCAAGATAGAAATAGTGATTCGATCGGAAAAACCAAAGACAGTTACAAAAGTCAGAAGTTTCTTGGGTTTTGCAGGATACTATAGGAGTTTTATACAAAACTTCTCTCGTATAGCCTTGCCATTGACTAAATTGAATAGGAAGGGAAGCCCTTTCAAATGGATTGATCAATGTGAAGCTAGTTTTCAGGAGCTTAAGACAAGATTGACCACTCCTCTTGTTTTAATTATTTCATACCCTACAAGACATTTTAAAATGAATAGTGATGCTTCAAAGAAAGGGCTAAGGTGTGTGTTGATGCAAGACAAGAGAGTAGTTGCTTATGCTTCTAAGAAACTAAGACCCCATGAAGGAAATTAGCTAACCCATAATCTTGAATTGGCAGCGGTGGTGTTTGTCTTAAAGATCTGACAACACTATTTGTACGAGGCAACATTTTAAGATCCCATCAAGACTTAAAGAAGATGTACTGATGGCCAGGGATGAAAAAGGACATTGCTGAGTTTGTGGCAAAATGTTTAATTTGTCAGAAGGTAAAGGTAGAGCATCAAAAGCCAATGGGATTTCTACAACCTCTTGAGATCCCTAAATGGAAAAGGGATAGTATTTCGATGGACTATGTGGTGGGCTTACCTAAGACTTTAGTTGGACATGACTCTATTTAAGTAATAGTAGATAGATTAACAAAATCTGGTCACTTTCTGCCCATAAAGATTAACTATTCACTGGACAAATTGGCCTAGTTGTACGTCCAAAAAATAGTTAGACTACATAGAATTCTCTTAAATATCGTTTCTGATAGAGATCTAAGATTCATGTCGAGGTTTTGGAAGGCATTGCAGGAAAATTTTGGAACCCAGTTACAGTTCAGTACTGCCTACTATCCTCAGACTGACTGGCAAACAGAACGGACCATTCAAACCATTAAAGATATATTAAGGGATTGTGTGTTAGAGCAAGGTAAAGGATGGGATAAGTACCTACCTTTAGTGGAGTTTGCTTATAATAATAGCCATCATTCTAGTATTAAGATAGCCCCTTACGAAGCTTTATACGATAGGAAGTGTCGATCTCCACTCTGTTGGTTTGAAGAAAGAGAAAAGAACCTGCTGGGTCCTAATCTAGTTCAAGAAACTACTGAGAAAATCAGGATGATACGAGACAAAATTCTTACAGCTCAAAGTCAACAAAATAGTTACTATGATAAGAGACATACACCTTTGGAGTTTGAGGAATGAGACCATGTATTTTTGAATGTTTTCGTGACTAGTAGAGTTGGTAGGTCTCTCAAGACTAGAAAGATAAGTCCGCGATTTTTGGGACCCTTCCAAATTCTAAAGAAAGTGGGGACGTCAGCATATCAAGTTGTCCTTCCACCTAATTTATCCAACCTACATAATGTTTTTCATTTATCACAGCTTCGGAAGTATCTTCCAGATTCTTCACATGTAATACGGGATGAACTAATCCAAATAAAGGATAACATGGCATACAAGCAAGTACCAGCATCCATATTGGACATCGACATGAAGCAATTGAGGAATAAGACTATTTCTCGAGTTAAGGTGTTATGGGAAGGTTTGACTCCAGAAGAAATTACTTGGGAGCCGGAAGAAGTCATGAGGAAGAAATATCTGCAATTGTTCTTATTAGGTAATTTTTGAAATTTTGAGGACGTCATGAGGACATAATAAAATGATGAACTAAAACCTTAGGAAATGTTTGGTTAGAAAACTGGATTTCAGAGTAACCAAGTAAGCTTCTGTTGTTGCAATTCTGAGAAGAATTGGTTAGGAATTAAAAGAAATGGTTAACATGAAAAATGTAGATATATGTCTCACAGATTTTTAGCTACTGCCATCACTTAATTTGGAGTCTAGATGTGGGAGATATTGTCCGATTAGTAAGCAATGGTCAAAAAATGGTTAACTTGGGAAGAATCTATTAGCTATGCTTCTGTGTTTGAATTTTTGGGAAAAATATGTAGGGAATTAAAAGAAATGATTAAAATGATATATATATATATATATATATATATATATATATATATATATATATATATATATGTCTCACAAATTTTTATCCACAGTAATAAATCAAATTGGAAACCATATAAGGGAGATATGGTCAGATTAGTAAGCCGTGGTTAGAAACTAGTTAAGCAGGGAAGAATCTATTAGGTAAGCTTTTGTATTTGAATTTTTGGGATACATTTGTAGGGAATTAAAAGAAATGCATAACATGAAAAATATAGATATATGTCTCACAAATTTTTAGCCATTAGAGTCATTCAAATTAGAATCAATATGAGGGAGATATGGTTAGATCAGTAAGCAGAGGTCAGAAACTAGTTAACCAGGGAAGAATCTGTTAGGTAAGCTTTTGTGTATAACTTTCGAGGCAAAATATGCAAGGAATTAAAAGAAATGGTTAACATAAAAAATATAGATATATGTATCACTAATGTTTATCCACTAGAATAATCCAATTTGAAATCTACATGAGGGAGATATGGTTAGATTAGTAAGTAGAGGTCTGAACCTACCCGAGAAGAAATAACATTGAATTTGAGGGGGAACTAACACCACAAGTTTTTAATATTTCACTAAAATGTTCAACATAAGTGTTCTAAAGGATTGTCTTATATTTAAATTGACAGAAGGATCACCTTAATCAGATTTAAAATGAGGGTGTTATGCTCTAATTAGAGAGAGAAAAAAATAATATTTAAGAAGAAGAAGAATCTTATAAATGAAAATAATAAATAACTAGTGTATGCCTTAACCATTGCCATTGCATGAATTTCTTACCATCTTAAGTGAGTAATTTTGACATGGAAGTATTTTATAAAGTGGTAATTGAAAATGATTATGTTCATGGCAAGATTTCATTTTACCAATGATTTTTGGTAATGATTATGCTTTGATAATAAATTATGGCATGTGAGTAAAATGAACAAACTTGTTATTGAAATCATATTTTTGGCTATTAATGTGATAAAAAGAAAGGAAAAGAGTCGAGCACGGTCACATGGCGATCCATGTGGTTCACCAATAGGGGATGCCTTACACACGGCTATGATTATGCTAATGAGAAAAGAAAGAGAAAGTGTGCCATGTTGGACGGAGCGAGAAAAACCTGTTCCAAAAAGTAGAAAGTACTCACCCTGACCAGGGTAACTTGTTATGAAAATAAGTTGATAACCATCATATGATATTTTAAAAATGGTTATTCATGTTATACATGTCATTACTGCACGATTTTTATGTGTATAGATAAAGTGCATTTGTAACATCTCGTAAGAAAATAAAATTTATTAGACAATTTTTAGATATCTATGGAAATATAATCCTTAAAAATTCTTCACCTTACGTGTATGCATAGAAATGTTCTAACATTAATGAAATAGGTAAAGAGAGAAAACCTAAGTGGAAAAATAAAAAATAAATATACTAAAGAAATTTGAAATTCTTAGGTAAGGAAGATAAATTTTTGTGAAGTAAATAGAGGTATTAAAATTTCAAAAAGATTGGATTATGGTAATTTTTCCTAATTTAAGAGTTAAAGTTACTAAGTTTAGTATCTCCACCCATAAATTGGGCTTTCACCTATGGACACTTCATATAGAGTTTTTCTACTTCACATGAATTTTTAGCAAGCCAATAGGATAGGCCAAGGAAGAAATAAAACATAGACTTGGACTAAGATATAGAAATTGGACCGGTAGCCCAAAAATCATGAAAATGTGACAAGCCCATTAGGAAAGGTAGATTTTAACCAAAGTAAAGAAAATGGGCAAGAATGAGTCCAAACCCAAGAGGAAAAAAAAATAAAAAAGAATAAAGTGATGGAATAATGGTGTAATCAAGATTAGGTGACATGGCATTGAAACAAAATTTAGCAAGTGGTGTGATATCCTACATTCATAATTTTAACAAGTGGTATGATAATACATGGCATTAGGACAAAACATCTATATCCTACACTCATAATTTTAGCAAGTGGATAATAATACATAACATTATGACAAAATATCTTTATCCCACACAAATAATTTTAGCTAAGCAAGGAAGATTCAAGGGTTGGAAATTTGCCACCTAAAAAGGAAAACCTATCATACTTGATTAAGACAAAAGAAAAAGAAAATAATTCCCTAAATCAAAGGGACCTTGTCCCTTATCCTAAGAACATATCATCATAATTTTCAAAATACAAATCTCTTTTTCCTATGCATATCTTGACTAAGGAAGAGGAAAACAAGAACATAAATTGTTTGTTTTCTAAAAATTCAACCAAGTGCATCCTAATTTTGATAAGGTAGACCCATGATTATGAAAGGTAAATTATTTGATAGTCTATATAAGAAAATCCCAACCTTATAACATTAGAATTTCGTCCAAGTGAGGGAGAGAAAAAATAGAATCAAGGTAGAGTAAGGAAAGGAGAGGAAGAAAGAGGAAGGAGAAATCTAGAGGACTAAGTGCTCAAGGTAAGTTTAATAATATTTATTTTTGAAGAAAACTTTTGAAACTTATAATATTTATATGGGATTTTGATGTTAGAACTTTGATGATTGGTCATGGATGTTGCTATATCATGTTACATATTATGTATGTTTGAATACTTAGGCTGGTGTAGATAGTTCTGCATAGGTATGGCTATGAATGACAAACTTTTAAGCTTATATTTTTAATATTCTAGGAAGCATTGGTTAGGAATTAAAACAAATGGTTAACAGGAAAAATGTAGATCTATGTCTCACGGATTTTTACCACTAGAATCACTCAATTTGGAGTCCATATGAGGTAGATATGGTCTGATTAGTATGCAGTGGTCAGAAATTGATTAATCAGGGAAGAATATTTTAGGATAGCTTTTTTATTTTAATTTTGGGTAACTTTATGTAGGGAATTAAAATAAATGGTTAACATAAGAATTATAAATATATGTGTCACGGAATTTTATCCACTGGAATTACGCAATTTGAAGTCCATATGAGGTAGATATGGTCTGATTAGTAAGCAGTGGTCAGAAAATAGTTAATCAGGGAAGATTATATTAGGATAGCTTATGTGTTTTAATTTCTGGGACAATTATGTAGGGAATTAAAATACATAGTTAACATATGAATTATAGATATATGTGTCACAGATTTTTAGCCACTGGAATTACTTAATTTGAAATTTTGATGAGGGAGATATGGACCAATTTGTTGGCAGAGGTCAGAACCTATTCGAGAAGAAATAAGCTGTACATTGAGGGAGTAATATCGCCTTGATTTTGTAATATTTCGCTAAACAGTTCAACATAATAGTTTTAGATAATTGTTTTATGTTGAAATTGACACCAAGATAACCTACATCGGAGTTGAATTGAGGGCGTTATTCTCTAATTAGTAAGAGAAGGTTAGATGGGATGAAAAATTGCATCAAGAAAATAAAGAAATAAAATTAATATTTAAAAAAGAGGAAGAATCTTATAAATGAAAATAATAAATGATTAGTATATGCTATAGCCATTGTCATTATATGAACTTCTTACCGTCTTAAGTGTGAAATTTTGACATGGAAATATTTTATAAAGTGATATTTGAAATGGTTATGTTCATGAAATGATTACCAATGAATTTTGGTAATAGTTATATTTTAATGAACATACTTGTTATTAAAAGCATATTTTTGGCTATCATTGTGAAAAGAAAAGAAATGAGCACGGTCACATGTCAAATCCGTGTGGTGCACCAGTAGGGGACGCCCTACCAACGGTTATGATCATGTTAATGAGAAAAGAAAGAGAAAGTAGGCCATGTCGGATGGAGCAAGAACAACCCGTACCGAAGAGTAGAAAATACTCACCCTGATCGGGGTAGCTTGATATGAGAATAAATTGATAGTCATCATATGATATTATGAAAATAATTAATCCTGTCATACATGTCATTACTGTATGATTCTCATGTGCATATATATAGTGCATTCATGTGACCAAAGATATTTACTGTAGATTATACAACTGAACATGACGTGATGAGATATATTAATGATGATTTATTGTTGAACTTATTGGGATTTAATTTTCACTATATTTCCATATCATGTTCAAAAAATTAGTTATGCAGATTTTTCTGTGGCTCTGGCTTTTAGTGTACGTTGGATCGAGTTACTTTATGTTGGGCAGATCTCATAATCAAATAATATGTTTGTGGTCGAGTTGGTTCAGATCCCGGTGAAGGTGCAACCACCTGCACCTATATCTCCGGAATTGGTCAACCAGAATAAATAAGATGTAGTTATTTATGTGTTTGATTTTGTTGTACGTACGTTTTGATTATTGACCTGTATGTGAACTCTCTATTGTATAATAAATAAATAAAAAAGGTTGTTACATAATTGGTATCAGAGCAGGTCGATCCTAGATGGCCAGTGGGTGGTTGGTTATCTGAATTGATCTTATAGTATTTTGAGTATGTTGTGGTAGTGTTGTGTAGGGGATTAGTGATTTCATATAGGTAAGAAATTACTAGTGTTTCCTATCTATATGCCGAGGTGGTGTTATGACTGCTGTTAAATATTTTTTTTGAAACTAACTATTGGGCTTTATCACCTTAATAGCAGCATAACTTTATTTTTGCCACAGTCGGAAATGGCACCACCAAGGAGGAATCCGGCAAATAATGCGGAGGAAACCCTGCACAACCTTGCCACGACAATTCGAGAATTTGATATTGATTTACTCCTTACAACCCAACTAGTATCTATATCCCTATATAGAATGATATCGATTGAATTTTACAAATAAAAAAATTTAGTTATAAGACTTGTTAGACAAGGGATTTAAATGACCTAGTACTTTTATTTGGAGTGCTCCTATTCTATCTGTGAAAAAGAAAGATGGATCACTATGACTATGCATAGATTATAGACAGTTGAATAAGGTGACAGTGTAGAATAAAAACCCATTACCTCGTATAGATTACCTGTTTGACTAGTTATAAGGTGTTTAATATTTTTCGAAAAATTGATTTCGGATATGAGTAACATTAATTAAGGATAAGAGAAGAGGATGTATGAAAATTTTATTTTAGGACTTATTATGGGCATTATGAGTTCTTGGTGATTTCATTTAAATTGACAAATATCTTAACTGCATTCATAGATTTAATGAATAGTAATTAGGTCATCCCTGGATTAATTTGTTATTATATATATTGATGATATACTAGAATATTTCAAAAGTTCAGAGGATCATAAGCAACATTCAAAAATAGTTTTACCAACTCTAAGGGAGTATGGTTGGTAAAGATGGTATCCAAGTAGACTCTAAGAAAGTAAAAGTGGTACAACAATGGCTACATTTTACTACATCTAAAGATGAAGATTCAAATCCACTTTGCGCTTCCTGTATTTGTCTGCCGTCCATTCTATTTGAGCCATAGTTGGATTAGGTACATGAACATATGCTTGTAAAGCATCAATCAACTCCTCAGCATTTGAAGCTGAGATGAGAATACGTCGTGCTGAGTGTGAAATGAACCTGTGTTCCACAGTATGATCAAGAAAAGACAATAGACCATCAAAGAAGTTATTAACATTTAACAAACCTATCGATTTGTGATGCATATTCAGTTGTGCCCAAGAAATTATTTGGAAAATCTCTTCTAAAGTACCAAAACCACCTGGTAAGGCAATGAAGGCATCAGCATTGCTTATCATTCTAGCCATGCGTTCATGCATGGAAGCTACCCTAAACTCTTCCCCAATTTTTTTTCCTACGATGTTAGATGCAGCTAAAGCTGTAGGAATAATACCTAGAACTTGACATTCTCCTACATGGGCAGCTGTAGACACACACCCCATTAACCCACGGTTACCTCTACCATAAACTAAATGAATTTTTCTTCTAGCCAGTACCATACCCAGGTTTTATGCAGCTTTCACATACTCTCCATCTTTTCCGGGATTAGAACCACAAAAGACACAAATATTTCGAAATTGACGAAATGCGATTCCTTCCATAGTTGCACACACCTTGACTTGGAGTATGAAAGTAAAGATATTAATGTGTGCATTTATAGAACTCGAAGAATGGCATACTTATGATAGCTATGCGAATAGGCCGGGAATAATTAGAACAGTTATGTGAGTGATTGGTGGATATCAACTAAATTGAAGGTGAAATTTTCTAAAATAACGGCAAGCATGTATATGTATAGTAGTTGTGGTAGTCACTCATATTAGGCATATAAAGAGAATAAGGTTAAGATATCATCGGAAATTTGTTTTTTTTGTCTTTGATGAAACCTTGATATCTTGATTCTTGTAGAGAAGTTGTAGGTGATAGGCGTAATTGAAAAAAAATAAAAGAAAGTGAAAATGTAAACAAGTTAGGTATTGAAGAAGGACAATCAAATAATTTATTTATTTTTTTCAATATTTTTGCCAGTCGACTATTGTTATTATTAAGTCGACTGGCTATTTTGAGAAATTTTAATTTGGACTGCTTATTTTACAGTTGATTGATTACATATATTTTGAAGCAATCAACTGCATCCTACCAGTTAACTATGTATTCTTTGATTTTCACAGACTTTTATAAGCTCAGAAATGTTTCTTTTTCCATGTGATATCTTTCCACCGAATACCAACAGATTTAAAGTAGATTTTGGCACATATATTCAAACCTTGCGGCCATCGATTTTTGCCGATATAACAGTTAATTTTTTTTTTTTTCAGATTTTCAAGAATTACGGCCACCGATTTTAACTCTCTTTAATGGTTTGTCCAAACTTTTGACTTTCTATTTTAGCACCATTCTTTATTATGCTTATTGTTTGTTCTACTGCATTGTCCTACATTAATATTTGGCATTAAATGCAAGATTATTTCCCATATTACAAGAAAATTTAATTAATTAATTAATTAATTAATTTATTATTATTATATTTGAAACTCAACTATTATGGTGTTTTGACGAATGTAATCAAGAGAATTAGTGGTGTTGAAGTTCTTGAGGAACAAAATATGGGAAGTAGGATTTAAATTAATCTTTGAACTCTTCATTTGGAAATATGGAGAATATTCTGATAACCATGTCCAAAAATAATGTAAGTGATCAAGATATTTGTGTTAAAGGTTTATATCATGCTAAATTGAGTCTAATATCTAGGATGTGAATTATGTTAGAATTGAGAATTCATGTATGAGTAATTATTAGGAAAAATCTTATTGAAATGATTGGGTGAATTAAATGGGATTGACATAAGCTAGAATGAGGTGCTTTTGGATATGATAGAAGAAATAATTGAAATTTTTGACAATGCGTTTAATGGTGTTAATAAGATGGTATAGAATTACTGTGATGAGGTAAGTTGGAATTATTAGACATGTGTTAATGGTACATAAATGTTATAAAAGGTTTGGTGGATTTATTGCTACGTATGTTTAACATATTGATTAAAGGATTTTAGGATAAACATAGATGATAGATTAAGATGATGATATTCATGGGATGATGTTGATATATGAAAACCAAAAAATGACTTGATAGAAGTTTGGAATAAGAAAAGATAGTTACCCAATATGAAGGTGAATATGTTCCTCTTTGTGTGTGTTTTCTAATATCGACCCACAGATATATCCATGCGAGTTAGAGGATATAAAGTGAAGAACTTATGGATGAAAGAAATCCTTATGGTTAATTTATATGGCAAAATCACTCAAGTGAATAGATATATTAAAAAGTAAAGATGATATACAGAAAAGATATCTTTAATTATTTGGGTAATAAAGTTGGTAACTATGAATTGTGCTTTAATTTCATTCCCTACATGTGATAGGATGGGTTGAAATTCGGGGACCGAATTTCTTAAGGGGGGAAGAATGTAACATCCCGTAAGAAAATAAAATTTATTAGACAATTTTTAGATATCTAAGGAAATATAATCCTTAAAAATTCTTCACCTTACGTGTATGCATAGAAATGTTCTAACATTAATGAAATAGGTAAAGAGAGAAAACCTAAGAGGAAAAATTAGAAATAAATATACTAAAGAAAGTTGAAATTCTTGGGTAGGAAAGATAAATTTTTGTGAAGTAAATAGAGGTATTAAAATTTCAAAAAGATTGGATTAGGGTAATTTTTTCTAATTTAAGAGTTAAAGTTACTAAGTTTAGTATCTCCACCCATAAATTGGGCTTTCACCTATGGACACTTCATATAGAGTTTTTCTACTTCACATGAATTTTTAGCAAGCCAATAGGATAGCCCAAGGAAGAAATAAAACATAGACTTGAACTAGGATATATAAATTGGACCGGTAGCCCAAAAATCATGAAAATGTGACAAGCCCATTATGAAAGGTAGAAATTTAAACAAAGTAAAGAAAATGGGCAAGAATGAGTCCAAACCCAAGAGGAAAAAAATAAAAATAAAGTGATGGAATAATGGTGTAATCAAGATTAGGTGACATGGCATTAAGACAAAAATTTAGCAAGTAGTGTGATATCCTACATTCATAATTTTAGCAAGTGGTATGATAATACATGGCATTAGGACAAAACATCTATATCCTACACTCATAATTTTAGCAAGTGGGTAATAATACATAACATTATGACAAAACATCTTTATCCTACACAAATAATTTTAGCTAAGCAAGGAAGATTCAAGGGTTGAAAATTTACCACATAAAAAGGCAAACCTATCATACTTGATTAAGACAAAAGAAAAAGAAAATAAATCCCTAAATCAAAGGGACCTTGTCCCTTATCTTAAGAACATATCATCATAATTTTCAAAATACAAATCTCCTTTTCCTATGCATATCTTGACTAAGAATGAGGAAAACAAGAACATAAGTTGTTTGTTTTCCAAAAATTCAACCAATTGCATCCTAATTTTGATAAGGTAGACCCATGATTATGAAAGGTAAATTATTTGATAGTCTATATAAGCAAAACCCACTCTTATAACATTAGAATTTCGTCCAAGTGAAGGAGAGAAAAAATAGAAGCAAGGTAGAGTGAGGAAAGGAGAGGAAGAAAGGAAGAAAGAGAAAGGAGAAATTTAGAGGACTAAGTGCTCAAGGTAAGTTTAACAATATTTCTTTTTGAAGAATGTAACATCCCATAACTTTTATTTTTAAATAATAATACAAATATATTTTTATTCGTTTAAAAATGATTATGTTCTGCTAAAAGTAAGTCTATTTTTAATTAAATTAATTATTGTTTCGTTTGAAATAATTATCTTGGTTTCTAATGAATTTTTGTTGTATTTTTAAAAATATTCTTTCTTTTAATATGAATAAAAATATTTATTCTAAAATTTTTTTTATTGCGATTTTTATCAAGAAAAATCATGATTTAAGAGTTTAACAAAAGGTTTATGAGAATGTAAATTTTAAAAAAAAATTGGGATATTTTAAGATGAAAAACGGAATTTATATAAATTTATATAAAAGAAAATCATATTATTCAATTATTAAATAATTATTATTATTATTTAAACTTAATAATAAATAAAAAGGAGACGGGGGACGACGATTTTTGAAAACTTCGGAAAAATGAGAAAGATGAATAGTAAGTAAATAGTGAGTGAATAGTAACCTTCAACTTTTTCTCTAGATCTGGAGTGCGTGTTGACTTCCAATCTCAAAAATGAACGTGTTACTAGGTTCTGGACAAAGAATACTACAGTTTTGACCGATCAATTTTTCAAATCAGCCGTTGAATCGCTGTAGATCTGAAGTAGAAAATATCAAAAAAAGGTAAATTCTGAAACTCTTACTTAGAGACCTCAAATTGAAATTCTAACACCATAGATGGATTCAGTAGCTAAATAAACCTTAGGATATGAAATTTTTCAGCTATCTGACAACTTTTTGTTTGTTGTAAATAGTGTTTTTTGGCGAGTGAATAGTATTTTTCGGCGGTGAATAGTGACAAAGCTTCCGGAGTCATTTTTTAAGTCTTTGGACCTTCCGGACACGTTTTTGAGGTCTAATTGGTCAAATTCAGCTTGGGAAAAGTACATTTTAGGGCTGTCCAATCTGAAGCCCTATCTTGTGAGTAGATACTTCTTTCTATGACTTGCCCCATACTCTTCTTGAACTATAAATGTATTATTGTTTCTGTTTATAAATTATTTATACTGTTATAAGTTTCTGAAATGTGTTAAAATATCTATTATACTTATGAACTTGCACATAGTTCAAGAAGAGTATGGTTTTAGAAATGGATTTTTGGAATTCATTGAATATGTGGTTCTAAATGTATTTATCATTATTTGATAAAGTGAATATTATGTGCACGATACATTGATTTGTAAAGCGATATACTTGTGAAAATTATGCATATCATATTATAAATGAGATTGAATGGCAAGCGTAAAGCTCATGGCGAGTTGCTTGATATTTTACATGTATATATATGTATTGATGCATATCGGTTGGTTGTATGGCTTGTGACGATACCGAATAGGGGACGCCCTATTAGCCTGAGTGAGCCGGGGGAGGGCCGCTCCAATCGGGTGACAGTGGTAATGTGAGGAAGCAGGAGAGTTATGTACTCACATTCCCTGATCACTTATTGTGACTAGGGTCGAGGTCACTATGCGTATAGCAAATGAATTATATTTTCATTGCATTGACCAGATCGCCAAGTGAGGCATGGACAGACAACTCATATTTAGAAGGGGAAGACGAGAAAGAATGGGCCTGGATTAATGTCAGTCATGGCATTAGGAAACAGGAGCCAATGAAGGAGCCATTATACGTGACCCCACCAGAATCAAAGCTGCTGAAAGCATCAGTGGAGGAACCACCAGTCTTGGAAATCAAGCCTCTGCCAGCACACCTCAAGTATGTGTATTTAGGAGAAACAACCACTCTTCCTGTGGTTATCTCAGCATTTTTGACAGAGGAACAAGAGGAAAAATTGGTCTTGACATTGAAGAAATTCAGAAGGGTTATTGGTTGGACACTTGCTGATATTAAGGGAATTAGCCCCTCATTTTGCATGAATAAGATCCTCTTGGAAAGCAATGAAAGAGGGTCCATAGAACCCCAACGGAGGCTCAACCCAATAATAAGGGAGGTAGTTAAGAAGGAAATTATTAAGTGGCTAGATGCTGGAATTATCTACCTCATATCAGACAGCTCCTGGGTGAGTCCGGTCCAATGTGTTCCTAAGAAGGGGGTATGACTGTGGTGGAAAACGAAAATAATGAGCTTATCCCCACCAAGGTTATGACTAGCTGGAGGATTTGCATGGATTATCGAAAACTGAACAAAAGCACCAGGAAAGATCATTTTCCCCTGCCATTCATTGATCAAATGTTAAATAGGCTTGCGGGAAGAGAATATTATTGTTTCTTGGATGGATATTCAAGGAACAACCAGATTGCTATAGCACTGGAAGATCAGCATAAGACCACATTCACATGTCCTTATGGTACCTTTGCATTTCAAAGAATGCCAGTCAGGCTTTGCAATGCTCCAACAACGTTTCAGCGATGCATGATGGTAATTTTTACAGAAATGGCTGAACAGTTTGTGGAAAGTTTCATGGATGATTTCTCAGTCTTCGGGGACTCCTTTGACCTATGTTTAGGAAACCTTGCTAAAGTATTACAATGGTGTGAGGAAACAAACTTGGTGCTGAACTGGGAGAAGTGTCAGTTTATGGTAAAAGAGGGAATTGTGCTGGGACATAAAGTTTCTCAAAGAGGACTTGAAGTTGACAAGGACAAGGTGGAAATCATAAAAAAGCTGCCTCCTCCCACCTCTGTCAAGGGTATCCGAAGCTTCTTGGGTCATGCAGGATTTTATAGGAGGTTCATTAAAGACTTCTCTAAGGTTGCCAAACCTTTATGCAGTTTGTTAGAGAAGGACATAACTTTCTATTTTGATGAAAGTTGTATGACAACATTTTGCGACCTCAAGAAGAAATTGAGTACAACACCAGTTATCGTGGCGCCAGACTGGACCTTTCCATTTGAGCTAATGTATGATGCCAGTGACGCAGCATTGGGAGCTGTCCTCGGGCAGCGTAGGAACAAGTTTTTTCACTCTATATATTATGCACGCAAAACACTACAGGGTGCCTAACTTAACTACACAGTGACAAAGAAGGAATTGCTTGCAATAGTTTTTGCCTTTGAAAAATTCAGAGCATATCTAGTAGGAGCAAAAGTGATAGTGCACACAGACCATTCTACCATCAAACACCTGGTTAGGAAAAAGGATTCCATGCCTAGGCTCATTCGGTGGGTGCTTTTGCTTTAGGAATTCGACCTAGAGATAAGGGATAGAAAGGGAACTAAAAATCAAGTGGCAAACCATCTCTCCAGACTGGAAGGGGACAGCTTAGGAGAAAATGAAATTAATGAGTGGTTCCCAGATGAACAACTCTATCTCCTGTCCCAAGATGATGTGCCATGGTATGTTGATTATGTAAATTACCTTGTGAGTGGAATGCTCCCACCAGACTTGACGTTACAACAGAAGAAATTTTTTTTTGCATGAGGTGAACTCATATATACTAGGATGAACCATCCCTTTACAAGCAATATGCTGATCAGATGATAAAGAGATGTATACCCAGCGAAGAGATGGAGCAAATCTTGCAGTAATGCCATGCTTCCCCTTATGGAGGTCATTTTGGAGGAGTTAAAACTGCAAACAAGGTACTGCAGGCCGGGTTCTACTGGCCCTCTCTATTCAAGGACTCCCACTCTTTTGCAAGGCAATGTGACCGGTGTCAGAGGACAGGGAATATATCTCGCAGACATGAAATGTCACTGAACAACATCCTAGAGGTCGAATTATTTTATGTATGGGGAATAGATTTCATGGGCCCATTCCCTTCAAGTTTTGGGAATCAATACATGCTAATAGCCGTAGACTATGTCTCAAAGTGGGTGGAAGCGAGTGCATCTCAAACTAATGGGGCAAGGGTGGTGACCAGATTTCTGAAGAGAAACATCTTTACAAGGTTTGGAACCCCTAGAGCCATCATCAGCGATGGAGGGACCCATTTCTGCATTAGGTAGTTCAGAGCACTCCTAACCAAATATGGACTGAGGCACAAGTTGGCAACACCCTATCACCCACAAATAAGTGGGCAGGCTGAAGTTTCCAACAGAGAGATCAAGAGAATCTTGGAGAAAACAGTAGGCCCCACAAGGAAGGATTGGTCCTCGAGGTTGGATGATGCATTATGGGCCTATAGAACAGCCTACAAGACACCACTGGGCATGTCACCATACAAGTTGGTGTTCGGGAAGGCTTGTCATCTACCAGTAGAGTTAGAGCTTCGAGGATATTGGGTAGTGAAAAAGCTAAACCTGAATCTGGAAGCTGCTGGTGAGCAAAGGATGCTGCAGCTTAATGAGCTTGATGAATTCCATGGTCAGGCTTATGAGAATGCCAAACTATACAAGGAGAAAGCAAAGCAATGGCATGAGAAGAAGATACAACCAAGGAACTTCGAAGTGGGATAGAGAGTGCTACTGTACAACTCCAGACTGACCTTGTTTCCTGGGAAATTGAAATCTTATTGGGCTGGTCCTTTTCGCATAAGCAAGGTCTTTCCTTTTGGAACTGTTGAATTAGAAGAAGAAAAGGAAGGGAGGACATTCAGGGTAAATGGACAAAGAGTCAAGCACTATCTGGGAGTTGATGTGGATAGACAACACACCTCCATCCATCTGCAAGAGGAATGAATAGGAAGGAAGTCAGGCTGATGACTCTAAAACAAGCGCTCATGGGAGGCAACCCATGTTTAAATCTGTTGTTGGTTAATTTAGTAGTCTTAGATAAGTTTAATTCGTGAATTTAATCGCATTTGTGTTTGTTACGCAAGTGGGGAAACATAACAGTCTACAGGACAGTTCTCCCTTTGCTGCAGCAAAAATAGCTGGAAGTTAGTCTTTACTCTGCTAAAGCAAAATCCTAGGCAAGCCACCTCTGCTGCAGCAAAATCCTAGGCAAGCAGTTTTTACTGCAAAAGTTGTTACAGCAAATGCATTCAGCCCTAAATAAAGGGGTTCCCCTCTGCTATGTTTTTTTTTTTTAAAAAATTTTAATTTTGACAAAAGCAAAAGAGGGCGGGAAAAATGGCAGAATCCCATAAGTCGCAAACCCACGTCCCTAAAACACTTCTGTAACTCCCTCAACACCTTCATCTATACAGAGCCCTCTTGTTCTCTCAACCCTTGACGTTATCAGAGCCCAGAGCCATTTTTGTACCAAAGATCTTCACTTCCAAACCCCCGTAACCAACCATGCTGAGGATTAAGACAGTGGCAAGGAAGGCGAGCAAGGTGAAAAAATTCACCTCCGAGGAGAACAAGCAGAGACACGATGAAGAGATTTCGCTGCGAAGCTTCTGCGCAGAGAAGGGTTTCACTTTCACGACCATGGAGGATTTGGGACTGCCAATATACGTTGGCACTATGGTCAAGCAGAGGGGTTGGGAAGATTTTTCCAGACACGCACAAACTGCCCTTATCCCTTTAGTAAGGGAGTTTTACATAAATTTCTCACCGGGCAATGAGAAGTGGGTGATAGTCAGGGAGACTAGGGTTCGGTTCGACCAAGCCTCTATTAACAAGTCTTACAATCTACCAGATGAGGAAGACCAGTACGAGGAATATCTACAGGCTCTGACAGGCCAGGACTGGGACACAATGCTTACCCGGATATGCCTTCCAGGCACTACCTGGGGAAAATCCCTACAAGGCTCCACCACAATCAATCGAGTCTCTCTGGTATTGGCAGCAAAGGTGTGGTACCACTTTCTCAAGACCTGCTTGCTACCTTCCACCCATGGGCAGATAGTGAGCAGAGATAGGGTAGCAATGGCTGACGCACTCATCTCCAGCAGACCACTCAATGTTGATTGAATCATCAGTGTCCAAATAGAAGTCTGCACCAATCGGAGAAAGGGAAGCTTACTATTCCCTTCCCTCATCACTCTGCTGTGCCAGAAGAGTCGAGTCCAAGTCTCCATTGATGAAGAAACATTGAAGGACACCAGCCTCATCACCGCAATCACCATTGCCCGGATTATCTAAGAAAAAGCTGCCTTAAACCCACCAGCTACCTCTTGAGACCCTCCACAATCTGCCAGACCCTTTGCTTCTACCTCTGCGCCCTAGCCAGCCGACAAAACCCTTCAGCTCATCCTCCAGCAATAAGCTACCATACTCAGGCAGCAAGTAAAGCTGTTGCAACATCAGCAAACGTTTTCGCGCTATGAGCAAAAGAAGGACTTCGCCCTCCACACCACCCTTGAGCAGAATTACAAACAATTTTTCCCATTTTCGGAGTTCCCCATCGACTTACTCCATGCTACCTTCGAGGAGGAAGGCCAAGCACTAGAGCCGTAGGCAGAGGAGAACGAGGAGTCTCAAGACTCCTCACACAGCAAAGAGCCATAACCAAAACCACAGCAGACTCTAGTGGGCACTGAGTCCTCAGACGATGATGAACCCATTGCAAAAAGGGCAACAATGATGCGCAAAAGAAAGGCCTCACAACAATCAACACAGCGAAGGTGTGGGCTCCGAAGCTCTTCAAGGTCTTCTGACGGTCAATGCCCCTAGGGTGTTGCAGCATTCCTACAAGCACCCTCAAGAAGTTCCCTTATCTCCTATTCCTTCTTTGTTGCATTTAGAATTTCTTTGGCCCTACCTCTGTTTTTGATTGGTGTCTATTCTGTTTTTGGCAATTTACTCAGCAGTGGGGACACTGCTCATCATTAAGTTTGGGGGGGTGATATAATGTTTGCTGTGGCATTTGTGGGACTTAGTGTTGTTTTAGTTATTGCTGTAGTGTTTGCTAAAGCATATGTTAAGCTTGGACTTGTTTATGTGTTCTGTTTATCTGTGTTTCTGCCTAACTGTATTGGATAAGACTGCATTAGTACTTGCTGCTGCCTATCTTACTGTCTATTTTCGATGTATATATTTATATATATTTAAAAAATATATATATAAAAAAAGAGAGAAGAAAGAAATGGAGAGAGAGATGAGTCTGCACATTGCATAGCCTGTTGTAAGCTCTGTGATACTCCATGAGGAGGATTGGGAATTTCACAAAAAACCAGAATAGGAGACCTGCACACCTACCCAACCACACATAGAACCTTCTTCTAATAAGCACAGGATCATGGGCAGCTTTCCAAAAGAAATTTGGTGATTTTTCAGAAATAGGACCTAAGTTTTAGAGCTAACATTGAGAGTTTTCTGCATAATTATAAAAGAGGCATTCGCGTATGGTCGAAAAGGCTTAACTTTGGGTGGGAAGTAGGGAAAGTAGAGAAAAATTTGGACACTCCAATGCCTCTGTAGTTCCTTAGTAACTAGGGGTATGCATGAGCCCTATGTGTACCCTTACAGAAAATAGGGACATAGGGTATGAGTGGGATGCTGCTTAAAGGTGATAAGGCTGAGTAACCGGGTGCCTACATCGTACATGTTGGCATTCGCATCAAAAGTCACTAATGACCTCTGCTAGAATAATAGTAAAAAAATAGTGAAAAAGAAAAATATATAAAAGAAAGAAAGGAAATCAGTGAGCTACCCCCCATATTTGTTGCCCTGGCTGCGCCTATGATGCATGCCAACTTGTCCTAAGAAAGGAAGCTCAATATATTAGCATGAAAATCTCAGGAACTCTGGCTGATTTTGACCCAAGTAGCTCTTTGGGAAACTATCCATGTCACACACACAACTTTAAAGAAGGTATTGGTTGTGATTGGGAGAAAGGCTTGTGGTGTCCCTTATATGGAAGCAATCCTTAGAGTTGAGAGCTATCAACAGAACTATATGGAATCGAGTAGGAGAAACGGCTGTAATTATTTGGTAGGGGTGTGGTGAGCAGAGCAGATTGCTTGGGGACAAGCAATCCTTTAAGTTTGGGGGGATTTGATAACTTCAATTTACTGCAATGTTTATATGTTTTCCGAGTGTGTTTATTATGCTGTTTTAATTATTAAGTACTCTTATTCCCAGATATAACTGAATGTGATAACTCCCTTAGAAGCAATATCATCCACCCTATGTACTGCAGCAATGGAGTGTGCATATGTGGCAATCTTGGCAGCGAACCAAGAGAAATTGAGTAAAGCTAGTCCCTTTTTCCTGCAAGGCATTGATTCTGTTTGATATGGCGTAGGTGGCAGGGAACAGAGCTGCACAGCAGGTGCAGCCACCACCTAGCAGGAGAAAGCAGCAAGCTGACACTGCAGGCTGCTGGTTGGGTTGGTACAAAACTGCCTCCACTACTGAAAGTGGAGAGGAAAAAGCTGCACGTAGAGATGCTGGCTGCTAAGCAGGGAGATTGTCAGCAACCCAGGACACTTTACTAGGACCACAAGGCCTGATTATAAAAAGGGTAGAAAGCAGAGCCACAGAGATAGACCGAAGGGGAGGAAGAAGAACAGCCATAGACTGCATAGAAGCATTAGATTTTGGGGGAGTTTGCAATTCTAGATTTCCATTGATCCCCGTTGTGTTTTTCTTTTCTTCTGTTTTTATCAAGAAACTACACTTGTATTTTTATATCACTTAGGATGCATACCAATGATTTTTCTACAGCTTTGCTGTATCATTCAGCTGTGTGTGTATGTTTTAACTTATTTTGATAACTGAAATTTGATAAAGAAATACTAAGGCCAATATTTACCTGGAAGGGTGGTGGAGGCTGGAAAAAGAGTTAAATATGTGGGATTAGCCAATATAGGAATATATGGTTGTCCCATTTAGCCCAATAGTTAGGAGCTTCACGCATAATTTTGGTGTTAGGATTGATACAGGGATGTGTGTCCAACCCCCAATGTTGCATGGAATGGAAGTTTGGAAAGACCCCATTCAAGAAAAGAATAGGTACTGAGGAAGTTGCTGCAACAATTTCTAAAGCAAAATGAGTGCAGAAGTTCATGGTAACCCTGAAGCAACCTTGGTCCACCTAATATCCCTCAGCTTAATTATAGTCTTATTGAGTTTGTTCAACCCTAATTCCTCTTGAACATAAACCTTGTGAATCAACCAAAATTTTGCTACAGCATTTCTCGAGTCAAAGCATTCTATAGTAGTTTTTAATACACTCCTCGTGGGATGTTACTCACTCATCATTTTATTTCTTGGTCACGATACGTGCACTTGTGTTCTGACATTGCATACATACTTTGCATCCAACAAGCTTTTGGCGTCGTTACTTGGGAGTGATCACTTGAAAACTATTATTAGATATTTGACTGTGTAAAGGATTTTATCTTTTAGTCACTCTAGTGTCATTTTGGGCAGGTGAACGCAGTGCATGAGCAGGTTTGACAGGGAGCTTCTACCTTTAGATCCAAAGATAGAAAGAATGCTTCTGAGAAGAAGGAGAAGACTGTTGGGACCTCAGCCACAAGTAGAAATGGCCAACCAGAATGGAGTAGACAACATGGATGACAGAGATAGAGTCCTAAATGCTTATGTTCAACCAAACGTGAATGGGTTAAACCCGAGCATTATGAGACCAGAAATTGAAGCTCTTCATTTTAAGCTCAAGCCAGTAATGTTTCAGATGCTATAAACCGCAGGGCAATTAAGTGGAATGCCTACAGAAGACCCCCACCTTCACCTAAGAGTATTCATTGAAGTCACTGATACTTTCAAAATGAATGGGGTGACAGATAAAGTTCTCAGGCTGAAACTATTCCCCTACTCATTAAGAGATCGAGCTAGAGCATGGTTAAACTCTCTACCACTCGATTCTATTACTAACTGGAGTGATATGGCAAAGAAGTTTCTGCTGAAATACTTCCCACCTACCAAGAATGCAAGATTGAGAAATGATATCACGTCCTTCCAGTAACTAAACGGAGAATCACTATATGAAACTTGGGAAAGGTACAAAGAGTTGTTACAGAGATGCCCCCATCACAGAATCCCATACTGCATTCAGATGGAGACATTTTATAACAGCCTTAATGCTCAGACATGAACCATAGTGGATGTAATAGCTAATAGGGCACTTCTGTCCAAAAAATACAATGAGGCACATGAGCTGCTTGAAAGAATGGCTAGTAATAAGTATCAATGGCCTATGGATAGAGTCTCAACTGGGAAGAAGACAGCAGGTATGCATGAAGTGATAGAAGTCACTTCTCTCACAGTTTAGCTAGCTTTATTAGTGAATGTCTTGAAAAACCAGCAGCTAAACCGCCCTCAAGCAACTAATGCAATCCAAGAGAATGGAGCATCTTGTGTTATGTGCAATGGGCCTTATTTTTTTGACAGCTATCCTTTGAATCCGGAGTCAGTATGCTACGTGGGAAACTTGAATCGCAACAACAATCCCTACTTAAACACGTATAACCTGGGTTAGAGGCAACATCCCAATTTTTCTTGGAGTAACTATGGTTTTGGACAGGGGAGCAACTCTACCCCACAAAGAGTATAGGCCACTCCTGGATTTCAGCAGCAAAGGCATCAGCCTAATGAAACTTCCACTTCCCTAGAGTCCCTACTGAAGGAATATATGGCAAGGAATGATGTTGTGATACAAATTCAAGCTGCATCATTAAGGAATTTGGAGAACCAAGTGGGGCAGCTAGCCAATGAATTGAAAATCAAACCTCCAGGGACCCTTCCAAGCAATACTGAAGTCCCTAGGAGAGAAAGGAAAGAGCACTGCAAGGCTATAGCTCTGAGAAGTGGAAAGGTGGTGGATGTAACAACTTTTTTTTCTTTATTATTATACAATATTGAGTTCACATACACGTCATTAATCAAAACGTACATGCAACATATCAAACACATAGATATTTACATCTTATTTATTTTAGTTGACCAATTTCGAAGATAAAGGTGCGGGTGGTTGCACCGTCACCGGGATCTGAGCTAACTCGACCACAAACATCTTATTTGATTCTGAGATCTGCCCAACATAAAGTAACTCGATCCAATGTTCACTAAAAGCAAGAGCCATAGAAAAAAGCTGCATAACTAATTTTCTGAACATGATATGGAAATATAGTGAGAATTAAATCCCAGTAAGTTCAACAATAAATCATCATCAATATAACTCATCACGACATGTTCAGCTGTATAAACTATAGAAAATATCTTTGGTCACATGAATGCATTATATCTATGCACATAAGAATCATACAGTAATGATATGTATGACAGGATTAACTATTTTCAGAATATCATATGATGACTATCAATTTATTCTCATATCATGCTACCTCGATCAAGGTGAGTATTTTCTACTCTCCGGTACGGACTTTTCTCGCTCCGTCCGACATGGCCTACTTTCTCTTTCTTTTCTCATTAATATGATCATAACCGTTGGTAGGGCGTCCCCTACTGGTGCACCACACGGATTGCCATGTGACTGTGCTCATTTCTTTTCTTTTCACAATGATAGCCAAAAATATGCTTTCAATAACAAGTATGTTCATCAAAATATAACTATTACCAAAAATCATTGGTAATCATGCCATGAACATAACCATTTCAAATATCACTTTATAAAATATTTTCATGTCAAAATTTCACACTTAAGATGGTAAGAAGTTCATACAATGGCAATGGCTATGGCTATACTAGTAATTTATTATTTTCATTTATAAGATTCATCTTCTTTTTCAAATATTAATTTTATTTCTTTATTTTCTTGATACAGGTTTTCGTCCTATCTAACCTTCTCTTACTAATCAGAGCATGACTCCCTCAATTGAACTCCGATGTAGGTGATCTTGGTGTTAATTTCAAGATAAAACAATTATCTAAAACTATTATGTTGAACATTATAGTGAAATATTAATAACTCAAGGTGATATTACTCCCTCAATGTACAGGTTATTTCTTCTCAGATAGGTTCTGACCTCTACCAACTAATCTGTCCATATCTCTCTCATAAGAATTCCAAATTAAGTGATTCCAGTAGCTAAAAATCTGTGACACATATATCTATAATTCATATGTGAACCGTTTATTTTGATTTGATAGTTACAATTTATTTTAGTTTCTATATGCTTTCTGAGTGCATTTACTGAGTTGTTCAGGTGTTTTAAGCACTCTTATTCCCTCATTAAATTGAATGGGATGACCCTTTTAGATATAACATCAGCTACGCCGTTGCTGCAGCATTTTAGTAAGCATATAGCAGAAACCTGAGTGTTATGGGTGAGCTGCTCCTTTCTTTCTGCAATACACAGATTCTATTTGATATGGTGCAGGTAACGACAGAGCAGGGCTGCGCAGTAGGTGCGGCACCCAGCAGGAGAGAAAGCAGCAAAAACTGACACTACAGGCTATTGGCACAAAACTATCCCACTACTGAAAGTGGAGAGGACAAAGCTGCACGCAGAGGTGGTTTTGCAGGAATGCAGTGGGAATGACAGAAAAAGCAAGGTAACTCTGACTGGGACCACAAGGCTGAACGATAAAGAGAGGCAAAGAGGGGGAGACAGACAACGACGGGAGTAGGGGAGAAAGAAGAGAGTAGCTACACACTGCCAAGGGCATCAGTACAAGAGATAGAGTGCAATCCCGGGATTCTGTTGTTGTTTTTATTTTGTTTTCCTTTTTCTTCTGTTTCCTATCAAGACTGCACTGGCATTTTTCTTTGATCAGTAGAAATGTATACCAGTGATTCTGGGTTGTTTGTAACCAGTGTAACCATGAGGCTTGGCTAGTTTCTGGCTAGGGTTGCACAAGGGTTGTAATGAACTTAAGCACACTTTTTAGTAAAACACATTTCGCTACAGCACTATTTTTACATTCATCTGTGTGTATATTTTAAACTCCTCTGATAACGAAAGTTAGTGGAGGTAGATTGAGGCCAATATTCACCCGAGAAGGGAATGGAGGCTGGAAAAATAGTTTGAATAAATAGGGACAGCCAATATAGGAATATATGGTCCCCCATCCCCCCAGTAGTGGAGCTTCATGCATAACTCAGGGGTGAAGACTGCTGCAGGAATGCAGGTATGAACTTCAGAGTTGCAAGGAACGGAAGTCTGGAAAGACTCCATTCAAGACTGAACTGGGCAACTAGGACAGTTGCTGTAGCAATTCCTGGAGCAATATGAGTGCAAAAGTTCATGGCAACCCTGAGCAACCCTAGATCTCCCTATTCCATTTTCTTTACACCCTAGTACCCCTCGTCCTAGTTATAGCTGTATTTAAGTTGAACCACCTTTATTTTATTTTATAAACCATCCTATCTTTGCAACAACATTTCGCACAGCAAAGTCTTCTTAACAGTTTTTAGTTCACTCCTCGTGGGACGATACTCACTCATCAATTTATTACTTGGTCACGACACATGCACTTGCGTTCTGACACTGTATTCATCTTTGCATAAATCAAACCCAATAAGTTTTTGGCGCCGTTGCCGGGGAGTGTCAATAATGGAGCAGACAACATGGATGATAGAGATAGGGTCTTAAATGCTTATGTTCAACCAAACCTGAATGGGTTGAAGCCGAGCATTGTGAGACCAGAGATTGAGGCTCTACATTTTGAGCTCAAACCAGTAATGTTCCAGATGCTGCAAACTGCAGGGCAATTCAATGGAATGCCTACAGAGGACCCTCACCTTCACTTAAGAGTGTTCATGGAAGTCACGGATGCTTTCAAAATGAATGGGGTAACAGAAGAAGTGCTCAGGCTAAAGCTGTTCCCTTACTCATTAAGAGACCGAGCAAGAGCGTGGCTGAACTCTCTGCCACCTGACTCTATCGCTAACTGGAGTGATTTGGCAGAGAAATTTCTGCTGAAATACTTCCCGCCCACCAAGAATGCCAGATTGAGAAATGACATCACCTCTTTCCAGCAATTGGAAGGTGAATCTTTGTACGAGACCTGGGAGAGGTATAAAGAGTTATTACGGAGATGCCCCCATCATGGAATTCCTTACTGCATTCAGATGGAGACTTTTTACAATGGCCTTAATGCTCAAACACGCACTATAGTGGATCCAGCAGCTAATGGGGCACTCTTGTCCAAAACGTATAATGAAGTGCACGAGCTGCTTGAAAGGATGGCCAGTAACAACTATCAATGGCCAATGGACAGAGTTTCAACTGGAAAGAAAGCAGCAGGCATGCATGAAGTAAGTAAGGTGACTTCTCTCATAGACTAGCTAGCTTCACTTGTTAATGTCTTAAAGAGCCAACAAATGACCCGCCCTCAAGCAGCCAATGCAGTCCAGGAAACTGGACCATCTTATGGACTGTGTAATGGGCCACATCTTTTTGAAATGTGCCCCTCAAACCCAGAATCAATATGCTTCATGGGAAATATGAATCGCAATAACAATCCCTACTCCAATACATATAACCCAGGATGGAGGGAACACCCCAATTTTTATTGGAGTAACTATGGTACGGGACAAGGGAGCAACTCTGCCCCACAAAGATCACAGGCTCACCCAGGCTTCATGCAGCAAAGACAACAGCCTCAGGAAACCCCCACATCACTAGAATCCCTGATGAAGGAGTATATGGCAAGGAATGATGCTCTAATCCAAAGTCAAGCAGCCTCATTACAAAATCTGGAAACTCAAGTGGGACAGCTTGCCAATGAACTAAAAAGTAGACCTATAGGAACACTTCCAAGTAATACTAAAGTCCTTAGGAGAGAAGGAAAAAAGCATTGCAAGGCTATAGCCCTGAGAAGTGGAAAGATGGTGGAAGCACCAAAAGCAAGAGGACAGGACTAGACAGACTCTACTGTACCCCTGGAGAACAAAAAAGACAAGAAGAAGCAAGAGGAGGAGGTAAGTAAGGAGGAAACCATCTCTGGAGAAAATACTGCAGCTATGCCACCGCAAAATTTGGCAACTTTGTCGCAGCAAGGCATGCAGCAAACCAAGCTACCTCCCCCTTTCCCTCAGAGATTTCAGAAGCAGCAGAATGACTAGCATTTTAGAAGATTTCTAGATGTCCTGAAATAGCTGCACATTAACATACCTCTGGTAGAAGCACTAAAGCAGATGCCAAACTATGTGAAGTTCATGAAGGACATCCTGACAAAGAAAAGACGATTTGGTGAGTTTGAGACTGTTGCTCTCACAAGGGAATGCAGTGCTGTGCTACAAAATAAGTTGCCACCCAAACTTAAGGACCCAGGTAGTTTCACCATACCTTGTTCTATTAGGAACCAGTATTTTGGCAAGGCACTTTGCGACTTGGGAGCAAGCATCAACCTCATGCCAATGGCCATCTTTAAAAAGCTAGGAATTGGAGAAGCAAGGCCTACCACAGTCACACTACAATTGGCAGACAGATCCATTGCCCATCCAGAGGGAAAAATAGAGGATGCCCTGGTTAAGGTGGATAAGTTCATCTTCCCAGTAGACTTTATAATTCTGGACTATGAAGCTAATGCAGAGGTACTAATTATATTGGGCAGACCATTCCTAGCAACTGGCTGGACACTAATTGATGTTCAGAAGGGTGAACTAACCATGAGAGTCCAGGATGAGCATGTTACATTCAATGTGCTCTAGACCATGAAGTTTTCCAGTGAAGAAGAGGAATGTGCAGTGGTGTCTATGATAGACACATTAGCATCAGAGCAGTTAAGAAAATGCTGCAAGGACCCACCATCGGTAGCTTGGATAGAAAACTCAGATTCAAAATAGGAGAACAAGAAAGAATGGGCTTGGATCGATGTCAGGCATGGCATTAGGAAGTAGGAGCCATTATATGTGACCCCACCAGATTCAAGGCTGCTAAAAGCATCAGTGGAGGAGCCACCAGCTTTGGAGATGAAGCCTCTGCCAGCACACCTCAAGTATGCATATTTAGGAGAGACAACCACTCTTCCTGTGCTTATCTCAGCACTTTTGACAATGGAACAAGAGGAGAAATTGGTCCTTACACTGAAGAATTTTAGAAGGGCCATTGGTTGGACACTAGCTGATATAAAAGGAATCAGCCCTTCATTTTGCATGCATAAGATCCTTTTGGAAAGTAATGAAACAGGGTCCATAGAACCCCAACGGAGGCTTAATCCTATAATGAAGGAGGTGGTGAAGAAGGAGATCATCAAATGGCTGGATGCTAGAATTATTTACCCAATATCAGATAGCTCTTGGGTAAGCTCGGTCCCTGTATGACTGTGGTGGAAAGCGACAACAATGAGCTTATCCCCACCAAGGTTGTAACTGGCTGGAGGATTTGCATGGATTATCGGAAGCTGAACAAAAGCACTAGGAAGGATCACTTCCCTCTATCGTTCATTGATCAAATCTTAGATAGACTTACTGGAAGGGAATACTATTGTTTCCTGGATAGGTACTCAGGGTATAACCAGATTGCTATAGCACCAAAAGATCAGCATAAGACCACATTCACATGCCCCTATGGTACCTTTGCATTTCGAAGGATGCCGTTTGGGCTTTGTAATGCTCCAGCAACATTCCAACGATGCATGATGGCAATATTCACAGAGATGGCTCAGCAGTTTGTGGAAATCTTCATGGATGACTTCTCAGTCTTTGGCAACTCCTTTGACCTATGCTTGGGAAACCTTACTAAGGTCTTGCAAAGGTGTGAGGAAACAAACCTGGTGCTGAACTGGGAGAAGTGTCAGTTTATGGTAAAAGAAGGGATTGTGCTGGGGCATAAGGTTTCTTAGAGAGGACTAGAGGTTGACAAGGCCAAGGTGGAAATCATTGAGAAACTGCCTCCTCCCAACTCGGTCAAGGGCATTCGAAGCTTCCTAGGACATGCAAGATTTTATAGGAGGTTCATTAAGGACTTTTCTAAGGTTGCCAAACCTTTATGCAGTTTGCTAGAGAAGGACATAACTTTCTGTTTTGATGAAAGTTGCATGACAGCTTTATACGATCTCAAACAGAAATTGAGTACAACCCCAGTTATCGTGGCACCAGACTGGACCTCCCCATTTGAGCTGATGTGTGATGCTAGTGAAACAGCATTGGGGGCTGTCCTTGGGCAGCGCAGAAACAAGCTATTTCATTCTATATACTATGCTAGAAAAATGCTGCAAGGTGCCCAGTTGAACTACACGGTGACAGAGAAGGAATTGCTTGCAGTAGTGTTTGCCTTTGATAAATTCAGAGCATATCTGGTAGGAGTAAAGGTGATAGTGAACACAGACCACTCTGCCATCAAACACTTGGTTAGGAAAAAGGATTCCAAGCCCAGGCTCATTCGGTCGGTGCTTTTGCTTTAAGAATTTGATCTAGAGATCAGAGACAGGAAAGGAACTGAAAATCAAGTGGCAGACCATCTCTCCAGGTTGGAAAGGCACAGCTCCAGAGCAGATGACATTAATGAAAGATTCCTAGATGAGCAACTCTATCTCCTGTCTCAAGATGATGTGCCATGGTACGCTGATTATGTAAATTACCTTGTGAGTGGAATGCTCCCACCAGACTTGACATGGCAGCAGAAGAAAAAATTTCTGCATGAGTAAACTCATACTACTCAGATGAACCATATCTTTACAAGCAATGTGCTGATCAAATGATAAGGAGGTGCATACCCAGTGAAGAGATAGAGCAAATCTTGCAGCAATGCCATGCTTCCCCTTATGGAGGTCATTTTGGAGGAGTTAGAACTGCAAACAAGGTGCTACAGGCAGGGTTCTATTGGCCCTCTCTATTCAAGGACTCCCACTCCTATGCAAGATAATGTGACCGATGTCAGAGGACAGGGAATATATCTCGCAGACATGAAATGCCACTGAACAACATCCTAGAGGTGGAATTATTTATGTCTGGGAAATAGATTTCATGGGACCATTTTCCTCGAGTTTCGGCAATCAATACATCCTTGTAGCTGTAGACTATGTCTCAAAGTGGGTGGAAGCCAGTGCATCCCAGACTAATGAAGCCAGAGTCGTGACCAGATTTTTGAAGAGAAACATCTTTACAAGGTTTGGAACCCTCAGAGCCATCATTAGCGATGGAGGGACCCATTTCTGCAATTGGCAGTTCAAGGCACTACTTGCCAAATATGGAGTAAGGCACAAGGTGGTAACCCCCTATCACCCACAATGAGTGGGCAGGCTGAAGTCTCTAACAGAGAGATCAAGAGAATCTTTGAAAAAATAATAGGCCCCATAAGGAAGGATTGGTCCTCCAGGTTGGATGATGCACTATGGGCCTATAGAACAGCCTATAAGACACCTCTGGCCATGTCACCATACAGATTGGTATTCGGGAAGGCTTGTCATCTACCAATAGAGCTGGAACATCGAGCATATTAGGCAGTGAAGAAGCTAAACTTGAACCTGGAAGCTGCGGGTGAGAAGAGGATGCGGCAGCTAAATAAGCTGGATGAATTTTGTGGTCAGGCCTATGAGAATGCCAAACTATACAAGGAGAAAGCAAAGCAATGGCATGACAAGAAGATACAACCCAGGAGCTTCGAAGTGGGACAGAGAGTACTACTGTACAACTCCATGCTGACCTTGTTTTTTGGGAAGTTGAAATCTTGTTGGTCTGGTCCCTTTCGCATAAGCAAGGTCTTCCCATTTGAGACTATTGAATTGGAAGAAGAAAAGGAAGGGAGGACATTCAGGGTTAATGGACAAAGGGTCAAGCACTATCTTGGAGGAGATGTGGATAGACAGCACAACTCCATTCAGCTGCAAGTGGAATGAACAAGCGGGAAGTTAGGCTGAAGACTCTAAAACAAGCGCTCATGGGAGGCAACCCATATTTAAATTTGTTGTTGTTTAAGTTAATACTTTTAAGATAGTTTAAATCATAAGTCTAATAGCTTTTGTGTTTGTTACGCTGGATAAGAAGCATAGAAGTTTGCATAACCAGTTTTTGTTTTGCTGCAGCAAAACCTTACGAAAGATAGTCCCTGCTTTGCTACAGCAGGATTAAGAACAAGCACCCTCTGCTGCAGCATATGCAGTCAGACCTAAATCAAGGGGTTCCCCTCTGATGTGCTTCTTACAAAAAAAAATATTTTCAAAAAATTGTTGTCAGAAGCCAAATGGGGGCGAGAAAAAGGCAGAAGCCCATAAGTCCCGAAAATACGTCGTCCACCCTCATTAAACCTCTACAACTTCCCTTCACGCTCGAGCACATCTCTCGAGTTCCCAAATCCCTACAGCCTCCTCACCTCCTTCGTACCAGAAACCTCCATTTCCAAACCCTCGAACCAATCATACCGAGAATCAAGACAGTGGCCAGGAAGGCAAGTAAGGTGAAGAAATTCACCTCTGAGGAAAATAGGCAGAAGCACGATGAAGAGATTGTGCCCAGAAACTTCTGCGCTAAGAAAGGTTTCACCTTCACCTCCTCTGGAGATTTGGGGATGCCAATGTACGTTGGCACAGTGGTCAAGCAGAGGGGTTGGGAAAATTTCGCAAGCCACCTGCAAACGGCCCTCATACCTCTGGTTTGGAAATTCTACACAAACCTCTCACCCGAAAATGAGAAGTGGGTGACAGTCTGGGAGACGAAGGTTCATTTCGACCAAGCCTCCATCAACAAGGCTTACAATCTGCCGGACGAAGAGGACCAGTATGAAGAATATCTACAGAGTCTGCAGGATGGAGACTAGGATGCGATGCTTACCTGGGTGTGCCTTCCCGGCACCACCTGGGATAAATCCCCTCAGGGTTCCACCACCATCAATTGGGTCTCTCTGGTGCCTGCAGCTAAGGTGTGGTTTCACTTCCTTAAGACCCGCCTGTTACCTTCTACCTATGGCCAGACAGTGAGCCGAGACAGAGTGGCAATGGTGGACGCACTCATATTCGGCCGACCACTCAACGTTGGCCGAATCATCAGTGGCCAAATCCGAGCATGCGCTAACCGGAAAAAGGGAAGCCTACTTTTCCTTTCTCTCATCACTATACTGTGCAAGAATCGTGGAGTCCCAATCTCCATTGATGAAGAACCACTGAAGGACGCTAGCCCCATCACTGCCACCACCATTGCCCGTATTGTCCTGGAGAAAGCAGCCCCACACCCCCCAGCTGATTCCCAAAATCCTCCACTTACTGCTGGACCCTCTGCTTCATCCACTGCCCCCCAGTCACCTGACAAGACTTTGTAGTTTATCCTCAATCAACAAGCTACACTTCTGAAGTAGCAAGCTGTGCTTCTGTAACTTCAGCAAACCTTCTGGCATTATGAGCAGAAAAGGGATTTTGCCCTTCACAACACCCTCGAGCAGAACTTCAAACAATTTTTCCCATTTTCGTAGTTTCCCACTGACTTGCTCCATACCACCTTCGAGGAGTCAGCCCCAGCTCTTAAGCCACAAATAGAGGAGCAAAAGGATTCTGAAGGATCCTCCTCCAGCAAGGAGCCCCACCCGAAACCCCACCAGACACCAGCAGGAACCGAATCCTCTGATGATGATGAGCCCATTGCCAAACAGGCAGCAATGATGCATAAAGGAAAGGCCCCACAAAAATCAGCACAGCGTAGAAGTGGACTCAGAAGCTCCTCAAGGTCCTCTGAGGGTCAATGCCCTTAGGGTGCTGCAGCATACCTGCTAGCACCCTCAGGAAGTTCCCTCACTCTTATCCCTTCTCTGCTATATTTGGAATTCCTTTGCTTCTGCTTCTATTTTTTTTGGTGTCTTTTGTGTTTTGGCCATTGTATTAGCAGTGAGGACACTGCTCACTTTTAAGTTTGGGGGGGTTGTATTATAATGTTTGCTGTGGCATTTCTGTGGCTTAGTGTTGCTTCGATATTGCTGTAGAGGTTGCTGAAGCATGGACTTGCTTATTTGTATGTTGCTTTTCTATGTGACTGTTTATATTGTTGTTTACTTATGTTTCTGCCTACCTATGTTAAATGAGTTTGCTTTAGTACTTACTGATTTTGATGAATACAATTATAATTGTATGATAAAAAGATTTCAAAAATAAATAATAAAAAAATTTGTAGGGTGAAATGAGTTTGCATATTGCATAGCCTGCTGAAAGTTCTGGGATACTCCATAAAGAGGATTGCGTAGTTAGCTAGAAACCAGAATAGGAGACCTACAACCTCACCCAATCATACACAAAACCCTCTTCTAATAAGCACAGGATCATGGGCAGTTTGCCAAAGAAAAATTTGGTGATCTTTCAGAAATTAGACCTAAGTCTTAGAGCTAGTATTGAGGGCTTTCTGTAGAATTATGAAAGGGGCAGACGCATAGGGTCAGAAAGGTTTAAGTTTGGGGGGAAAAGTATAAAAAAAAAATTTGGACACTCCAATGCTCTGTAGTTCCTTAGTAACCAGGGGTATGCATGAGCCCCATGTGAGCCTTTGCGTAAAACAGGGATATAGAGTATGAGTGGGAAGTGGTTTAAGGGTGATAAGATCTACGCAGAAAAAAAAATAATAAAGAAAGAAAATCAGTGAGCTGCCTTTTCCCCCCCACATTTGTTGCCCTGTTTGTACCTATGATGAATGTCAACTCAACTTAGGGAGCTCGATATATTAGCATGAAAGTCTTAGGAACTCTGGCTATTTTTGACCCAAGTAGCTCTCAGGGAAACTGTCCATGTCACACACACAACTTCAAAGAAGGTTTTTGTTGTGATTGGGAGTAAGGTTTGTGGTTTCCTTTATATGAAAGCAATCCTGAGAGTTGAGAGCTATCAGCAGAACTATGGACTCACGCATGAGAAAAGTCTGGAATTTCTGGTTGGTAGGAATGTGGTGAACAGAGCAGATTGCTTGGGGACAAGAAATCCTTTAAGTTTGGGGGGATTTGATAGTTGCAATTTATTTTAGTTTCTATATGCTTTCTGAGTGCATTTACTGAGTTGTTCTGGTGTTTTAACCACTCTTATTCCCTCATTAAATAGAATGGGATGACCCTTTTAAATATAACATTAACTACCCCGTTGCTGCAGCATTTTAGTAAGCATATAGCAGAAACTTGAGTGTTATTGGGTGAGTTGCTCCTTTCTTTCTGCAATACACTGATTCTATTTGATATGGTGCAGGTAACAGCAGAGCAGGGCTATGCAGCATGTGCGGCCTCCACCCAGTAGGAGAGAAAGCAGCAAAAACTGACACTGCAGGCTGCTGGCACAGAACTGTCCCACTACTGAAAGTGGAGAGGACAAAGCTGCACGTAGAGGTGATTTTGCAGCAGAGCAGGGGGAATGACGAAAAAAGCAAGGCAGCTGACTGGGACCACAAGTCTGAACGATAAAGAGAGGCAAAGAGGGGGAGATAGACGACGACGGGAGTAGGGGAGAAAGAAGAGAGTAGCTATACACTGCCAAGGGCATCAATGCAAGAGATAGAGTGCAATCCCGGGATTCTATTGTTGTTTTTATTTTGTTTTCCTTTTTCTTCTGTTTCCTATCAAGACTGCACTGGCATTTTTCTTTGATCAGTAGAAATGTATACCAGTGATTCTGGGTTGTTTGTAACTAGTGTAACCATGAGGCTTGGCTAGTTTTCGGCTAGGGTTGCACAAGGGTTGTAATGAACTTAAGCACACTTTTTAGTAAAACACATTTCACTGCAGCACTATTTTTACATTCATCTGTGTGTATATTTTAAACTCCTTTGATAACGGAAGTTAGTGGAGGTAGATTGAGGCCAATATTCACCCGGGAGGGGAATGGAGGCTAGAAAAATAGTTTGAATAGATAGGGATAGCCAATATAGGAATATATGGTCCCCCATCCCCCTAGTAGTGGAGCTTCATGCACAACTCAGGGGTGAAGACTGCTGCAGGAATGCAGGTCTGAACCTCAGAGTTACAAGGAATGGAAGTCTAGAAAGACTCCATTCAAGACTGAACTGGGCACCTAGGACAGTTGCTGTAACAATTCCTGGAGCAATATGAGTGCAAAAGTTCATGGCAACCCTGAGCAACCCTAGACCTCCCTATTCCATTTTCTTTACACCCTAGTACCCCTCGTCCTAGTTATAGCTGTATTTAAGTTGAACCACCTTTATTTTATTTTATAAACCATCCTATCTTTGCTACAGCATTTTACACAGCAAAGTCTTCTTAACAATTTTTAGTTCACTCCTCGTGGGACGATACTCACTCATCACTTTATTACTTGGTCACGACACGTGCACTTGTGTTCTGACACTGTATTCATCTTTGCATGAATCAAACCCAACCTTATAGAATGTTCCCAGAAATTAAAACACCGAAGCTATCCTAACATATTCTTCCCTGATTAACTATTTTCTGACCTTTTTTAGTAATCAGAACATATCTACCTCACATGAACTCTAAATTGAATTATTCTAGTGGCTAAAAATCCGTGAGACATAAATATACATTTGTTATGTTAACCATTTGTTTAGATTCCCTATAGAATGTTCCCAGAAATTAAAACACAGAAGCTTAAAATTCTGCCACCCAAAGCCATACCCATGCAGAACTATCTACACCAACCTAAGTATTCAAACATACATAATATGTATCATGATCTAGCAACATCCATGACCAATCATCAAAGTTCTAAGATCAAAATCCCATATAAATATTACAAGTTTCAAAACTTTTCTTCAAAAAGAAATATTGTTAAACTTACTTGGAGCACTTAGTCTTCTAGACTTCTCCTTCCTCTTTCTTCCTTTCTTCCTCTCCTTTCCTCACTCTACCTTGCTTCTATTTTTCCTCTCCCTCACTTGGAGGAAAATTCTAATGTTGTATGGGTGGGTTTTGCTTAAATAGACCCTCAAATAATTTACCTTTCATGATCATGGGTCTACCTTATCACAATTAGGTTACACTTGGTTAAATTTTTGGAAAACAAACAACTTATGTTTTTGTCTTTAACTTCCTTAGTCAAGATATGCATAGGAAAAGAAGATTTGTATTTTGAAAATTATGATAATATGTTCTTAAGATATGGGACAATATCCCTTTGATTTAGGGATTCATTTCCATTTTCTTTTGTCTTAATCAAGTATGATAGATTTGTCTTTTTAAGTGGCAAATTTCTAGCCCTTGAATCTGCATTATTTGTTTGAAATTATTTGTGTGGGATAAAGATGTTTTGTCATAATGCTATGTATTATTACCCACTTGCTAAAATTATGAGTGAAGGATATTGATGTTTTGTCCTACAACCTTGTATTATCATACCACTTGCTAAATTTTTGTCTTAATGTCAAATCACCTAATCTTGATTACACCATTATTTCATCACTTTATTTTTATTTTATTTTCATTTTTCCTCTTGGGTTTGTGCTCATTCTTGCCCATTTTCTTTACTTTGGTTAAAATTCTACCTTTCATAATGGGCTTGGTCACATTTTCATGATTTTTGAGCTATCGGTCCAATTTCTATATCCTAGTCCAAGTCTATATTTTATTTCTTCATTGGGCTATCCTATTGGCTTGCTAAAAATTTATGTGAAGAAGAAAAACTCTATATGAAGTGTCCATAGGTGAAAGCCCAATTTATGGGTGGAGATACTAAACTTAGTAACTTTTACTCTTAAATTAGGAAAAAAAGTACCCTAATCCAATTTTCTTGAAATTTTAAGACCTTTACTTCACAAAAATTTATCTTCCTTACCTAAGAATTTCACCTTTCTTTAGCATGTTTATTTCTAATATTTCCTCTTAGGTTTTCTTTCTTTACCTATTCCATTAATATTAGAACATTTCTATGCATATATGTAAGGTGAAGAATTTATAAGGAAAATATCTAAAAATTACGGGATGTTATAGTGGAAGCACCCCAAGTAAAAAGACACGACCAGAAAAACCCCACTGTACCCCCGGAGAAGAAGGAAGACAAGTAGAGGCAAGTCGAGGAGGCAAGTAAGGAAGCATGAATATCTAGAGAAAATGCTACAGCTTTGCCATAGCAAAATTCTGCAACTTTGCCACAACAAAATGCTACAGCTCTGCCACAACAACATACTGCAGCATTGCCACAGCAAAACGTGCAGCCAACCAAACTAACTCAACCATTTCCTCATAAATTCCAAAAACAGTAGAATGACCAACAGTTTAGAAGATTCCTGGATGTCCTCAAACAGTTGCACATCAACATCCCCTTGGTGGAAGCACTAGAGCAAATACCAAACTATGTAAAATTCATGAAGGACATCTTGACCAAGAAGAAAAGATTTAGGGAATTTGAGATTGTTGCTCTTACACGAGAATGCAGTGCTATGCTGCAGAACAAGCTGCCTCCCAAACTCAAGGATCTTGGTAGCTTCACCATACCTTGTTCCATTGGGAACCAATATTTTAGCAAGGCACTCTGTGACTTGGGAGCAAGCATCAACCTCATGCCAATTGCTATATTCAAGAAGCTGAGGATTGGAGAAGCCAAGCCTACCACTGTTTATCTACAATTGGTAGATAGATCCATTGCGCATCCAGAAGGGAAAATTGAGGATGTCTTAGTTAAGGTGGACAAATTCATTTTCCCAATAGATTTTATAATACTGGACTACGAAGCTGATGTAGAGGTGCCAATTATCTTGGGCAGGCCATTCCTAGCAACTGGCCAAACCTTAATTGATGTTCAAAAAGGGGAACTGACCATGAGAGTTCAGGAAGAGCAGGTTACATTCAATGTATTCCAGTCCATGAAGTTTCCAGCGAAGTAGAGGAATGTTTGGTCGTCTCTGTGATAGAAACATTAGCATCAGAGCAGTTCGAAAAATGCTGCAAGGGCTTTTTACTAGCTATATGGACAGATAACTCAGATTCAGAAGAGGAAAACGAGAAAGAATGAGCCTCGATTGAAGCCAGACACAGCATTGGGAAGCAAGGGCCAATGAAGGAGCCATTAGATTTTACCTCTCCATAATCAAGGCTGCTGAAAGCTTCAATAGAGGAACCATCCATCTTGGAGTTGAAGCCATTACCAGCCCATCTCAAGTAGACGTATCTAGGTGAAACAACCACTCTTCTTGTGATCATTTCAGCACTCTTGACAAAAGACTAAGAGGAGAAACTAGTCCTGACATTGAAAAGATTTAGAAAAGTGATTGGTTGGACCCTTGCTGATATAAAAGGTATCAGCCCCTCATTTTGCATGCATAAGATCCTTTTGGAGAGCAATGAGAAAGGGTCCATTGAACTCCAACGGAGGCTGAATCCAATAATGAAAGAGGTGGTAAAGAAGGAAATCATCAAGTGGTTAGATGCTGGGATTATTTACCCCATATCAGGCAGCTCCTGGGTTAGTCCAGTCCAATGTGTTCCTAAGAAAGGGAGCATGACTGTGGTGGAAAATGAAAACAATGAGTTCATCCCCACCAAGGTTGTGACCGGCTGGAGGATTTGCATGGACTACCAGAGACTAAACAAAATCACCAGGAAAGATCAATTCCCCTTGCCATTCAATTACCAAATGCTATACAGACTTGCAGGAAGAGAATACTAGTGTTTCCTAGATGGGTACTCGGGGTACAATCAGATTTCTATAGCACCCGAAGACCAGTATAAGACTACATTCACATGTCCTTATGGCAACTTTGCATTTTAAAGGATGTCGTTTGGGCTATGTAATGCTCCAGCAACTTTTCAGAGGTGCTTGATGGCATTTTTCACAGATATGGCTCAGCAATTTGTGGAAATTTTCATGGATGACTTCTCAGTTTTTGGGGAATCCTTCGACCTATGTTTGGGAAACCTTGCTAAGGTCCTACAAAGATGTGAGGAAACAAACTTGGTGCTGAACTAGGAGAAGACTCAATTCATGGTGAAGGAGGGGATTGTGCTGGGACATAAAGTCTCTCAAAACGGACTAGAGGTTGACAAAGCTAAAGTAGAGATCATAGAGAAGTTGCCTCCTCCCACCTCTGTCAAGGGCATCAGAAGCTTCCTCAGCCATGCAGGATTCTACAGAAGGTTCATCAAGGAATTCTCCAAGGTAGCTAAACCACTATGTAGTTTGCTATAGAAGGACATAATTTTTTGCTTCGATGAAAGCTGCATGACAACATTCTGTGACTTCAAGAAGAAACTGAGTACAGCACCGGTTATTGTAGCACCAGACTGGACTTCTCTATTTGAACTAATGTATGATGCAAGTGAAGCAGCAGTAGGAGCTGTCCTTAGGCAGCGCAGGAATAAGGTTTTTCATTCTATATATTATGCAAGCAAGACGCTGCAAGGGGGCCAGCTAAACTACACAGTGACAGAGAAGGAGGTGCTTGCAGTGGTATTTGCCTTTGAGGAATTCAGACCATATTTGGCAGGAATAAAAGTGATAGTGCACATGGACCATTCTGCCATCAAACACCTGGTTAAGAAGAAGGATTCCAAGCCCAGGCTCATTTGATGGGTACTCTTACTCCAGGAATTCGATCTAGAGATCAGAGATAGAAAGGGAACTAAAAATCAGGTGGCTAACCATCTCTCCAGACTGGAAGGGGAACACGTAGGAGCAGAAGAAATTAATGAGAAATTCCCAGATGAACAACTCTTCCTCATGCCCAAGTTGGTGTGCCATAGTATGCTGACTATGTAAACTACCTCGTGAGTGGCTTGCTTCCACCAGATTTGACGTCACAACAGAAGAAGAACTTTCTGCATGACGTGAACTCATACTATAGGGATGAACCATATCTCTTCAAGTAGTGTGCTGATCAGATGATAAGAAGATGCATTCCCAGCGAAGAGATGGAGCAAATCTTGCAGCAATGCCATGCTTTACCCTATAGAGGCCACTTTGGAGGAGTGAGGACTACAAACAAGGTACTACAGGTAGGGTTTTATTGGCCTTCTCTATTCAAGGACTCCCACTCCTTTGTGATGCGATGCGACAGATGCCAGAGAGTAGGAAACATATCTAGAACACATGAAATGCCACTGAACAACATCCTAGAAGTGGAATTATTTGATGTGTGGGGAATAGATTTCATGGGCCCATTTCCTACGAGTTTTGGGAACCAATACATCCTAGTAGCTGTTGACTATGTCTCCAAGTGGGTAGAAGCAAGTGCGGCTCCCACTAATGAGGCCAAGGTGGTAACCATATTTCTAAAGAAGAACATCTTTACAAGGTTTGGAACCCCCAGAGCTATCATCAGCGATGGAGGAACCCATTTCTGCAATCGCCAATTCGGAGCACTACTGGCCAAATATGGAGTAAGGCACAAGGTGGCAACATCCTATCATCCATAAACCAGTGGGCAGGCTGAAATCTCCAACAGAGAAATCAAGAGGATACTGGAGAAAATGATTGGCCCAACTAGGAAGGATTAGTCCTCAAGGCTGGACGATGCATTGTGGGCATATAGAATAGCCTATAAAACACCACTGGGGATGTCACCATAGAAGTTGGTGTTTGGAAAGGCTTATCATTTGCCAGTAGAGTTAGAGCATCGTGCATATTAGGCAGTGAAGGAGCTAAATATGAATTTGGAAGCTGCTAGTAAGAAAAGGATACTGCAGCTAAATGAGCTGGAGGAGTTCCGTGGTCAGGCTTACGAGAATGCCAAGCTATACAAGGAGAAAGCAAAACAATGGCAGGACAAGAAGATACAACCAAGGGACTTCAAAGAAGGACAGAGAGTGCTGCTGTATAACTCTATCCTAACCTTGTTCCCTGGAAAATTAAAATCTTGTTGGTCTGGTCCCTTTCACATTAGCAAGGTCTTCCCTTTTGGAACTGTTGAACTGGAAGAAGAAAAGGAAGGGAGTATAACAACTCCATTTAAGTATCAATTTTTTTTTAATACCATGAAGTTATTACCTCGTTATAACTTAACTCAAAATAAAATTTATTTAATTTATACAATACAGAGTTTACATACATGTCATTAATCAAAACATACGTACAACATATCAAACACATAAAAATCTACATCTTATTTATTCTGGTTGACCAATTCCGGAGATACAGGTGCGAGTGGTTGCACCTTCACCGGGATCTAAGCCAACTCGACCACAAACATTTTATTTGCTTCTGGGATCTACCCAACAAAAAGTAATCGATCCAACGTGCACTAAAAGCCAGAGCCATAGAAAAAAAATCTGCATAACTAATTTTCTGAACACGATATGGAAATATAGTGAGAATTAAATCCCAGTAAATTCAACAATAAATCATCATCAATATCACTCATCACGTCATGTTCAGCTGTATAAACTACAGTAAATATCTTTGGTCACATGAATGCACTATATCTATGCACATGAGAATCGTACCATAATGACATGTATGACAGGATTAACTATTTTCAGAATATCATATGATGACTATCAACTTATTCTTATATCAAGCTACCCCGGTCAGGGTGAGTATTTTCTACTCTCCGATACGGGATTTTCTCGCTCCGTCTGACATGGCCCACTTTCTCTTTCTTTTCTCATTAACATGATCATAACCGTTGGGAGGGCGTCCCCTACTAGTGCACCACACGGATTGCCATGTGACCGTGCTCATTTCTTTTCTTTTCACAATGATAGCCAAAAATATTCTTTCAATAACAAGTATATTCATCAAAATATAACTATTATCAAAAATCATTGGTAATCATGCCATGAACATAACCATTTCAAATATCACTTTATAAAATATTTTCATGTCAAAATTTCACACTTAAGATGGTAAGAAGTTCATACAATGGCAATGGCTATGACATATACTAGTCATTTATTATTTCGTTATATAAGATTCTTCTTCTTTTTAAATATTAATTTTATTTCTCTATTTTCTTGATGCAGGTTTTCATCCTATCTAACCTTCTCTTACTAATCAGAGAATAACTCCCTCAATTTAACTCCGATGTAGGTGATCTTGGTGTCAATTTCAAAATAAAACTATTATGTTGAATAGTTTAGTGACATTAAGAAATCAAGGACATATTACTCCCTCAATATACAGGTTATTTCCTCTCGAATAAGTTCTGACCTTTACCTACTAATCTTTCATACGAATTACAAATTAAGTTATTCCAGTGGATAAAAATCCATGACACATATAGAAATTATTTTTATGTTAACTATTTATTGTAATTCCCTAGAGAATGTTCCCAAAAATTAAAAGACAGAAGCTATCCTAACATATTTTTCCTTGATTAACCATTTTCTGACCATTGCTTACTAATCGGACCATATCGACCTCATATGGACTCCAAATTGAGTGCTTCCAGTGGCTAAAAATCCATGACACATACACATATAATTCTTATGTTAACCATTTATTTTAACTCCCTACATAAGGTTCCCAGAAAATAAAACACAGAAGTTATCCTAACATATTCTTCCCTGATTAACCATTTTCCGACCATTGCTTACCAATCGGATCATATCTACCTCATATCAACTCCAAATTGAGTTATTCCAGTGGCTAAAAATCCGTGACAAACATAGTTATAATTCTTATGTTAACTATTTATTTTAATTCCATACATAATGTTCCCAAAAATTAAAAAATAGAAGCTATCCAGACATATTCTTCCCTGATTAACCATTTTCTGACCTTTGCTTGTTAATCGGACCATATCTACCTCATATGGACTCCAATTTGAGTGATTCCGGTGGGTAAAAATCCGTGAGACATACATCTACATTTTTCATTTTATCCATTTGTTTTAATTCCATACCAATTCTTCCAAGTATTTTAAAAATAGAAGGATAAAAGTTTGCCAACCATAGCCATACCTATGCAGAACTATCTACACCAACCTAAGTATTCAATCATACATAATATGTAACATGATATAGCAAAATCCAAGACCAATCATTAAAGTTCTAATATCAAAATCTAATATAAATATTACAAGTTTCAAAACTTTTCTTCAAAAAGAAATATTGTAAAACTTACCTTGAGCACTTAGTCCTCTAAATTTATCCTTCCTCTTTCTTCCTTTCTTCCTCTCCTTTCCTCACTCTACCTTGCTTCTATATTTACTCTCCCTCACTTGGACGAAATTGCAATGTTATAAGGGTGGGTTCTGCTTATATAGACTATCAAATAATTGACCTTTCATAATCATGGGTCTACCTTATCATAATTAGGATGCACTTGGTTGTATTTTTTGGAAAACAAACAACTTATGTTCTTGTCTTCCTCTTCCTTAGTCAAGATACACATAGCAAAAGGAGATTTGTATTTTGAAAATTATGATAATATGTTTCTAAGATAAGGGACAAGGTCCCTTTGATTTGGGGATTCATTTCCTTTTTCTTTTGTCTTAATCAAGTATGATAGGTTTGCCTTTTTAGGTGGAAAATTTCTAGCCCTTGAATCTCCATTATTTGGTAGAAATTATTTGTGTGGGATAAGAATGTTTTGTCCTAATGCCATGTATTATTATACCACTTGCTAAAATTATGAGTGTAGGATATAGATGTTTTGTCCTAAAGCCTTGTATTATCATACCACTTGCTTAAATTATGAATGTAGGATATCACACCACTTGCTCAATTTTTGTCTTAATGCCATGTCACATAATCTTGATTACACCATTATTTCATCACTTTATTTTTATTTTTCCTCTTGGGTTTGGGCTCATTCTTGCCCATTTTTTTTACTTTGGTTAAAATTCTACCTTTCATAATGGGTTTGATCACATTTTCATGATTTTTAGGCTACCAGTCCAATTTCTATATCCTAGTCCAAGTCTATGTTTTATTTCTTCATTGGGCTATCCTATTGGCTTGCTAAATAAATTTATGTGAAGTAGAAAAATTATATATGAAGTGTCCATAGGTGAAAGCCCAATTTGTGGCTGGAGATACTAAAGTTAGTAACTTTTGCTCTTAAATTAAGAAAAATTACCCTAATCCGATCTTCTTGAAATTTTAAGACCATTACTTATTTCACAAAAATTTATCTTCCTTACCTAAGAATTTCACCTTTCTTTAGCATATTTATTTCTAATATTTCTCTTAGGTTTTCTTTCTTTACCTATTCCATTAATATTAGAACATTTCTATACATACACATAAGGTGAAGAATTTCTAAGGATTATATTTCCTTAGATATCTAAAAATTGTTTAATAAATTTATTTCCTTAATTAAATATTTATGTACCTTTATCAATAAAAGAAATGAAATTATGGATGTTACTTTGAATACTTTTGTACTTTCATTAATATATGAAACGAAATTAGGGATGTTACAGGGAGGACATTCAGGGTTAACGGACAACGAATCAAGCACTACCTGGGAGTTAATGTGGATTGCTAGCACACCTCAATCCATTTGTAAGAGAGATGAGAAGGGAATAAGTCAGGCTGTTGACTCTAAACAAGCTCTCATGAGAGGCAACCCATGTTTAATTTCATTGTTGTTTTATTTGATAGTTTATAGATAGCTTAAATTGTGAATTTAATATCATTTGTGTTCGTTTCAGAGGTTAGGGACAACAGCAGTTTGCAGGTCAGTCTTTGTTTTGCTGCAGCAAAACCATGTAAAAGCTAGTCATTGATTTACTGCAGCAAAAATCATGTGAAAGCCACCTTTGGCTGTAGCAAAATCATAGGAGAGCCAGTTTCTGCCCCAGGGATTACTGTAGCAAAAACATTCAGCCCTACATTAAAAAAAACCCAAAAAAAAAAGAAACGAAGGGGTACCCAAGGGCAGGCACCAAAAAAAGGGCTATCAAAACCAAAATGGGGCAGGAAAACTGAAAAGAACCCCATAAGTCACGTACATCCCTCATTAAAACCAACCCAGCCTTCTGTACTCGACAACCTTTGTAACTCCCTCAACCCCTTCACATTCCAAGAACTCTCTCGTACTCTCAACCCCTGCATTTACCGGAGCCCCCTTTGCACCAGAAGAACTATATTTCTCAGAATCCCCCCCATAACCAACAATGCCGAGGATTGAGCCTGTGTCAAGGAAGGCGAGCAAAGTGTAGAAATTCACCTCCGAGGAGAGAAAGAGGCGCCACAATGAAGAGACCATTCAGTGAAAATTTTGCGCAAAGAAAGGCTTTGCCTTCACCACGACTGAAGATCAGGGTCTCCCATGTATGTGGCAGCCATGGTGAAGCAACAAGGGTGGGAGACCTTTTTCATTCACTCCAAGCCGGCCCTTATCCCTCTGGTGAGGAGTTCAATGCCAACTTTCCCCAGAACGACAAGGAGTGGGTCAGAGTTAGGGAGACCAGGGTTTTCTTCGACCAATCCACAATAAACAAAGCATATAACCTGCCTGACAAGGATGATGATTATGAAGAACAGTTATAAGCCCTACAGGACCATGAATGGTAGGCAATGCTGGCCAGAGTAAGTATCCCAGGCACCACCTGGGACAAATCCTCCGAGGGCGCTACTACTATCAATCGCGCTTCTTTGGTGCCAGTAGCAAAGGTGTGGTACCATTTTCTTAAGACTCACCTATTGCCCTCCATTCACGGGCAAACAATGAGCAGAGATAGGGTGGCAATGGTTGATGCCATTATTGCAGGTAGGCCTATTAACGTGGGTAGGATCATCAACAAACAAATTTGAGTGTGTGCAAGCCGCAAGAAAGGAAGCTTACTCTTCCCTTCCCTCATCGCCCTATTGTGCCAATGCAGCATGGTGCCAATCTCAATTGACGAGGAGGCACTTAAGGGGGCATCCCCATTAGCAGCATAACCATTGCTCGAATTATCCAAGAGAAAGATACTCCAGTGCCACTAGTGGCTACACAAGCACCACCCCACTCAGAAGGCCAAGCTGCCTCCACCTCTACTCCTCACCTAGCTGACAAGACCCTACAACTCTTACTTCAACAGCAAAACACAATCTTGAAGCAGCAATCTCTACTCCTCAAGCACCAGCACACCTTTTGGCAGTACCAACTGCAGAGGGACATTGCCCTCCAGAAAACACTTGAGAAAAATTTCAGATAGTTTTTCCCCTTTCCAAAATTTCCCTCGGACCTATTGCACTACACAATTGGGGAAGAGCAGAGGACCCCAAAACCTCAGTCTAAGGAAGGCCAAGAGTAACAAGACTCTTCCTACAGCCATGAGCAGCAGCCCTGCCCAGCACAGACTCATGAGGCAATGGAGTCAACAAAGGATGATGAGCCGCTTACAAAGAGGGCAGCCACAATGCAGAAAGGGAAGGCTAAACTCCAGAGCTCATAAAGACCAACTCAACGAAGGAGTGGGCTCCGTAGCACCTCTAAGTCTTGAGGGGAGGCAATGCCATCAAGATGCTGTAGTATCCCTGCAAGCACCCTCAGGCAGTCCACTTTACCTTCCATTTCTCTTTTTTCTATTTTCGTATTTTCACTTTTTTTGCATGTTGCTACCCCTGTTTTAGTACCTTGCCTCGTTTGTGGGTTTTACACATAATCAGCAGTGGGGACACTGCTCATCTTTAAGTTTAAGGGGGGAGGTGAAATTTATATTGCTGTAGTGTTTGCTGTGGCATTTGATGTGCTGGGAGATGAAATTAGTTTAGCTTTCGTAATTGTTGTAGTGTTTGCTGTGGCAATTTTTTTTGTGACTGAATGAGTGTGTTTTAATTTGTGCTAGTTCTACTATGAATCCCTATGTGATTATGCTACAATGTGAGTCTACATCTGATAACTTTAGCAAATAGGGAGTTCAATTAGGAAGTTTTTACAATTATCTTTTGTTTTACATAAATAAATAAAAGGGGGAGAAATGAATCTGTATTGGGTATTTTACGACCTGTTGTTAGTTCTAGGAAACTCCATGAGGAGGATCTGGAACTTCACTAATAGAAAAAATGGGAACTCTACCTGCCAACCCCACACAATTAGAACCTTCTTTTATTTACCTATGCCACCAATGATTACTATTCGTTGAAGAGAATTTTCTACAAAAGATTTAAATATGGAGTAATGTTGAAGCAAATTATGTGAGTGCATCACCTTCCTACACATGTGAATATTATAGGTAAAGACCTTATAGATGTTAAGAACCCAAGCAGTTCTATAGTGGAGATTGAGGCAACTAAGGTAGAGCAAGCATTCCCCTCACATGGATGAAATTCCAATGTTATAAAGGTGGGTTCTGCTTATATAGACTATCAAATAATTTACCTTTCATAATCATGGGTCTACCTTATCACAATTAGGATGCACTTGGTTGAATTTTTTGGAAAACAAACAACTTATGTTCTTGTCTTCCTCTTCCTTAGTCAAGATATGCATAGCAAAAAGAGATTTGTATTTTGAAAATTATGATAATATGTTTCTAAGATAAGGGACAAGGTCCCTTTGATTTGGGGATTCATTTCCTTTTTCTTTTGTCTTAATCAAGTATGATAGGTTTGCCATTTTAGGTGGCAAATTTCTAGCCCTTGAATCTCCATTATTTGGTAGAAATTATTTGTGTGGGATAAGAATGTTTTTTCCTAATGCCATGTATTATTATACCACTTGCTAAAATTATGAGTGTAGGATATAGATGTTTTGTCCTAAAGCCTTGTATTATCATACCACTTGCTTAAATTATGAATGTAGGATATCATACCACTTGCTCAATTTTTGTCTTAATGCCATGTCACCTAATCTTGATTACACCATTATTTCATCACTTTACTTTTATTTTTATTTTTATTTTTCCTCTTGGGTTTGGGCTCATTCTTGTCCATTTTCTTTACTTTGGTTAAAATTCTACCTTTCATAATGGGTTTGGTCACATTTTCATGATTTTTCGGCTACCGGTCCAATTTTTATATCTTAGTCCAAGTCTATGTTTTATTTCTTCATTGGGCTATCCTATTGGCTTGCTAAAAAAAAATTGTGAAGTAGAAAAACTATATATGAAGTGTCCATAGGTGAAAGGCCAATTTATGGGTGGAGATACTAAACTTAGTAACTTTTGCTCTTAAATTAAGAAAAATTACCCTAATCCGATCTTGAAATTTTAAGACCTTTACTTATTTCACAAAAATTTATCTTCCTTACCTAAGAATTTCACCTTTCTTTAGCATGTTTTGTTTCTAATATTTCCTCTTAGGTTTTCTTTCTTTACCTATTCCATTAATATTAGAACATTTCTATACATACACATAAGTTGAAGAATTTCTAAGGATTATATTTCCTTAGATATCTAAAAATTGTTTAATAAATTTGATTTCCTTAATTAAATATTTATGTACCTTTATCAATAAAAGAAATGAAATTATGGATGTTACTTTGAATACTTTTGTACTTTCATTAATACATGAAATGAAATTAGGGATGTTACAGGGAGGACATTTAGGGTTAATGAACAACGAATCAAGCACTACCTGGGAGATGATGTGGATTGCCAACACACCTTAATCCATTTGCAAGAGGGATGAGCAGGGAAGAAGTCAGGCTGTTGACTCTAAATAAGCGCTCATGGGAGGCAATCCATGTTTAATTTCATTGTTGTTTTATTTGATAGTTTATAGATAGCTTAAATTGTGAATTTAATATCATTTGTGTTCGTTTCAGAGGTTGGGGACAATAGCAGTTTGTAGGTCAGTCTTTGTTTTGCTGCTGCAAAACCATGTAAAAGCTAGTCATTGATTTGCTACAGCAAAAATCATGTGAAAGAATCCTTTGGTTGCAGCAAAATCATAGGAGAGCCAGTTTCTGCCAAAAAAAAAAGAAACGAAGGGGCTCCCAAGGGCTGGCACCAAAAAAAGGGCTATCAAAACCAAAATTGGGTGGGAAAACTGAAAAGAACCCCATAAGTCACGTACATGCCTCATTAAAACCAACCCAGCCTTCTGTACTCGACAACCTTTGCAACTCCCTCAACCCCTTCACATTCCAAGAACTCTCTCGTACTCTCAACCCCTGCATTTACCGAAGCCCCCGTTGCACCAGAAAACCTATATTTCTCAGAATCCCCCCCATAACCAACAATGTCGAGGATTAAGACTGTGTCAAGGAAGGCGAACAAAGTGTAGAAATTCACCTCCGAGGAGAGCAGAAGGCGCCACAATGAAGAGATCATTTAGCGAAATTTTTGCGCAGAGAAAGGATTTGCCTTCACCACGACTGAAGATCTGGGTCTGCCCATGTATGTGGCAGCCATGGTGAAGCAACGAGGGTGGGAGACCTTCGTCATTCACCCCAAGCCGGCATTTATCCCTCTGGTGAGGAGTTCTATGCCAACTTTCCCCAGAACGCCAAGGAGTGGGTCAGAGTTAGGGAGACCAGGGTTTTCTTCGACCAAGCCACAATCAACAAAGCATATAACCTCTCTAACGAGGATGATGATTATGAAGAACAGTTATAAGCCCTACAAGACCATGACTGGCAGGCAATGCTGGCCAGCGTATGTATCCCAGGTACCACTTCGGACAAATCCTCTTAAGGCACTATTACTATCAATCGCGCTTCTTTGGTGCCGGCAGCAAAGGTGTGGTACCATTTTCTTAAGACTCGCCTATTACCCTCCACTCACAAGAAAATAGTGAGCATAGATAGGGTGGCAATGGTTGATGCCATTATTGCGGGTAGGCCTATTAACGTGGGTAGGATCATCAACGAACAAATCCGTGTATGTGCAAGCTACAAGAAAGGAAGCTTACTCTTCCCTTCCCTCATCGCCCTATTGTGCCAATGCAGCATGGCGCCAATCTCAATCGACAAGGAGGCACTTAAGGGGGGCAGCCTCATTAGCAGCATAACCATTGCTCGAATTATCCAAGAGAAAGCTGCTCTAGAGCTACCAGCGGCTACACAAGCACCACCCCACTCAGAAGGCCAAGCTGGCTCCACCTCTGCTCCTCAGCCAGTTGACAAGACCCTACAACTCTTACTTCAATAGCAAAACACAATCTTGAAGCAGCAATCTCTACTCCTCAAGCACCGGCACACCTTTTGGCAGTACCAACTGCAGAAGGACATTGCCCTCCAGAAAACACTTGAGCAAAATTTCATATAGTTTTTCCCTTTTCCAGAATTTCCCTCGGACCTACTGCACTACACAACTGGGGAAGAGCAGAGGACCCCAGAACCTCAGTCTAAGGAAGGCCAAGAGTCCCAAGACTCTTCTTACAGCCATGAACAATAGCCTTGCCCACCACAGACTGATGAGGCAATAGAGTTAACAAAGGATGATGAGCCGCTTGCGAAGAGGGTAGCCACAATGCAGAAAGGGAAGGCCAAACTCCAGAGCTCACAAAGACCAACTCAACGAAGGAGTGGGCTCCGTAGCACCTCTAAGTCTTGAGGGGAAGCAATGCTATCAGGATGTTGCAGTATCCCTGCAAGCACCCTTAGACAGTCCCCTTTACCTTCCATTTCTCTTTTCTTTTTTCGTATTTTCGCTTTGTTTTGCATGTTGCTGCCCCTATTTTAGTACCTTGCCTCGTTTGTGGGTTTTACACATAATCAGCAGTGGGGACACTGCTCATCTTTAAGTTTAAGGGGGGAGGTGAAATTTATATTGCTGTAGTGTTTGCTATGGCATTTGCTGTGCTGGGAGATGAAATTAGTTTAGCTTTCGTAATTGTTGTAGTGTTTGTTGTGGCAATTTTATGTGTGTGACTGAATGAGTGTGTTTTAATTTGTGTTAGTTCTACTATGAATCCCTGTGTGATTGTGCTACAATGTGAGTCTACATCTGATAACTTTAGCAAATAGGGAGTTCAATTAGGAAGTTTTTACAATTATCTTTTGTTTTACATAAATAAATAAAAAGGGGAGAAATGAATCTATATTGGGTATTTTACGACCTGCTGTTAGTTCTAGGAAACTCCATGAGGAGGATCTAGAACTTCACTAATAGAAAAAATGGGAACTCTACCTGCCAACCCCACACAATTAGAACCTTCTTTTATTTAACATAGAGCTATGGTCGGTTTTAGCAAGAGAACTCTGGTGATCCTTCAGGAATTGGGCCTAAGTTTTTATAGTTAATGTTGAGAGTCTCCTTCTGAATACAAAAAGAGGCATGGACCATGGTCAGAAAGGTTTAAGTTTGGGGGAAGAAAAGAGGAAAAAGAGAGAAATGTTGCCACTCTAATGCCTCTATTGTCTCTTAGTAACCAGGGGTATGCATGAGCCCCATGTGTGCTTTTGCGTAAACCAATGACATAGAGGTATGAGTAGGATTTTGCTTAAGGGTGATAACATTGAGTAACCGGGTGCCTTCATCTCACATGTTGGCATTTGCATCAAAAGGCACCAATGACCTTTACATTAAAAAAAAGAGAAAGAAGAAGAGAGTAAAATGAAATATTTATGCTAAAGAATCAAAATATCAAAAATCAGGGAGCCACCTCATCTTATTTGCCCTGGCTGTGCCTATATAGTATGCCAACTTGTCTTGATTAAGGAGACTCGATATATTAGCAGGGGAATCTTAGGACTTTGACGTTATCTTGATCCAAGTGGCTCTTGTAAAACTGTCCACATCACACACATAGTTTCGATGAAGGTTCTGGTTGAGGTTGGGGAAAAACCAGCAGGCATGCGTTTTTTCCTACATGGAAATAACTCTAAGAGTTGAGGGTTAGTGGCAATACCACATGGAACTATACAGGGGTGTAAGGCTGGAGTTTAATAGAAAAGGTGTAGGGGGTAGAGTAAATTGCTTGAGGACAAGCAACCCTTTAAGTTTGGGGGGGTTTGATAGCTCTAATTCATTAGAGTTTCTCCATGCTTTTCTGGGGTTATTTACTTTGCACTCTGATTTATTAACATTCATACCCCCTGATTTAATGAGATACTTTGCCTCCCATGGATGCAAGATCACCGATTCTGTTTGATGTGACAATTCAGTACACATATGTGGCAAACATGGCAGCAAACCAAGTGATACTAAGTGAGCTTGGCCCTTTCTAATATAATGCAGATGATGGGGAGCTGATTTTGTATGATTTGGTGCAAGTGGCAGAGAGTCAGAATCGTACAGCAGGAGTAGCCACTACCTAGTAGGGGAAAGGAGTGCTCAGCTGACACAGCAGACTGTTGGGTGGTACAGAAATTGCCTTCACTACTGGATGGAAGTGGAGAGAAAGCTACTAGAAGAGGTGCTAGCCGAAAATCAAGAAGAATGTCAGCATAATCAGGCCACTTTAATGGGACCACAAGGCCTGACTATAAAAGGTAGAAAATGGAGTGCAGAAGAGAGAGGATGCTATGGGGACAAAGAGAAAAATAGAAAGAGTGAGCCTAGAAATCCCTGACGGGAGTGGGCTGGGAGAAACACTCCAGCCTGGGATACACTAATCTTGCAAGGTGAAGTATTGGAGCAAGACAGAGACTGCTGTTCCAGAATTCCTTCGATGCCTTTTGTGATTTTCATTGTTTAGCAGGAAACTACATTTGTCTGTTTATTTTTAGTTGTATTACTCGGACTACATACTGGTATTTTCTAATGTATGTAACCCGTTTAGCTATGAGGTTGGGCTAATTTCCAATTAGGGTTGTAGAAGGGTTGTAATGAACATGTGCACATTTTAATTTATCAATGATTTTGCTGCAACTGAGCTGTATCATTCAACTGTGTGTGTATGTTTTAACTTCTTCTGATAACTGAAATTTGATAGAGGAAAACTAAGGCCAATATTTACCTGGAAGGGTGGTGGAGGCTGGAAAAAGAGTTGAATGTGTTGGATTAGCCAATATAGGAATATATGGTTGTCCCATTTAGCCCAATAGTTAGGAGCTTCACGCATAATTTTGGGGTTAGGATTGATACAGGGATGTGTGTCCAACCCCCAGTGTTGCATGGAATGGAAGTCTGGAAAGACCCCGTTCAAGAAAAGAATAGGTACTGAGGAAGTTGCTGCAACAATTTCTATAGCAAAATGAGTGCAGAAGTTCATGGCAACCCTGAAGCAACCCTGGTCCACCTAATATCCCTTTCTTTTATACCCTAGTATCCCTCTGCTTAATTATAGTCTTATTGAGTTTGTTTAACCTTAATTCCTCTTGAACATAAACCTTGTGAACCAACCAAAATTTTGCTACAGCATTTCTCGAGTCAAAGCATTCTATAGTAGTTTTTAATACACTCCTCATGGGACGATACTCACTCATCATTTTATTACTTGGTCACGATACGTGTACTTGCGTTCTTACATTGCATACATACTTTGCATCCAATAAATACCATGAGAGTGGTACCTATGCCACCAATGATTACTATTCGTTGAAGAGAATTTTCCACAAAATATTTAAATATGGAGTAATGTTGAAGCAAATTATGTGAGTGCATCACCTTCCTACACATGCGAATATTATAGGTAGAGACCTTATAGAAGTTAAGAACCCAAGCAGTTCTATAGTGGAGATTGAGGCAACTAAGGTAGAGCAAGCATTCCCCTCAATTTGGATTCTCTTTTGACTTTTTGGATTTTGATGAAGAAATAAAGAACTAAGAAACTATAATAAGATAATTGAGCAAAGAGGAGGGAATTCTTGCATTGTTGAAGGTGAGCTCAAGAAGGCTAGTAAAGTTCATGCCTCAGCTATTACTTTTGAAGATTTTGATCATATCCTTAAGGGAGGCATCCATAATAGGTTATTCTATGTAGAAACTCAATGAAAATAAAGCATACCAAGTTAAGAAGGGCCATCACAGATGAAGGCTTATCAATAAATATTATTCCAAATTACATTTTGTATAAGATGAGCTTGCTTAAGCACCTTTATAAAGGGATCCATAAAACTGATCCATAAAATTGAATGTTGGGCTAAATTTGTAGGAAGTTAGCTTAATATTTTATTGACTTCTTTTAATTAAGGGGGATATATTTAGCATTTTAAAAAATTGAAGGGCCAAATAGTATTTTAGAAACTTAATTAAATAACATTTTTTAGGGGGCAGTTAGTCTAATGGATGACTCGCCAATAGTTTGGATCTTTAACATGCTTAATCGATTTTATGTTATTGATGGCCATCCTACTTACCATATCTTGCTTAGGAACCTATGGATTGACACGCATAGTTATGTCTTTTCCATCCTTTAGCAATGCATGAAATCCAATTTTAGGGGCAAGGACATTAAGATTCTAGCCACTAAAGTTCATTTTTATAAAGATAAGATTCACTTCGCAGGGACCACGTTCTTTGACGAGTGCTCTATGGGGGTAGCTATCTACCCAAATGCTTGAAAAGACATTGTCCTCAATAAAGAGAAAGCCAAACTTAAATAGAAAGTTAAGATAACTCCTAAGAAGAAGGCAACTTAAGAACAAGTAAGGTCGATCACCCTTACTAACAAAGCCTTGGTTTTAGAACCAATCAAAGTAGGTGAAAGCTTGGTCTAGAGAACATTGCTCCCCAATGAAAAGTATGTGCACAACTTTTAAAACTAGGAGAAGGTCCAGGGGCAACCTATACCAGGAGGAAAGAAAAGAAGAGATGAAGAAAGCACCATTTAACCCCTTATGATGAAGCATTTAAAGTGGGTGAACTCCATGTTCTTGAAGAAGGGAAAGTAGAGGAAGTGCCCAAAGTAATGTATGATGGACCACAAATACAAGAAAACAAGCAGGAATAAATTTTGATTTACCTTGAAGAATAAAACTTGAGACCAATTTTTGTTAGTGAGGTACTAAACCCTAAAAAGAAAGAACAAAATGTAGAAATGTTGGAATAGTATAATGATGTATTCGTTTAGGAATACCTATTGGTGAAACTAGTAGAGCAAGCACCCAAAAAGTTCCAATTAGAGGTAGAGATTAAGATAAAGATAGAGGTGGAAATGCTTATTGCAATAGGCTTTATTAGACCTATCCACCACTGAATGTGGCTGGCTAACATAGTGCCTGTAAAGAAAAAGGATGACCAAACAAGGTTTTGCATTGATTTTAGAGATTTAAATAGAGCATGCCCTAACAATAATTTTCCTCTTTCAAACATAAACTAGTTTATAAACACCACTGATGGCTATAATCATTTCTTTTTTATGGATCAAATCAGAATGGCTAGATAAGATGTAGAGAAAACCACTTTCAAAAGTCATTAGGCAATTTCTATTACATGGTGATGTTATTTGGGTTCAAGAATGTTGTTGCCACTTATCAGAGAGCAATGGTTGCCATTTTTCATTACAAGATCCATGATATTATGGAAGACTACATTAACAATCTAGTGGTCATGTCTAGACATAAACAAGATCATCAAAAGAGCACTTCATAAAGTATAACCTAAAGTTAAATCCTATGAAATGTGTTTGTGGGGCTTCTTTTGGAAAATTCTAGAGATTTAATGTTATGGCTCCGATTGTTAAGCACATGACCAGCATGAGAATGAGGGCTAACTCACCTCATAAGCCTAAACATATGGAACACTTCATCAAACTCATAGTTCATGTGATTCAAAACAATAAAATTTTCATAACTCCTAAGATAAATTTTCTTTTAAAAACTCCAAACATAAATCAACATATTATGAAAACATGGCCAATTTTTTTCATTGAACAAAATCTAATATCTAAAACATATAAGCTAGTAAAACTTGCGTTCAGCTTAACTGAAAAAATCATTCTCATTTTATTACAAAATTGTTTATCATAAACCAAACATAAGTATTACGCACGGGAAGCGGTGATCTTGCCAACAGTAATATGGAGCCAACTCTAGAACACAAATACATTAAAGACAAACAAGAAATTAAGCCTACCAGGACAATTTGGGCTAACCCAGGATATCTTACTATTGCAATGCATGATCTAGGTACAATCCTTGTCTGAAAACATATACTATAGAAGAACATAACAAGCTATATATGTAACAACTCCATTTTTTTACACACACACACATGCACACAAATATATATATATATATATATATATATATATATATATATATATATATATATATATTTAAAACATGAAGTCATTACCTCTTTATTTCTAACTATTCAACTCATAATAACATTCGATTAAATTAACCAAGCATAATTAAGGTTTATAATATAGCAATAATACTGATACAAATTTGGGTTCACATACACAACATTAATTAAAAACATTCATATAAAATCAAATACATATATGTACATATCTTATTCATCTCTATTGACCAGTTTCGGGAATACGGGTGCGGGTGTTTGCAACTTCACTGGGATCTTAGCCAACTCGACCCAATGTATATTAAAAGCTGGTCATAGAGAATATCTGTATATTTAGTCTTTTGAACATGATATGAAAATGTAGTGAGAATTAAATCCTAGTAGGTTCAACAATAAATCATAATTATCATCAATATAACTCATCATGTCGTTTTCATCTGTATAAGCTACAACAATTACCTTAGGTCACATGAATGCACTTTATCTATGCACATGAAAATAGTACAGTAATGAAATGGATGGAATGAATAACTATTTTCAAAATATCATATGATGGCTATTGATGAGTGAGTTTTATACTCATAAATTAAATATTTTCATCTTATCTTTTTGCCATAATTAAGCATAAATCTCCCTTACTTGTCTTTAGTTTTGTGTATTTCTTATAGATGAAGAGAATAGTAGAAAACAGACTTAATTGGGGGAATCCGAGCTAAATTGTGGTTCTTTGAGAATGATGTCTATAAATCAAGCAGATAAAATAAATTCATTAATGATGGCTAAATAACGAGCATTATCATATTGACTCTTAAGATGCATCTTACTGGATATATGGACAAATTTATTCTTGATTTATGATGACATTTCCAAAAGAACTAAAAACATAAAGATTTAAGGCAAAGCACCCAATGTTGAGAATATGTTTGTTGTTTGTAGTTCAGCCCAACCTTTCTGCAGTACTTGGGCCATATCTCAAATAATACATATCCAATATGTATGAAATTCGGTAGGTGTGTAGCGGAAACAATTTGGTACAAATTTCATGTTCAAGTGTTCAGATAATTTGGACATTAAAAGGGCCAAAAGTGGGATAGAATAGAATCTTTCTACTGCTGCAATCCAGCCCGACTTTGCTCTAGTATTTGGACCATAAGTCACCAATTACGTATCCAATTTGTCCACTATTTGTCTTGACGGAAAGCTAATGAAATTGTCTACAACTTTCATGTTGATAGAGTTATCCAATTCGGCAAGTTTCAAGACGATATTCAAGGTTCAATTTCAGTGCACATGATGGAATCCAAATTATCAACTTTGTACAACTTCTTACCTAACAATTTTGACAATTACCACACCTACCACACCTAATTGTATCTATAAATAGAGGGATTGAGGAATGAGTTGGGGAGCTTTTGGAGAGAGCTTGAGAAAGCTTTGTTAGAATTCTATGTACTTGTAAAGTTCTTCTTTCTTTAGACATTTTGTATTTTTCATTTTCTTTTGTAATATTATCGTGTTTCTTGATCTCTCATTCTACTTTCTTGCTTTAATTATAGAGAACTAATCTCCTAATGCTAAGGTGAAAGGGTGAAACTCTTGGTATGAAAATAATAATTCATTTAACTCTTAATTTTAATGTTTATTTTTGATGTTGTATTTACCTCCTCCATTGCTTATGTTATGTTTTATTGGCTGGTAGAGCTACCTATTTCTTCTTCTTATTTAATGGCTGGCTTTGCCGTTTACTTATTTTTATTGTTCATGGTTGGTTTTACCACCTACTTTATTTTATTTTATTATTGGTTGGCTTTGCCACCTATTCTATTTCATTTTATTTTGTTATGTTAATTAGTTTTCTACCTCTTTCATTTTCTGCATAAGTTAATCTTGTAAAATGTGAATTTTGATATATTGTAGACAATCTTTGGCACAATAAATGCTTGAATCAATCTTGATTTATTGTAGAAAATATAATAATTGGCACAATTTATGCTTGAATCCATTTACAAGTTATCTTTTGCATCTTTGTATTTTTAATCTTGTAAACTGTGAACCTTGATACATTGTAGACAAGTTTTGGCACAATAAATACTTGAATCAGTCTTGATTTATTGTAGACAATATGATGATTGGCACAATGTACGCTTGAATCTATTTTACAAGAATGTTTTATATATTAGTAATACAATAAAAATGAGGTAAATATAATTCATGTATAAACAAAGATGAGTTTAAATTAACATATCTTCCGATTGGAAACTTATTCATGTAAAGATTCTAATTGAGTAATAAAAGAGTTAAATTTATCTTTATTTGAAATACCAAGAGTGGATCCCCTAACCTTAGCATGCTTCTTTACTTTGAATACATATTCATTTAATTTCAGTATATTAGTTCTTTGCGTATTTTGTTCAATATTCCTCTAACAAAACAAGACATTGGGAACTAGATTAGAAGTATTTATTTCGGATCTTAATTAGAATTTTCTCTCAATTGGCAATCCCTATGGGATCGACCTTGCATACCACTAAATCTATACTCCAATAGATTCGTGCACTTGCGAGTTTTAATTAAAACAACAAGTTTTTGGCGCTATTGCCGAGGATTACGACAGAAAATCTATTTGGATCCAAGTAAGTATATTTCTTCCACTAGTTATAGTTTCGAGAAAAAAAAATTTGTTCTGTGTATAGTAATTTTTTTTAGAATTGTTTCTTGAAAATTGGTGTAGTAATTTGGGTGTATAAAATTGGTTGATTTTGTCAACAAGGCTAAAAGTGCCTAAGGAGTATAGGTTTTAAGAGAAACTATTGTGATTCCTCTATATTTTCCTGGGAGTTTATTGATTAAATACTACCTATTATTACTAATGTAACATCCTTCTTCTTTTTTCTTTATTATTATACAATATTGAGTTCACATACACGTCATTAATCAAAACGTACATGCAACATATCAAACACATAGATATTTACATCTTGTTTATTTTGGTTGACTAATTCCGGAGATACAGGTACGGATGGTTGCACCTTCACCGGGATCTGAGTCAACTCGACCACAAACATCTTATTTGATTCTGAGATCTGCCCAACATAAAGTAACTCGATCCAATGTGCACTAAAAGCCAGAGCTATAGAAAATCTGCATAACTAATTTTTTGAACATGATATGGAAATATAGTGAGAATTAAATCCCAGTAAGTTCAATAATAAATCATCATCAATTTAACTCATTACGTCATGTTCAGCTGTATAAAATACAGAAAATATCTTTGGTCACATGAATGCACTATATCTATGCACATGAGAATCATACAATAATAACATGTATGACAGGGTTAACTATTTTCAGAATATCATATGATGACTATCAATTTATTCTTATATCAAGCTACCCCGGTCAGGGTGGGTATTTTGTACTCTCCAGTACGGGCTTTTCTCGCTCCGTCCGACATGGCCCACTTTCTCTTTCTTTTCTCATTAATATGATCATAACCATTGGTAGGGCGTCCCCTACTGGTGCACCACACGGATTGCCATGTGACCATGCTCATTTCTTTTCTTTTCACAATGATAGGCAAAAATATGCTTTCAATAATAAGTATGTTCATCAAAATATAACTATTACCAAAAATCATTGGTAATCATGCCATGAACATAACCATTTCAAATATCACTTTATAAAATATTTCCATGTCAAAATTTCACACTTAAGATGGTAAGAAGTTCATACAATGGCAATGGCAATGGCAATGGCTATACTAGTCATTTATTAAGACTCATCTTCTTTTTTAAATACTAATTTTATTTCTTTGTTTTCTTGATGCAGGATTTCATCCTATTTAACCTTATCTTACTAATCAGAGAATAACTCCCTCAATTTAACTCTGATATAGGTGATCTTGGTGTCAATTTCAAGATAACAAAATTATCTAAAACTATTATGTCGAACATTGTAGCGAAATATTAAGAACTCAAGGTGATATTACTCCCTAAATGTATACGTTATTTCTTCTTGGATATGTTATGACCTCTACCAACTAATCGGAACATATCTACCTCATATGGACTCCAACTTGAGTGATTCCAGTGGCTAAAAATCCATGACACATATCTATAATTCTTATGTTAACCATTTATTTTAATTCCATACAGAAAATTTCCAAAAATTAAAATACATAAGCTGTCCTAACATATTCTTCCCTGATGAACCATTTTCTAACCTTTGACTACTAATAAGCTCATATCTTCCTCATATGGACTCCACATTGAATGTTTACAGTGGGTAAAAATTCGTGAGACACATAGCTATAATTCTTATGTTAACCATTTATTTTAATTTCATACAGATAATTCCCAGAAATTAAAATACCGAAGCTGTCCTAACATAATCTTCCCTGATGAACCATTTTCTGACCTTTGACTACTAATCAGCACATATCGTCCTCATATTGACTCCAAATTGAATGATTCAAGTGGCTTAAAATCCATGACACACATAGCTATAATTCTTATGTTAACCATTTATTTTAATTCCATACAGATAATTCCCAGAAATTAAAATACAAAAGCTGTCCTAACATATTCTTCCCTGATGAACCATTTTCTGACCTTTGACTACTAATCAGACCATATCTACCACATATGGACTCCAAATTGAATTATTCTAGTGGCTAAATATCCATGACACACATAGCTATAATTCTTATGTTAACCATTTATTTTAATTCCATACAGATAATTCCCAGAAATTAAAATACAGAAGCTGTCCTAACATATTCTTCCCTGATGAACCATTTTCTGACCTTTGCTTACTAATTGGACCATATCTACCACATATGGACTCCAAATTGAATGATTCCAGTGGTTATAAATCCATGACACACATAGCTATAATTCTTTTGTTAACCATTTATTTTAATTTCTTATATATTGTTCCCAGAAATTAAAACACCAAAGCTTAAAATTCTGCCTCCCATAGCCATACCCATGCAGAACTATCTACACCAACCTAAGTATTCAAACATACATCACATGCAAGATCAATATGTAAAATGATATAGCAACATCATGACCAATCATAAAAGTTCTAAGATCAAAATCTCATATGAATATTATAAGTTTCAAAAGTTTTCTTCAAAAAGAAATATTGTTAAACTTACCTGGAGCACTTAGTCCCCTAGACTTCTCCCTCCTCTTTCTTCCTTTCTTCCTCTCCTTTCCTCACTCTACCTTGCTTCTATTTTTCCTCTCCCTCACTTGGACGAAATTCTAATGTTGTAAGGGTGGGTTTTCTTATATAGACCACCAAACAATTCACCTTTCATGATCGTGGGTCTTCCTTATCACAATTAGGATACACTTTGTTGAATTTTTGGAAAACAAACAACTTATGTTCTTGTCTTCCTCTTCCTTAGTCAACATATGCATAGGAAAAGGATATTTGTATTTTGAAAATTATGATGATATGTTCTTAAGATAAGGGACTAGATCCCTTTGATTTAGGGATTCATTTCCATTTTCTTTTGTCTTAAACAAGTATGATAGGTTTGCCTTTTTAGGTGGCAAATTTCTTGCCCTTGAATCTCCATTATTTGGTTGATATTAATTGTGTGGGATAGGAATGTTTGGTCCTAATACCATGTATTATCATACCACTTGCTAAAATTATGAGTTTAGGATATAGATGTTTTTGTCCTAAAGCCTTGTATTATTATGCCACTTGCCAAAATGATGAATGTAGAATCACACCACTTGCTAAATTTTTGTCTTAATGCCATGTAACCTAATCTTTATTATTATTATATCATCACCTAATTTATTTTATTTTATTTTTCCTCTTGGATTTGGGTTTATTCCTACCCATTATGGGCTTATTCCTACCCATTTTTTTTTGCTTTGGATAAAATTCTACCTTTCTTGGAGGGATTGGTCACATTTTCATAATTTTTGGGCTATTGGTCCAATTACTATATCCTAGTCCAAGTCTATGTTTTATTTTTTGCTTAGGTTATCCAATGTGCTTGCTAGAAACTTATATGAAGTGAAAAAACTCTACATGATGTGTCCATAGGTAAAAGCCCAATGTATGGATAAATGTTTTTAAACTTAGTAACTCTAGTTCTTGAATTAGGAAAAATTACCCTAATCCAATGTTCTTGAAATTTTAAGACCTTTACTTGTTTCTAAAAATTTATCTTCCTTATCCAAGAATTTTGCATCTCTTTAGTATGTTATTTCTAATTTATGTTTTTCCTATTAGGTTTTCCCTCTTTATTTGTTCTCTTAATGGTAGAAACATTTTCTATGCATATACATAAGGTGAAGAATTTCTAAGCATTATATTTCCTTAGATGTCTAAAATATTGTCTAATAAACTTTATTTCCTTAGTTAAATTATCAATAAAAGAAAAGAAATTAGGGATGTTACAACTAACACTTTGAAAAAAAAAGATTTTGTATAATTTTGTGATTTTTTTTTCTTTTTGTGGTATTTGCATTTTGTTGCCGTTGTGTAGTTAGATTCTTTTTCATAATTAAGAAGAAAGTTTTTTTAGTTTATGCGTGCTTGGAAACGTGATAAAGATAAGCAGTTGGTGAGGAAAATTTTAGGGTCACCCATTGATTGTACAACAGAGACATTAGATTCTGTTGGATCATCATTAAAAATTAAAGAACAAGTTGTACATAATAAAACTCTTATGGAGTACTTCTTACCTGTCATAGCCAATACTCCATCTTGCATAGTTTTGCCACAAACTACTACAACTCATTTTGAAATCAAACCATCCATACTTCAACTTTAACCATCATTTTATGGTTTGGAAAGAGAAGATCCATACATGCACATTAAATAGTTTCTTGAAATCTGCTCGACATTTCGCTTCTAAAATTTCAATGATGAGTCAATCAGGCTTATAATGTTTCCATTTTCATTAAAAGATAAAGCTAAATCCTGGTTGAACTGCCTTCCTACAGGAACCATTACTAGTTGGAATCAATTGGTAAAAAAGTTTTTGGCAAAAAAATTTCCCATGTCTAAAACTGATGCCTTTAGAAGAGAAATTTTTGATTTTTGTGAAAAAGAGGGTGAACAATTTTTTGAATGCTGGGAAAGATTTAATGATTTTCTTTTGAAATGTCCTCATCATGGTTTTGAAACTTGGAGATTGGTAAAATATTTCTATGATGGTTTAACTTCATTGAACCGTCAAATGATCCAAAGCATGCATGGTGGGAGATTTTTACAATTGAATGAGGGGGAAGCTTGGGAATCCTTAGGATCTTTATCTGAAAATTTTCAACATTGGAATTGCACAAATTCAAAGGATAAGAAATCTCAAATTCCAAAAAGAGGAGGAATTTATGAAGTGAATGATGATATAGATGTGAAAGCTGCCTTAGCCAATCTCACTAGAAAGGTAGAAGCTCTAACTTTGAGCCACAATCTGAACCCTTCTACCAATACTAGGATAGAGGCATGTGCCTTATGTTCTAGTACATCTCACATTGCACAAACTTGTCTATCTATACCAGCTTACCAAGAAGCATTCTTTGAGCAAGTTAATTCACTTCAGTCTTATGAAAAATCATCAGATAATCCATTTGCACCAACATATAACCCAAATTGGAGAAATCATCCAAATTTTTCATGGAGACAAAATTACCCTCTAATGAATCAAGGTGGACAACAATTTTCCCCTCCCAATACATACCTTCAAATTCCTCAACATGCTCCTCTTTTCAGGGTACCACAACAAAGAAAACCTTCTTTGGAGGATACCTTACAACAGTTCATGCAATCGACCCAACAAGTCTTGCAATCTCACACTCAAGCTATTTCAAAGCTTGAAACATAATTGGGTCAAATAGCCAATGCTATAGGAGAGAGAGAAAAAGGAAAATTCCCCAGTCAACCTGTTCCTAATCCTAAGGGTCAATTTGAAGTAGGATTATCAACAAATCCTAATAAAGAAGTAAAGTCTATAACAACCTTTAGATCTGGAAAAGTTATTAATAATCATGTTCACATGCCAGAAAATGAGGAACAGAGTCAACATGAATCCCAAAATAATGAATCAAGTAAAAAGAAAACTGAATAAATTTTTGATGACTCCAAAGCTCCTTTCCCACAAAAACTTGCATCAATTAAGAAAGGTACTCAGTATAGTGATATTTTAGAGGTGTTTATGCAAGTAAGCATTAACATCCATTTTCTTAACGCTATTAAACAAGTACCTGCTTACTCAAAATTCCTGAAAGATCTTTGCACGGTGAAAAGAAAAACCAATGTTCCAAAAAAGGCATTCTTGACTGAACAAGTAAGCTCTATAATTCAACAAAAAACTCCTATCAAGTACAAAGATCCTGGTTGTCCTACAATTTCTTGTGTGATAGGTGACCATGTGATTAACCGAGCCTTACTTGATCTAGGAGCAAGTGTGAATTTGCTACCTTACTCTATGTAAGAGACACTTGGGTTAGGAAAATTAAAACCTACACGAGTGACCCTTCAGTTAGCTGATAGTTCCACAAAAATTCCTAGAGGTGTCATAGAAGATGTGCTCATTAAGGTTGATAAATTCTACTTTTCAGTAGATTTCATTGTTCTTGACACTGAATCTGTTGAGAATACAGAGACATAAATTTTAGTCATTTTGGGTAGACCATTTCTGGCAACATCCAATGCAATCATTAATTGTCGAAATGGAATTTTGAATTTATCTTTTGGAAATATGATTGTGGAACTAAATGTTTTTAATGTCTCTCGTCAACCTATGGATATGGATGATTTATGTGAAGTCAACCTGATTGAAAGTTCCATTTATGATTCATTTTTAGACTCCTTTAGTAATGATCATCTAGAAAAATATTTAACTCATTTCAATAAGGATAAAGATGAGGATTATATGGTTAGTGAAGTGTACTCTTTATTAGAGATAACTCTACTAATGGATACTGATAAATGGAAAGCAAAAAAAAATAGTTTCACCTTTTGAATCAGTTCTACTGCCATCTGTTGTTCATGCTGTTTACCCATATAGTGCAATAAAGATTGAAAATCCAGAGGAAGGTAATGTGTTTAAAGTAAATGGTCAAAGATTGAAAGCATTTTTGGAATTACATAACTCAGAGATAGAGGAGACACCTTTGTGTGATCCTATCTACCAGGATTGATTTGCTTCTGTTGTTAAAGATTGCCGTGCACACTATCTAGGTAAGATCTTTCTTTATTTAACTTGCATTAATTTGTTTCCTTAGTGTTATCTTCTTGTGAATTTCTATTGTTTTCTTGCCTTTAATGCTTTTCATCTTTCAAAAAAGAATTAAGTCAAGAATGGAGGACATACTCAAAATTTTGAAAAACCATTTTCCTTCCCTTCCACCCAATGCATTGATGAAAATTTATAAAGCAAGAGCTGAAAGATTAAGGCTAATGATGATCATGGGAATACCTGTTGATGTCTGTTGGCTAATTGAAGCTAAGGTACGGTTATCAGGTGAGTCTGCAAATGGTTTCATCTCTTACATGCCTGGTTTAGGAAAAAGCAGCTTTACTAAAAAGCACAGAGCTAAATGAATTGGTGTTTGTTACAAGTGTGGACGTGAAACTTGCAACAAACGTTGTCGTTCTTTGGGTTGGGTATCTGTAAATCAAGGAGACAAAATTAATTTCATTAAGGATGGCTTCAGTAAAGAGTCATTGGATGATGACTTTCATACAACATCTCTTGAGACACATCCTAGTGGATCTGTGCATATTGGGATTGTTGGTTTATGACCTCATTTTAAAAAAGAACAGAAACGGCACAATATTGGGAATCTGAGGTTAAAAGACCCTGTTTGCCAATTTATAAGAAAATTGGATGGAAAGCATATCCTCGACCTATAGAGGGCGTTTAACCCATTACTGGACGTAAAACTAGAGGAAGATGTGAGCCACAATCATAACTACTGTACATATGTATGCGTGCCATCATTTTTGAATTTTTCACCTTTAATTTAGTTGATATTCGCCGGCCTACTCACATAGCTATTGAAATTATGCCACCGGCCTATTCACATAGCTATTACAAGTATGCCTTTATCTGAGTCTTATAAATGCACACCTCATTATCTTCATCTTCATACTCAAAGTTAAGGTGAGTACAAATATGGAAGGAATCATAGTTCGTCACTTTTAAAATATTTGTGTCTTTTGTGGTTGCAGTCTCGGGAAAAATAGAGAGTATGTGAAAGTAGCACAAACTTTGGGTATGGTACTATCCAGAAGAAAAAATTATTTAGTTTATGGTGGAGGTTGTCGAGGGTTAATAGGGAGTGTGTCTGGATCTGCATATCTAGGAGGATGCCAAGTTATAGGTATTATTCCTACAGCTTTAGTTGCATCAAACATTATAGGAAAAACAATTGCGGAAGAATGCAGGGTAGCCTTTATGCATGAGCGCATTGGTAGAATCATGAGCAATGCTGATGCCTTCATTACCTTACTAGGTGGTTTTGGTACTTTGGAGGAAAATTTTCAAATAGTCTCCTGGTCACAACTGAATATCCACCATAAACCTATAGGTTTGTTGAATGTTAACAATTTCTTTGATGGTTTGTTTCCTTTTCTTGATCATGCTATAGAACAAAGGTTTATCTCGCACTTAGCACAACAGATTCTTATCTCAGCTTGAAATGCTGATGAGTTGATTGATGCATTACAAGCATATGTTCATGTTCCTGATCTAGCTATAACTTAAATAGATTGGATGGCAGATAACCGCAGAAAGCGCAAACTGGACTTGGATCTTCATTTGTAGCTCATTTTATTTGATTTAATAAATTTGTATTCTCTGTTTAGTTTGTTGCAGGTTCATCTTTTCCTAGATCTCCTTTTAGGTAATATCTCTTTCAATCTTTGTTATTTGTTTTGTGTTTCTTCATCTTCAAAAAAAGGCATGGGTGCCTAGCCTCCTATATATAGGTTCCATCACCTAGATTTCAAAAAAAAATTATTATATATTTTGAGTGATGTGTTGGGATTAGGCAAAGTTAGCACCAATGATGAAAATGGTTTAAAATGCTTGTAACCTTTGGAAAATAGATGAATTCTGAGTGTTATGTGTGAACTTGAACTCTAATGTAGCTTATGTTTTACTTGAGAATCCTAATATCCTGAGTACTTAATCTTGTACATTTGACTGATTGTTTATTCAGAGAATATTTATGTGATTCAAATATGCTAAGTGATATCATAAGAGTCTAGAACTTATTTGATTATCACTTGAGGTGAAATCTTAGACTACTCTCCATTTAAGAAATGAATTAGGCATTGTTGGAATCGTTTGAGGCTTTCAAACCAACCTATACATTATGCTATCCGTAGCAACCCATTTTGAGCCTATATTTATCCTTTTCTTGTACACCTATATTATTATCTAATCCTTAAATAAAAATATTTCTAACTCTTGCCTTTCACTCACAGGAATGATCATTTGAAAAGTTATGGTTCAGAGGTGGATGGTAGAAGTTTTAAAAAAAGGAGAAGAAAGAAAGAAAGAAAGTTAATACTCCCTAAATAAATAAGTTTAAGGGTGTTTATATTAAAAAAAATAGTATGAGCAAATAATGTAAGGATGATGAAAAGGTTAGAGATAGAATTCATAGTATAATATCAAAAGTATTTGGGAGGCTTTAAATGATCATGTAAGTTGAAGAGTGAATTGAGCTTTCATTCATATCCTTTTATCCACCTTTAACCTATGCCATACATTACAAGCCTAACGAAAGTCCTAATGATCTTAAATGTTATGATTAGTCTACATTAGTGGAGAGTGACATAAAAAATAAGCTTATGGAGTCTCAAATGCATATATCTAGATATCTATTTTAAATAATTGATTACATAAATTTATTTGAATGCAAAAAGTCTGATGTCATAAGACTACTACACACACACACTTGGGATTCAAGAGTAAACCATATGTTGCATTTGAATAAAAGTTCTACATAACCTTGGGATTATGATATTTTCCTTGGTTGCACATTTTATATCCTTGAAGAATGTTTAGTAAGTCAAAAACAATTCATCACTCACTCATAATTTGAATTTTGAAGTTTATGTGTTTTGCTTGAGGACAAGCAAAAGATTAAGTTTGGGGGTATTTGATGAGTGAGTTTTATACTCATAAATTAAATATTTTCATCTTATCTTTTTTTCCGTAATTAAGCATAAATCTCTCTTACTTGTCTTTAATTTTGTGTATTTCTTACAGATGGAGAGAAGAGTAGAAAACTGACTTAATTGGAGGAATCAGAGCTAAATTGTTGTTCTTTGAGAATGATGTCTATAAATCAAGCAGATAAAAAAAATTCATTAAGGATGGTTAAGTAAGGAGCATTATCATATTGACTCTTGAGATGCATCCTAATGGATATATGGACAAATTTATTCTTGATTTACGATCACATTTCCAAAAGAACTAAAAACATAAAGATTTAAGGCAAAGCACCGAAGGTTGAAAATATGTTTGTTGTTTGTAGTTCAGCCCAACCTTTTTGCAGTACTTCGGCCATATCTCAGAAAATACAGATCCAATAAGTATAAAATTTGGTAGGAGTGTATCTGACACAATTGGGTACAACTTTCATGTTCAATTGGACAAAAAATTTGAACATTAAAAAGGCTAAAAGTGGGATAGAAAAGAATCTTTCTACTATTGTAGTCCAGCCTGACTTTGCTCAAGTATTTGGACCATAAGTCACAAATTACGTATCCAACTTGTCCATGATTTGTCTTGACAGAAAGCTAATGAAATTTTCTACAACTTTCATGTTGATAGAGTTAGCAAATTCAGCAGATTTCAAGAAGATATTCAAGGTTCAATTTCGGTGCACATGATGGAATCCAAATTATCAACTTTGTACAACTTCTTACCTAACAATTTTGACAATTACCACACCTACCACAACTAATTGTATCTATAAATAGAGGGCTTGAGGAATGAGTTAGGGAGCTTTTGGAGAGAGCTTGAGAAAGCTTTGTTAGAATTTTACGTGTAATGTTCTTCTTTCTTTATACATTTTTTATTTTTCATTTTCTTTCAAAATATTATCGTGTTTCTTCATCTCTCATTCTACTTTCTTGCCTTAATTATGGAGAACTAATCTCCTAATGCTAAGGTGAAAGGGTGAAACTCTTGGTATGAAAATAATAATTCATTTAACTCTTAATTTTAATGTTTATATTTCATGTTGTATTTACCTCCTCCTTTGCTTATGTTATGTTTTACTGGCTAGCTGAGCCACATATTTCTTCTTCTTGTTTAATGGCTGGCTTTGCTGTCTACTTCTTATTTTTATTGTTCATGGTTGGTTTTGCCACCTACTTTATTTTATTTTATTATTGGTTAGCTTTGTCACCTATTCTATTTCATTTTATTTTGTTAAGTTAATTAGTTTTCTACCTCTTTCATTTTCTGCATAAGTTAATCTTGTAAAATGTGAATTTTGATATATTGTAGACAATTTTTGACACAATAAATGCTTGAATCAATCTTGATTTATTGTAGACAATATAATGATTGGCACAATTTATGCTTGAATCCATTTACAAGTTATCTTTTGCATCTTTGTATTTTTAATCTTGTAAAGTGTGAACCTTGATACATTGTAGACAATTTTTGGTACAATAAATACTTGAATAAGTCTTGATTTATTGTGGACAATATGATGATTGGCACAATGTACACTTGAATCCATTTTACAAGAATGTTTTATATATTAGTAATACAATAAAAATGAGGTAAATATAATTCATGTATAAACAAAGATGAGTTTAAATTAACATATCTTCCGATTGGAAACTTATTCATGTAAAGATTCTAATTGAGTAATAAAAGAGTTAAATTTATCTTTATTTGAAATACCAAGAGTGGATCCCTTATACTTAGCATGCTTCTTTACTTTGAATACATCTTCATTTAATTTCAGTATATTAGTTCTTTCTGTATTTTGTTCAATATTCCATTCACAAAACAAGGCATTGGAAACTAGGTTAAAAGTATTTATTTCAAATCTAAATTAGAATTTTCTCTCAATTGGCAATCCCTGTGGGATCGACCTTGCATACCACTAAATTTATACTCCAGTAGATTTGTACACTTACAAGTTTTAATTAAACAAACAACAGCTATCAACTAACTTTTATGTCAAGCATCCCCGGTCAGGGTGAGTACTTTCTACTCTCTGGTACGGGTTTTTCTCGCTCCGTCTAACATAGCACAATTTCTTTTCTCATTAACATAATCCTAGTCGTTGGTAGGGCATCCCCTACTGGTGCACCACACGGACTACCATGTGACCGTGCTTATTTCTTTTCTTTTCTTTTCTTATTAATAGCCATAAATATGATTTCAATAACAAGTATGTACATTATACTCACATGCCATCATTTTTTATCAAAATATAATCATTATCAAAAATCATTGGTAATCATGACATGAACATAATTGTTTCAAATATCACTTTATGAAATATTTCCATGTCAAAATTACACACTTAAGATGGTAAAGAGTTCATGCAATGGCAATGGCTATGACATACACTAGTCATTTATTATTTTCATTTATAAGATTCTTCTTCTTTTTTAAATATTATTTTTATCTCTTCATTTTCTTTATGTTTGGCCTCTAGTCACTTTCCTCCTACTTATATCATTTCCAACACATGTTCTCACAAATTTAATACGACATTTTTCTTCAATTTGATTTCTATTAATATCTTATAGTTAATGAGGTTCATTTAGGGTAGAAAAATGTTGAAAATAAGCTTTACCAACTTCCAATACGACCTAAACATATCCTATAAGACAGATTGGACATTTCTTGCAAAACAGCCATGCTTTAGTCTTCCAAATGCTCTTTCTAGCACAGAACACGGCCATGCTCTATGTTGTGTTATTTCCTGGTGCAGTTCTTCGTCCTACCTGACCTTGTCTCACTATTCAAAGCATAACTCTTCCTCATTTTAACTCCAAATTAAGTGATCTTAGTGTCTATTTAAAGATAAAACAATTATCTAAAACTAGTACGTTGAACAGCTTAGCTAAATCTTAAGAAATCTTGGTCATATTACTCCCTCAAGTTAAACGTTATTTCTTCTCGGGTAGGTTCTGATCTCAACTTAGAAATTAGACCATATCTCCCTCATATGAACTCCAAATTGAGTGATTCTAGTGGTTACATTTTCGTGAGACATATATCTATATTTGTTATGTTAACCAGTTATTTAAATTCCCTACATAAGTTTCTCAAAAATTCAAACACAGAAACTTTCCTAACAAATTCTTCCCTGGTTAACCATTTTCTGACCACTGCTTACTAATCAGACAGTAACTACCTCCTCTGGACTCCAAATTGATTTATTCCAGTGGCTAAAAGTCTGTGAGACGCATATATACATTTTTTATGCTAACCATTTCTACCTAACCAATGCTTCCTAGAATTTGAAAAGCAAAAACTTCCATGGTTACTCCGAAATCCAGCTTCCTAACCATACCTTTTCTAAGGTTTTAGTTTATGATTTTATTATGCCCTCTTCCATTTTCTTCCTAATTAACATCTAATCATATTCCATCAATGTTTCACTGTCACGGCCTCAAATGATGGAACACATGATCGGAACGGCATAAGGGTTTCCCCCTAGCCGCAAGCCTAACACATAGCATGTATAAACATCCAGCACACAATCCAAAGTACATAATAAATATAACTGGCCACATATGCCACATCCAGTATAAGAAAATACTATATATATATATATATATCTCATGAATCCAACATTTGTGATTCAATTTGGCCCATGGCCTCATAATACAAACATCGTTGCAAAACATAAAACCGTTTTCCAAACAACACATCAAAATATGCAGGAAGCGAGGATCCTGCCTGTAAATTCATGGAGGTACACTAGACATAAACTAAACTAGAAAAACAATACAAAAGAACCTTGCCCAAACTGGGGCTCAACAACGCTATATTCAGCCTCATACGCAGTTGTAGCTGAATCAAAGTCTCTTTGACTATCTGTGGGGAGGAAACAGAAGAGGGGTGAGATCACATCTCAGTGAATGGGTAAATCACACTATAACAGAAGCAGGGCAAACCAAGCACGAGTGTTTCGCAATGAGTTTAATAATTGAAATCAAAGTGTAAAGATAATAATAGAAACATTAAGCATTTAACCATAATTTATTGAAAGAAAAGCTAAACAGTTCAAATGTATGTTCAAAAGATAAAAAAACAAGATTTAAATCAGTAACCGTAAAGCAAATCAATTATGCATGTAAGTGATAAATGAAGTTATTTATGCAATCACAATGATGAATGAGATTGTTTAGAAATATTTAATCTTTAAGAAAAAGATGCACTAGTCTATTAGAGGTCTTTCCTAACAGATCTATCATCTTCCCCAAGCACATAGCAAGGGGAGTGTAATCACTGTAGGCATAGACATAAGTCCACCCTAAATTCCCCAAGCATATAGCAAGGGTGTGGCAATCACTATAGGTGTAGACATAAGTCCAACCTAAATTCTGTGACTTAGGCAGTCGTAAGCCCGTCACAATATCCTAGGCCGAAGCCTTAACATGACCATGGTGCACCAGGGCTAGCACTACCTGCGGCTAGCTAACAGTGATCTAAAAGGGTTCCTCCAATAGAAAACATTTGAAAATATGCTATTCAAAGAGTTTAAAGTAAAACATTTCAATAACATTATAATAAAGCTATAATTCTCCATCTATCTCTTTTCATGCATAAAACTCCATTCTAAAATATGTCTCATCCATGGATTCTCATGGAGACCTTTATCATCATAAACTTTTTCTTTAAACATAGATTGTCCGTAGACATCACATAGATGTTCGCCATGCATCAAATCATTTCATAGCTGACTTAGTTCATTTCTATGACTAAGTTCGCATTTCTATAAATCTAGCTCAATGGAGAATTATCAGTCTACATGCTTGCCCTGCATACCTAGGGTTCAACTAGGATTGAAATTTATAATTTCTAACATGGTTGGAACATATTGGTTTTCAAAGCGGTAAAACAATTTAGCATACATTCCAACTAGTTAAAAATCATACGAGAGAGTTATAAACCGAATTCGTAAAACATGCACTATAGTAAGAAAAAACCCACTCACCGTACTAGGAGTCCAACAACGAGAATTTCACCTCGTGGTGGCTCAACAACCTAGAAAACATAGACATAACATGGCAATTTGATAAACCTAAATGTCACTATTCATGTTGGCCGGAAACACTATTCACGCCGGTCAAAAAAACTAACCCTAAACCTAAAAACCCTATATTCTAGCATAGAAACTAATTCTAAGACTATTTTGGAAAGAATTTTGGAAGAACGAAGCTGAAAACGCGATTGGACAGAGTTTTACCTTTGGAGGTACTGTTCACGCAATTTTTCAACGACCTTCCGGCGGTTGTCCGGCGAAACTGATCGGTGGGGTTTGTAGCTCTCCTTCCTACAAGTCCAATGATACCTCGGTAGCTCAATCGAGTGGCCAGATGGTGAGATATCTTAGAGAGAAGGTGGAGAAAAATTCTAGAGAGTGAGAGGGAGGGTTCAGATGAAGGAGAAATGAAGGAAAAAGGGAGGAGGGCTACTGAAAAAAGCAGGAGCAGCCCGAAGCACGGCCTGGCCGTGTCTTGGAGCACGGCCGTGCTTCGGTGCTACTGTTCACCCTATTATTTGCCAAATTTGACAAAATGTCCAACATGAATGTTGTAGCCCTTTCTCTTAGCTTTCATTAGACACTTGGATCACCTAATTTGGAGTTTATATGAAAGAGTTATGAATAAAATAGTGACCAAAAGTCTAGACCACACTAGGCTGCAGTTTTTGCCACTTATCACTATAATATTCACAAAATTAGCAAAAGTTCCCAACATAAAAGTTTTAGATGTATGTCTTAGATTTCAACAGAAATTAGAATCACTTAATTTAGATTTCATATGAGAGAGTTATGCTTATATGAGTGAAGAAATGTCAGAAGAAAGGTCAGAAACGCTCTAAAATTTTACGTTGTTCTCAACTACCTTGTTTCAAATGATTTGTGTTTAACCTTCAAAGGTTTTATTAGCAGAGGGTTATTACATTCACCATATTTAAATATACAAAATAGCAGCATAAAAATCTTAAAATTTTGCCATCCATAGCCATACCTATGCAAAACTTTTCACACCAACCTAAATATTTAAACATACATCACATGCATGATCAACATGTAACATGATATAGCAACATCCATGGCCAATCATCAAAGTAACAAATATTGTAAATTTCATCAAAGTTCTAGGATCAAAATCCTATATAAATGTTTCTAATTTGAAAGCTTCTCTTTAAAAAAATATATTGTTAAACCTACCTAATGATCTCCCTAACTTACTTTGTGAATTCTTTTCCTTGTTTCCTCGTGAAGAAAGTGGCAAGATTCCTCCCTTCCCTTAGCTTTTCCAACAACTTGAATAAGAGAAGGAGGGTGAGTTTTGAACCCCAAGGATGAAAATAAAAGATAGATTCAAGTGGAGATTAAGTTAACTTACCTCGAGTACTTAGTCCTTTAGGCTTCTCTTTCTTCTTTCTTCCTCTCTTCTCCTTTCTTTCTCTCCTTTCCTCACTCTACCTTTCTTCTACTTTTCCTCTCCCTCACTTGGACGAAATTCTAATGTAATAAGGGTGATTCTTGCTTAAATAAACTATCAAGTGATCCTCCTTTCATAATCATGGGTCTACCTTATCACAATTAGGATGCACTTGGTTACTTTTTGAGGAAAGACAACTCATGTTCTTGTCTTCCTCTCCCTTAGTCAAGATATGCATAGCAAAAGAAGATTTGTATTTTGAAAATCATGATAAATTGTTCTTAAGATAAGGAACAAGGTCCCTTTGATTTAGGGATTCTTTTTCTTTTTCATTTGTTTGACACAAGTATGATAAGTTTGCCTTTCTAAGTGGCAAGTTTCTAGCCCTTGAATCTCCCTTGCTTGGCTAAAATTATTTGTGTAGGATAAGAATGTTTTGTCCTAATGCTATGTATTATTATACCACTTGCTAAAATTATAAGTGTAGGATATAGATGTTTTATCCTAATGCCATGTATTATTATACCACTTGCTAAAATTATGAGAGTAGAATATAGATATTATCTCACCACTTACTGAATTTTTGTCTTAATGCTATGTGACCTAATCTTTATTATTATCACATTATTATTTTTTTGTTTTCCTCTTGGATTGGGGCTCATTCTTGCCCATTTCCTTTGTTTTGGCAAAAATTATACATCTCATGGAGGGCTTGGTATGATTTTTGAGCTATCGATCTAACTTCTATATCCTAGTTCAAATCAATGTTATATCTCTTGTTTGGGATATCCAATTGGCTTGCTAGAAACTCATGTGAAGTGGAAGAACAAACTCTATGGAATGTCCATAGGTAAAGGCCCAATGTATGGGTGGAGATGTTAAACTTAGTAACTCTAGTTCTTGAGTTAAGAAAAATTACCCTAATTCAATCTTCTTGAACTTTAAAGATCTTTACTTACTTCCAAAAAAAAATTATCTTCCTTACCCAAGAATTTCACCTCTCTTTTGGATGTTTTTTTTCCTTTTAGGTTTTCTCTCTTTACCTATTCTGTTAATGTTAGAAACATTTTCTATGCATACACATAAGGTGAAGAATTTCTAAGGCTTATATTTTCTTAGATATAAAAAAGAAATAGGTTTTATTTTCTTAAATATTTATATACATCTACTAATAAAAGAAACGAAATTAGGGATGTTACAGTATATACAAATGTTTGTGGAAGTACACACTTTATATTAAAGGTCAATATTCAAACACACATAACGGTCCTATAACAAAACTACTAAGCCAAAAAATATCATAACCCTTGCCAGATCTAATAAGTACGTGATTCTAAAGGTCATTCTATACTAGAAAGCATAATGTTATACATAGCATATTTCAACTCTTCTTTTGATAAGAAAAGATCTTTAGTTGCATATTTATGTTAAACATAAATAATGGATTGAAAATAATGCTTGGAGGAAATTTTTTTTCTTAAAATCGCATTTTTTATATAGAAAACACTTTCTTATTCGACCAACATACTTGAAAACATATATATTTTCAGTTATACTTCTATTTGAAATCCAAGTTAATCAATATCGAAAAAAATACTGTGACCGTTTATGCTAAAAATATATCACTTATAAAGAAACTACTCATGAATCATATTATTTAAATTTGATTAAAAAAAAGCACAACAAATGAAAGATTAATAATCTCTAACAAATCCGAATTCCAAAATTCAAGAGGAAACTCAAAGCAAAAGAGTTTAATGCTTCTTTGTGAATCTCTTTAAAAGAAGAAAATAAAAGAAACTATTATCTTCCTAAAATGTTATTTCATTTTAAAAGAAAAGAATAATAGAAAACATAGACCAAATGGTCTTATTTTGCTCAATGTACGGTTTAATAGAGGAATAACAGTTTAAGGAAAAAATTATATTTAAACAATATTCTTCATCAATACTTTAAACAAAACATAATTGTTAATAGTTAGTAAATTTAAAAGAAATCTATTTAGTAGAAAGAAATAGTTTTTCTGTAGTAAAAACAAAAATTTAAAATCCAAAGAAGAGTTTTCACTAAAACAAAAGTTAAGGTTTGGTAACAATAAGCAAACAAACTTACAAGAAATCCAATAGCAATTTACAATATAATAATCATATCAAATCTTTTTTAATAAAGTAAGAAATAAACTAAACAAGATAAATACATAAGAATAAGAGCAAGGTGGCTAAAAATAAAGCATTTAAGTAATTTGCATAGTAACAGAAATCTAATTAAAATCAATCGAGCTAAATTTAAAAAAATTGTTAGAAAGGTTAAATCATATAAATAAATACTTAAATAGCTCTTTGCCCAATGTTTTATAATTTCCATAGAAGTGGACAAATTGAGAACCACTAACTTATTAAACTAGCACACACAACTACAAAGCTAATAACCCTTATCATTAAACCACATAGTCAACATTAATAAACTTAGAAAAACCTATGACCCCTAATCATACTAACTATATCTTTAGTCAACCCTAAGGCATTTTTTGGGTATCAAAAGTAGAACTCTATCTCATGTCCCAAGGTCATGAACTAAAAATTCAATTACTATCTTAGATACCATAACAATGTTAACAAATCAAATAGTTAAATTCTTGACAAAAGAATTAGATTCATGGAAGTATGGAAAGCATATTAAAATGATTCACATTTAAGTAAATAGTTTTACTATAATACAAAAATAAGTAAGATAATCAAAACAGAATTTGTAAACTAATAGATAAACCATTTAACTTTTAAAATCATATAATTTGGGAGGACTCTCAATCAAAACCAAATCAGCTAGACACACAGTGCATCAAGAAAAATCACATTTCAATCAGACACAGTCTATAAGGGTAAGTCACCAGTTATTCCCTATATCAGAGCCAAAAATACTTTCATGCTTTGCGGATATGGGATTAGCCTAAACTTAGCATTATTATTGAGGTTTTCCCCTCATCACCACTTAAAAAGACATGCAAAGTGGCCCAAGATAGGTTATCCCAAGCACATAACAAGGGATGGGTAAATCAATAGGGTCGTACAGACACACATTCTGTGAAGATAAATCATCATCTAATAAGGCATCACAACCATATTTCTTACATATGAAAAGAGGCACTCTGGACACTCATTTTAATAGCAAAAAAAATCACTTGTGTCAACCATCACATGTGGATAAACAAAATAAAACTCAAGGCATTTCCTTTAATCCATTTTTTCCATGAACACACTAGCCAAATATGAACATAACTTTTTGAAGGTTTTCAATAGGCCACTTCATGTGCCTTATTTTAGAAAACCTAAGTTTGTATCAATAAAACCATATCTCAAGATTATCAAAATCATAGCACAGTATAATCAAACATGATTTCATGGAACTCTATTTTCAAAAATTGTTTGAACACTTCAAGTTCCCAAAATAAGGAATTATAGCTCATACCATACACAATCGTCTCCCAATTTCCATTATATGTATACATCTCCCAAATAGCATAATGAACATTCATATGTCAAGCAACCATTATTATGATCTATTTCCTATCAAGATTTTATGCCTCAAAGGTACAATTAATTCTAAGGTCCATAAATTATAGCAAATAATACAACTTAAATTTAGATAACTTTAATAGTCCAACACATTTTCAAATCCAAAGTTAAACCATTTCAATACAATTTCAAATAATGCGTATCCTGAATCTTAAAAATTTTATTATGAAAATTATAGCTTTTTTTATTAAAACAAACATGAAAAAAAGTATCAATCGTATAGACTTTAATCCACCATGTACATCTATACAAAACATAGTTTAGAAATTAAAACAATATCACAAATCACGCTATAGTATACATTATCTACTTACAAGACTTAAGGATGGATCTTGAGCAATACCTATGACGACTTTCAAAGCTGAAATAGGAAAAGAAAATTCTCATAAACGATTCTAGAATTCTTGAACAACTAGAAAACAAATCCAAATCATGAGTACTATTCACTTGCCATAAACACTATCCATAATGGCCCAAAACATAATTCATTCAGACAAAAATTCATCCAAACATCACAAAACTTCTAAATATAACATTTTAGGTACTCTTAAGACCATTTACGATGTTACTTTTGTTGTAAAAATATCCTAAACATATTTATTTGAAGCTTACCTCTTGGGGTTTACTACTCACTAATTGTTTACGAGCTTTTGGAAACTTTTTTCCAAAGATGATTAGTGGATTTTAAAGCTCTCATCACTATGATTCCAACTATCCAAATAGTTTTTCAATCGATGATCTATAGCTCGAGATATGGAGGATTGAATATTGAGGGAGAAAAATTACAAACAAGAGAGAGAAAATGCGTCTTGTGGAAAAAGCACTCAGATCTCTCACAAATGGGTCTATGTCATAACCTAAGTGTGCTAGGTCCTGACATAACACCCCTACTAAGGATTTTGTTGTGACCCAAGTGTCCCAGGTCGCAACGCATTGCTCATAGGTTGTTGTAGCACATTTTTACGTCATAACACGAAATCTTCATGTCTTAACACGAGGATTCTTATCGAATTTGACAAAACTTCCAACACAAAAGTTGTATCAATTTTTCTTATATTTCGATAGCCACTTTAATAATTTAATTTGGAGCTAATATGAAGGATTTATGCTCAAAAGAGTGAGGAAAGGTCCAAACCACACCTAACCTCTATTTTGCGGTTGTTGTCCCTTGTCACCCTCGTTTCATAATTACAAGCAAAAGTTCCCAATATGAAAGTTGTAGCTATATGTCTCATCTTTCCATATCAATTTGAATCATATCAATTAGAGTTCGTATGTGTGTGTTATACATAAAATAGCAAGCAAAGGTCAAAACTATGTCAAACCTCCATATGTCTCAACTTCATCACCTTAATTTGTTTTCATTTTGCCTCCAAAGTTTCCAAATTCAATTCTTAAAAAAAATACAAGATCATTAAAAGTATTCCAACATGAAAAGAACTTATAACTAACTAAACATTAAGAACATGAAACCATAACATCTTATATCCACATTAGAAAACAACATAGTTGATTAAATTTGAAGTCATTACACTTAAACCATGAATTTTCTTAGTAAGACTTTCAATAAAATGAATCATATGAAAACACATATTTATGCATATTAAAATAAAGAATACTCATTGAAGTGAAACAAAAATTATTTAAAGCCATACATAATAACTTTAAGTAAAACATAATCATTTAAAATAGAAACATACTTATTTATAGCAAAACATAGTCCTTTGAGAACTATAAGATATTACATTTAAAGTTCACAAGGATAACATCAGCATTGGTAGGGACAAGGTGAAAGCTATCCTAAAGATAAAGAGACTAGAGAATAAATGCGAACTTAGAATTCTTATTGTAACATCCCCGATTTTTTCTTATGTTACTAATTGGAATTTATTTCTTTGAGAGAGGAGAAAGCATTTTAGATCTCAAGGGAGGATTAAATTATTTTACAATTTTACTCAAGTCAAAAAAGATCTTAGGATGGTTAAAATGACATTTATGTAAATTTCTTAAGATGACATTTATGTAAATTCTTTGAGATGGCAATTTTGTAAATACTCTAGGATGATAGTTTTGTAAATACTCTAAGATGGCATTTTTGTAAATAATGGAAGATGGAAAAGCTGTAAATATTGGGTGGTAGGTAGGAAAAATTTTAATAATTATGAGGAAGGTAGGTAAGAAAAATTATTGATAGTTATGAGGGAGAGAAAGGAGTGTTGGTAAGGAAGAGAAAGAAAAGAAAAGAAAAGACAGAAAAGAAAGAGGAGGAAAAAGAAAGAGGAGGAAAAGGAAGAGGAAGAAGAAGAACAAAAAGAGGAAGAGGAAAGGAAAATCAAGGACTTTTGTGTGGTAGGAATCAAGCATCAAGCTTAAGGATTTGTTTGAGGTAGGTTTAACATCTGCTCATGAATTTTGTACAAAATTATATATATGCTTTTAGATTTGTTTAGATCTGATTTTGGATAACACGTAGTCTGGATATTTATATGGAATTCTATTTTGGTTGTATGGACATGCATATGGGTGCATGGGATTACATAAAAGAAAAAAAAAGTTAGACTAAGTTGAATTTCGAAATAATTTGGGAAGCCTCTGTTTGTTTGGAATTCAGGGAAACTTAGGCAATGATTTTAAAGAAATGGTCAACATATGTATTGTAGATATATGTCTGCGGATCTATAGGCTCTACAATTACATAATTTGGAATCCATATGATAGATAAATGGCTAATTAATTTAGCAGAGGTCAGAATCTAGGATAGTAAAAATAATCATTTTTATTTTTAATTTTATGAAAATAATCTGTAAGGAATATAAGGAAATGATAAACATAAATGTTTTAGATAATTGTCTTATCTTTTTATAGGCTTTGACATCACCTCCATTGGAGTCTATATGACAACGATATGTCTGATTAATTTAGCAGATGTTAGAATCAATCTAGAATCCAGATTGGTAAACTAAGTATTTTTGTTTTTAATTTTTGGGGAATAATCTGTAAGGCATCAGAGGATATAATAAACGTGAACATTCTAGATAATTGTCTTATATGTTTATAGGATTTGAAATCACCTCAATTGGAGTTTGTATGAGGGAGATATGGTTGAATAAGTGAGGAAATGTCACAAAACACTGCCAGGCCGTGTTCTGGGTTACTTCAGCATGGGTAGGCCGTGTTCGGGGTTGTTTTTGAGCATGTTTGAAGTATTTTTCAAGCACGACCTTGTCTTGAATATGGCCAAGCCATGTTGGGTGCTGGATTATCATCTTTTTTTACTGTTTTCTGCCTAAAAATAATCTTATTTGTTGAAATATTTTTAGGAAACATATATCCAAGAAAAATACTTTTTAAAATAATGATTTTGGTATCACAAATTTACTCTTTTTCTTTATTTGATTTAAAATGAATCAAATTGGATATTGGTATGTGATGAATGATTATTGATCATTTGGTATAAAAATGTTGCATCATATTATTAAAGTAATTAAATGGCAAGCGTAAAGCTCATAGGGAATTGCTTGATAATTATATGTTGCATTTGATGAATATGCATTTATATATATACATTTATATGTATGGATGAATATCAACAGGTTGTATGGCTTGAGACGATACCGAGTAGGGGATGCCCTATTAGCCTAACTGAGCCAAGGGAGGGTCACTCCAACCGAGTGATAAAGGTAATGTGAGGAGGCAAATAGGTGATAAACTCACATTCTCTGATCACTTATTGTGACTGTAGTCGATTGATCACTATGCATATAGCAAATGAGTGAATTGAGAACTGTGATATGTCTGAGAATTTAAAAAAAAAGAGTCGACTTTCGGTGCATATATAGTATGATAATTATGCATCAATTGAAGTAATGATTTTATCTTCAAATCTTAATATTTTCTGTAATTTATACAGCTAAACATAACTCCTATTTTTCTCAATATATTTTATTTATGTTAAGTCTACTAGAAACCTTTGTTCTGACTATTATTGTAGTGTTATGTTCAGATAAAAAGAAATGAGATGAAACAGGAAATGACATTACTGATGGAGATCCGATGTTAGCACCACCTCTTCACCCTTTGTGTTATAAGGGTGGAGTGCTGTTTAGAGACTCTTATTTGTGTACTAAAATAATGTGTTGTATAATTATTACATGTGTGAGGTTTGTAATATATATATATATATATATATATATATATATATATATACATATATATTGTGTTTAAACATATGGCGTATTTAATATACAAAATGTGAAAAAAAAATAAAAGTAAATCGGATCTTACAAAGTTTCTATAATAATAATAATTTAAAAAAACGGACGTTACACTTATAGGCAAAATGTCTTATATTAGCTACTTCATTTTAGCACTTTCAAAGTTCAAATCCCTCTTTTAATGTAACATCACCTTATTTATTTCCATTCAATCACATACAATTCTATGTTTGAAGGGTAAGAAATATAATAATCCTTTTTCTTGGAGAAAAATTAGAAGGGGTAAAACCCTATTTTTTTAACCTCTTAGGGTAAGATCGGGTCTTAAGAAATAGGCTAGGGATAGGTGGTGAATGTGTTTCTAAAGTCCAATAAGGTTTCCCTTAAGAGAAGATTAATGGATTTGGGAAATTTTTGGAAAGAGAAATATTGCCCTAGTTGAGGAATAGTTGGATTGTAATAGAATGGCACACTAGTAAATAAATTTTGGTTGGGAGATATAGTTGGAATAAGGATATGAGCTCTAGAAGGTTTAATATTTTATTATTTTCAGGTGACTCATGAAGGAGTCGACCAAAGGAGGGTGAGCAGAAAAACTAGCAACCTGAGGGAAAATAGCGAGAATAAGAAAGAGGGGAGAGAGAAAAGAGAAAGAGGCAAGGCTAGAGAAGGAACCAAGGTGATTTCTTGTGCTTTTAGACTCTTAAATCTTTTCTTTTCATCACTCTAAGTCTCTTGAACTCTTGTCTACGGTGATAGACGCAAAAACTTGTAAGAAAGAAGATATAGAAGTTGATTAAGCAAAAGAGCTCCAAAAGGGTTTTTAGGTTGTAGGAAAGAGTAGGTTTTAGGTAGGTTTAACATGAACTCTTCTTGAAATATGAGTTTTTAACAATTGATTGATGATATAGGTATGTGTATTGGTATATATGGGTACTTGGAACCATTTTATGGAGTTTTGAGATAGTTTTAGGGTTTAACCATATAAATAGAGTTATGTATGATGGTTTAGACTTGGGAGAAACTTTTGATGGGGTTTTGAAGTTAAATTTTCTCTTTCATATATGTGTGTATATATATATATATATATGACTAAATGCTTAAATAATAATGTATATCTTCATGGGTGGCTGTTTTAGTGTTTGTGGAGTTGTATGGAAGTAAGAAAATAAAGGGGAAAGAGGGCGTGCACCAAGCACGACCGTGCCCTAGGACACGACCGTGCCATGCTCGGGGAAGGTTAGACTAAACCTAGCCATGATACAAAGCACGATTAAGCCGTGCACTGTGTGGAAACCCAAGCACGGTCATGTTGTGCGTGGGTGGAATTTGTGTGCAGCCAGGATATGGCCAGGCCGTGCTTGGAGCTGGTCTTACTCTGTTTTATCTTTAAATGGCATTAAATGGACCTCACTAGATAGATGGTAATGATAGAAACCAAAATACAGATGAATGCCCCAAAATTGATGTATTGTAGTATTGGCTTCATCATCCTTGTCATGTGAAATTAGATCTTGCATTGTGTACTAATACATTTGTTTAATGTAGTGATGAATATGGTTGGTGTAAAATCCCCATTGCGTTGAAGATGGTAAACATAATACTAGTGATGATGATATATTTGCTGCATGCTTAATATGTTGATGAGATGCATGCTTGCTATATTGACCAGCTAGAATCTTTGGGATAACCCTTACAAAAAAATGGCTCTTACATCCAACATCTCTAAAAGAAAAAGGCATCATTTGAATAGGAAATTCCTTAATGAGAGACATTTAACAAGATTAGCAAAGTCCCAACTTCAGCTTATGTGTTATGTCTCCATATTTTCCTATTCTTCCATTAATCTTGTACTTGACATCAATTATCACTTCCATAGGTGCCCTTATAGCCGAACAAGTAAAGAGTATAGATATTTTCATTCTAGACTTTTAAAAGGGTTAAAAATAAAATACACACCAATAGAGACACATTGCACGTGACTTGTGTACTCTACATAGAAATTTAGACATTTTCTTAGTTTATTGGTGCACTTAGAATCTAAATCTGACCTTATAAAGTTCCTTATAAAGAGTTTAGTAATGTCAGGTAAGATGACTAGATGGACCACGATAATAGAGGAGTATGACATAATTCTCAAGATGCCCAAAGCCATTATAAAAGTTAAGTATTTATAGATTTGTTGGCACTACTTCCACTAAAAATCCTTAACTTATTAATGATAAGGTACCTGAAGAGTTTATGGAGGTGGACTATTGCTCACATAAAGGCAACTAGACACTGATCAAAATTGATGGTACACCTTCTTCACCTAATGGAGGTGTAAAGTGGTTCTCACAAGTCCATATGAAAAATCCATTTGTTTTGCTTATAAGCAAGATCTCCCCTACACCAATAACAAAGCTAAAATGAAGCTCAAGTGCTTGGGTTAACCATGACTAAAATGATGGCCATTAAGCACTTAGAAGTATGTGGGATTCCAACTTAGTGGTTAAGTAGATATATGGTGATAATGGTGTTATAAGAAGCCCTCACAAGAAACTATTTTTTTAGGATTTCGTTAAATCAATTATGCTTTTATCAAATAAGTTGTTAAGAGTAGTAGTTGCAAGCTTTGATGCAAAGTGTTGTTGGTTTTAACTTTTGCATAAATATTTTGTACTTTGTAATAATTATTTTTTATGTTTGAAAAATTCAGAAATCAGTAATAGGTAGTAGGAGTTAGTGTTTTGTGAAGGATCTTACATTTAGGCAAACAAACTTCCTTTATTTAAGGGAAATCAATCAATTGCATTTAAAAGTATTTTCTGTATAAATACACACGTGAAGGCAATGAAAACCAAAGCCTTTTTTGCAGAAAAAAAAAACTAAAGCTTTACTACTATGGAAATATGTGGAGACAGAAATATAGACTAATCTACCCAACAATCCTACTGTAAATAAGTTGAAGATTTGTGAAGAAAGAATGGTAAGAAAGTTCAAGGCTCTTAGTACACTTCATGCTGCTGTAAATGAGACCATTTTAAGAAGAATAATGGCATGTCAATATGCTAAACAAGTTTGGGATAAGTTGAAAATAGAGTTTCAAGAAAATGATAAGATAAAACATATACAGATTTTCAACTTAAGTAAATAGTTTGAAATATTGAGAGTGGAAGAAGTAGAGAATGTAAAATAATACATTGATAGAGTTATGATGGCTGTAAATCAAATCAAGTTACTAAGAGAACAATTGCTTAAAAGCATGACTATAGAGAAGGTAATATGACTCTTTTTGAGAGATTTGAGTAAAAAATCTCATCTCTTGAAGACACCTGGAACATAACACAACTTGCATTAATAGAGCTAGTGAGTGCACTTGAAGCAGTTAAGCAAAAGAAGGGATTTAGAGAGGAAGAAAAGGTATTTGAAAAGGCTTTTGTTCTAACCAAGAAAACCAATATGCCACCTGAAAGTAGCAATAAAAGAAAGAGTTTTCAATAAAGAAAAGGTAAAGAAAGGAAGAATTAGCTAGGATCCAAAGGGAAGTACATAAAAGGAAGATATCCTCCCTATCCTCATTGTAAGTGTAACAACTCCATTTTTTTCACATATATACATATATGTATTTTTAAAATCCCATGAAGTCATTACCTTTTTACTTCTAACTAATTATCTCATAATAACATTCAATTAAATTAACCAAGCATAATTAAAGTTTATGGTATACCATTAATACAGATACAATTTTGGGTTCACATACACATAATTAATTAAAAACGTCCGTACAAAAATCAAACACATATATGTCTACATCTTATTCATCCATATTGAGAAGTTCTAGGGATACGGGTGTGGGTGGTTGCACCTTCACTAAGATTTTAGTCAACTTGACCCAACGTACACTAAAAGCCGATCATAGAAAATATCTACATACTTAGTCTTCTGAACATGATATGAAAATGTAGTGAGAATTAAATCCCAGTAGGTTCACCAATAAATCATAATTATCATCAATATAGCTCATCATGTCATGTTTATCTGTATAAAACTATAGCAAATATCTTAGGTCACATGAATGCACTTTATCTATGCATATGAAAATCATATAGTAATGACATGTATGGCATGAATAACTATTTTCATAATATCATATGATCGCTATCAACTTATTTTCATATCAAGCTACCCCGATCAGGGTAAGTACTTTCTACTCTCCAATACGGGCTTTTCTCGCTTTGTCCGATATGGCACACTTTCTCTTTCTTTTCTCATTAATGTAATCATAGCCATGAGTAGGGCGTCTCCTACTGGTGTGCCACACGAACCGCCATGTGACTGTGCTCGTCTATTTTCTTTTAACGTTAATAGCCAAAAATATGATTTTAATAACAAGTACGTTCATTATACTCATATGTCATAATTTATCATCAAAGCATAATAATTACAAAAAATCATTGGTAAAATGCAATAATGTCATGATCATAACCATTTTTGAATATCACTTTATAAAATATTTCCATGTCAAAATTATATACTTAAGATGGTAAGGAGTTCATGCAATGGCAATGGCTAGGGCATACACTAGTTATTTATTATTTCTATTTATAAGATTCTTCTTTTTTTGAAAATATTATTTTCAGCTTTTCATTTTCTTTATGCTTGGCCTCTAGTTACTTTTCTCCTACTTATATCATTTTCATCACATGTTCTCACAAATTCTATAGTGCATTCTTCTCCAATTTGGTTTCTATTATTACCCTATAGTTAATGAGGTTCATTTAGGGTAGAAAAATGTTAAAAATAAGCTTTACCAACTCTCAACACGGCCCGACCATATTCTAGGACACGACCCTACTTGAAAAATACTTCAAACTTACTAAAACAATAGCCTTGAATACAGTCTACCCATGCTGAAACAACCCAGAACACGATCTGGCTGTGTTCTATGACTTTTCCTCCCATATTCAACCATATCTCCCTTATACGAACTCCAATTGAGTTGATTCTAAATCCTATAAAAATATAAGGCACTTATCTACAATGTTCATATTTATTATTTCTTCATATTTTTTACGACTTATACCTAGAAAATTGAAAATAAAAATACTTACATTTACCACCCTAGATTTTAGACTGATTCTGACCTCTACTCATTAATCAGACATATTTCCCTCATATGGATTCCGAATTAAGTGATTTCAGAGCCTATAGATCCATGAGAAATATATATATATATATTATGTTAAAAATTTATTTTAATTCCATACAGATGTTGCCCAAAAATTCAAACACCGAAACATACTTAACAGATTTTTCTTTGGTTAACTAGTTTCTGACCACTGCTTACTAATCTGACCATATCTCCCTTATATGAAATCCAAATTGAGTGATTCCATTTCCAAACATTCCATGATACATATATCTACATTTTTTATTTTAACCATTTCTTTTAATTCCTAGCCAATTCCTCCCAAAATTCTAAAAATAGAAGCTTCCCTAGTTACTATGAAATCCAGTTTTCTTTGCCTAACCTTTCCTAAAGTTCTAGTTCATCCTTTTATTAAGTTCTCTTCCATTTTTCTTCCAAATTTCCACCTAACCATAGAATTACTCATCTCAACATTTAATTATATTTCTTACTTAATTTAACATATTCCATCATCCACTTCAAAAGAAAAACAAAATGAAATCATGCATCAATAAGGTTGTTTCTCAACATAAATTTCTCATGGTCTTCTTTTGGGTGTTTAAGGCCATATTCATTTTATCAATCTAACCATATCTCATCAATTTTTCACTACATTTAAATATACATAGCAGCAGAACAAAACCCCTAAATTTTTGCCACCCATAGCCATATCTATGTAAAACTTTCCATACCAACCGAAGTATTCAAAATATCAATTACATACAAGATCAACATGTAACATGATATAGCAACATCCATGGCCAATCATCAAATTAACAAATATTGTAAATTTCATCAAAGTGCTAAGATTAAAATCCTATGTAAATGTTACAAATTTCAAAGCTTTTCTTCAAAAAGAGATATTGTTAAACCTACCTAAAGATCTCCCTAGCTCACTTAGTGAATTCTTTTTCTTGTTTCCCCTTGAAAGAAGTGACAAGATTCCTCTCTTATCTTATCTTTTTCAACAGCTTGAATAAGAGATGGAGGGTGAGTTTTGAACCCCAAGGATGAAGAAAAAAGAGTGATACCTATTATTATAAGTAAACTCCACTAAAGGTAGGTACTTATCTTATCCTTTACCTTTCTCTATCACACAAGCCCTCAACATATCTTCTTGGGTTTGAATGGTCCGTTCTGTTTGCCCATCAGCCTGAGGATGGTAGGCAGTACTGAACCGTAATTAGGTTCAAAAGCTTCTTGCAACACCTTCCAAAACCTCGACGTGAACCTTAGATCTCTATCAGAAATGATATTTAAAATAATTCCATGTAGTCTAATTATTTCTTGGATGTACAGCTGGGCCAATTTGTCTAGTGAATTGTTAATTTTTATAGGCAGAAAGTGAGCATATTAGGTTAATTTGTCAACTATTACCTAGATAGAGTGATATCCAACTAAAGTCTTAGGTAAGCCCACCACAAAGTCCATCGAAATACTATCCCATTTTCATTTAGGGATCTCAAGAGGTTGTAGAAATCTTGCTAGCTTTTGATGCTCTACTTTTACTTTCTGACAAATTAAACATTTCGTCAGAAACTCAGCAATGTCCTTTTTCATCCCTGGCCACCAGTATATCTTTTTTAAGTCTTGATATATTTTAGTGGATCCAGAATGAATTGTGTACTTACTCTGATGTATCTCTTGTAGGATTTTATTCCTCAACTCTTGTTCTTGAGAGACACAAATCCTTCCTTAATATATGATTACTCCATCTTCTGAGACATAAAAATCATCTTGTTTTTTGTGATCCAATAAGTATTGGTCATGAGTTTGAGACTCTTTAATCTTGGCTCTAAGATCACACTCTATACTCAATCCATTGATGATTAGTTTCTTTGGGGTAAGAATAGTGACTAGCTTCAAATTTCAAAACTCGTCTAGCATTTACATCTCATACACCATCATCTGACCCATGTGTAGAGATTTTCAACTCAAGGCATCAGCTATAACATTCACCTTTCTTGGATTATACTTTATCACAAACTTGTAGCCATTGAGAAATTCTACCCATCTTTGTTGCCTCATATTTAACTCCTTTTGATCAAAAAGGTACTTATGACTCTTATGATCACAGTAGACTTCAAATGTTGCCTCGTACAAATAGTGTCACCAAATCCTCAAGGCAAACATCACCGCTGACAATTCAAGATCATGGGTTGGATAATTTCCTTCATGGGGACTTAGTTGCCTAAAGGTGTAAGCAACTACTCTCTTGTCTTACATTAGCACACAACCTAGCCCTTTCTCTGAAGTGTCACTATACACTTCAAAATGTCCTATGGGGTCTGGAATAATTAAAATAGGAGGAGTGGTCAATCTTGTCTTAAGCTCCTACAAACTAGCTTTACATTGATCAGTCAATTTGAAAGGACTTCCTTTCTTAGTCAATTTAGTCAATAGCAAGGCTATACGAGAGAAGTTTTGTATAAACCTCCTGTAGTATCCTACCAAACCCAAGAAACTTCTAACTTCTATAACCATCTTTGGTCTTTCCCATTGAATCACTACTTTCGTCTTGCTAGGGTCTATAGTTACCCCTCTATTGAAGATGACATGTCTGAAAAACTTTACCTTTGTCAACCAAAATCCACACTTCTCCAATTTGACATACACTTTTTCTCTTTCAGTACTTGCAATACGATTCGAAGATGTTATTCATGTTCCTTCTCACTCTTAGAGTATATCAAAATGTCATCAATAAACACTACTACAAATTGATCTAGGTAGGGTCAAAAAATGCGATTCATGTAATCCATGAAAATTATAGGAGCATTTGTCAACCTAAAGGGCATTACAAGAAACTCTTAGTGCCCATACCTAGTCTTGAAGGCTGTTTTTGGTACACCCTCTTCCTTGATCCTAATATGATGGTATCCCGATCTCAAGTCAATTTTAGAAAAGATGAAGGCTCCCTTTAGTTGATCTAATAAATCATTTATCATAGGGAGAGGGTACTTATTTTTTACAGTCACCTTATTCAGCTGTCTATAATCTATGTATAGTCTCAGGCTCCTATCTTTCTTCTTAACAAAAAATACAGAAGCTCCTTAAGGTGATACACTCGATCTAATAAATTACTTGTCTAACAATTCCTCTAACTGTTTCTTGAGTTCATGTAGTTCCTTCGAGGACATTCTATAAGGGGCAATAGAGATAGACCCTATCTCGAGTAGGAGATCAATAAAGAACAATATCTCTCTCTCAGGAGGTAAGCCTAGAATATCTGGTAGAAATACTCAAGGTAACTCATTAGCTATTGGAATTTCATTAATCTTCGGTTTGACTTCTAGGTTTGATAAACACAAGAGAATTTAACCAAGTACTCTACTCTTCAACTCCTGATTGAATTGATTGGCATTTAGCATCAATAACTGCATCTCATTTTCTGGAGTAGAAGGTAGAAATTCAATGGTCTTGGTGCAATAATTTAGCAAGACCCAATTTCTATACATCCAGTCTAACCCTAGAATGATATCAATACCTCTTAAACGTAGACAAACGAGGTCTATAGAAATTTTTTTATCCTGAATGGTGACCTGATAGTCTTTATATATAGAGGAAGTTAAGACTCTTTCCCCTGTCGGAGTTACTAGAGATAGCTCATAGGGGGTTTTAGAAATAGAATACTGAAGCTTCCTAATATATTCTTATGATATAAATGAATGACTAGCACCATAGTCAAACAACACCATAAGAGTAAATCCATAGACATACCTTGAATCATTTCAGTGGATTGAATTGCCTCTTGGCCGCTTCGAGTGAAAACGTTTCCTTTAACTTGAGGCCTTTGTTTCGACTGCTTCCCTATATTCTATGGGCAATTCTTTGTAAAATGACCCTTCTGTCCGCATTTAAAGCAGACATCTAGTCTCATGTAGCATAGCTGGTTACCATGCATACATCCGCACTTAGTGCACTTGACTGTGGTGAGGTTTTGTTGGAAAATTCAGGGACCCATATTCAAAGGCCTCTTACTAGCTTGATATCTTCTTCCCCTCACATTTTTGCCAGGGTTGGGGAAACTTTTCTTCCTCTTCCATAGGTTTCACCTCAACTTCTCATCCTTCACTGCCCTTAAACTCTTCTCCAAAAGTCTAGAGTTATTTATTAAGGGCACAAACTCCCTCATTTCGAAGGCTATCACTGCATTCTTATTTTTAGGTTCACTCTTGCTTCAAATTTAATAGCCTTCCATGCTTCATCAGGGTTAAACCTCAAGTAAGAGGAGAACTTAGACAACTCCTCGAACTTAGCGATGTATTGGTCTAACAACATGTTGTCATATTTGAGTTGGAAAAATTCGATTTCCTTCTTGGCCCGCACAATACTTGGAAAGTATTTCTCCAACAAAATATCCTTAGACACTTGCCAAGTAATCTTCATTCTCTGGTGAGTTAGCAGCTCTCTAGCCCTTCGCTACCAACACTCAGCTTCATCCTTCAACATATATGCAGCAAAGATAACCTACTGCTCATTAGTGCAGCCCATCACCTTGAAGATCTTCTCCAATTCCCTTATCCACCTTTTGGCTACCGTTGGGTCATAGCCACCTTGGAAAAAATGTGGTCTGGTTCTCAGGAACTTAGATAGGCCATTATCATTTTCAACCACCCCGTTGTTTGCATTATTTTCTCCATTCAGGTTGTTACCATTTTGGAGATGTTGCAGAATTTGATTGGTGACTGTGACTTGGTCTCGAATTGTTGTAGCCAAGTTGTGCAAGATTTCTTTCGTATTGTTTGCAGGGTTCCTCCTTCGTGGTGCCATATCCTACTGTAGCAAAAATAAAGTTATACTGCTATTAAGGTGATCAAGCTCAATAATTAGTTCAAAAATATTTACAGTAGTCATAGCACCACCTCGACATATATATCGAAAACACAAGTAATTTTTTACCTATACGAAATCACTGATCCCCTACACAACATAGCCACAAACATACTCAAGACACTATAAGATCGATTCAGATAACTATCCACCCACTAGCCATCTACGATTAACCTGCTCTAATACCAATTATGTAACAACTCCATTTTTTTTACATATATACATATATGTTTTTTTAAAATCTCATGAAGTCATTACCTTTTTACGTTTAACTATATAACTCATAATAGCATTCAATTAAATTAACCAAGCATAATTAAGGTTTATGGTATACCATTAACACTTATACAATTCTGGGTTCATATACACATCATTAATTAAAAACGTCCGTACAAAAATCAAAAACATATATGTCTACATCTTATTCATCCATATTGACTAGTTCCAGGGATACGAGTGCGGGTGATTGTAGATTTACCAAGATCTTAACTAACTCGACCCAACGTACGCTAAAAGCCGGTCATAAATAATATCTGCATACTTTTCTGAATATGATATGAAAATATAGTGAGAATTAAATCCTAGTAGGTTCAACAATAAATAATAATTATCATTAATATAGCTCATCATGTCATATTCATCTGTATAAGCTACAACAAATATCTTAGGTCACATGAATGCACTTTATCTATGCACATGAAAATCATATAGTAATGACATGTATGGCATGAATAACTATTTTAAGAATATCATATGATGGCTATCAACTTATTTTCATATCAAGCAAATTGGGTTAGGGTGAGTACTTTCTACACTTCGGTACAAGCTTTTCTCGCTCCATCTGACATGGCACACTTTCTCTTTCTTTTCTCCTTAATAGAATCATAGCCGTGAGTAGGGTGTCCCCTACTAGTGTACCACACAGACCGCTATGTGATCATGCTCGTCTCTTTTCCTTTCACGTTAATAGTCAAAAATATGATTTCAATAACAAGTACGTTCATTATACTCTCTTGCTATAATTTATCATCAAAGCATAATTACTACAAAAAATAATTGGTAAAATGCAATCATGTCATGATCATAACCATATTCGAATATCACTTTATAAAATATTTCCATGTCAAAATTACACACTTCAGATGGTAAGGAGTTCATGCAATGGTAATGGCTAAGGCATACACTAGTTATTTATTATTTCCATTTATAAGATTCTTCTTCTTTTCTAAATTTTATTTTCATCTTTTCATTTTCTTTATGCTTGGCATCTAATTACTTTTCTCCTACTTATATCATTTCAAACACTTGTTCTCATAAATTTTATAGGGCATTCTTCTCCAATTTAGTTTCTATTGTTACGTTATAGTTAATGAGGTTCATTTAGGGTAGAAAAATGTTAAAAATAAGCTTTACTAGCCCCCAACACGGCCTGGCCATATTCCATGACACGGCCATGCTTGAAAAATACTTCAAATGTACTCCAAAATAGCCCTGAACCCGGGAGATATGGTTGAATAAGTGAGGAAAAGTCATAGAACACAGCCTACTCGTGCTGAAGAAACCCAAAACACGGTCTAGCCGTGTTCTATGACTTTTCCTCACTTATTTAATCATATGTCCCTCATACGAACTCCAATTGAGGTGTTTCTAAATCCTATAAAAAAAACTAAGAAACTTATCTACAACTTTCATGTTTATCATTTCTTTAGATTCCTTACTAATTATTCCCAAAAAAGTAAAAAACAAAAACGCTTACATTTACCACCCTAGATTTTAAACTGATTTTGAACTCATTAATCGATCATATCTCCCTTATATGGACTTTGAATTAAGTGATTTAAAAGCCTATAGATCCCTAAGACACACACACACACACACACACACACACAGATATATATATATATATATATATATATATATATATATATATATATATATATATATATATATATATATATATATATATATATATATATATTATGTTAACAATGTCCTTTAATTCTCTACAGATTTTGGCCAAAAATTCAAACATAGAAAAATACTTAACATATTCTTCCCTGGTTAACTAGTTTCTGACCACTGCTTACTAATCTGACCATATCTCCCTCATATGAAATCCAAATTGAGTGATTCCAGTGCCAAAAAATCCGAGACATATAGATACATTTTTTATGTGACCTATTTCTTTTAATTCCAAGCTTATTCCTCCCAGAATTCCAAAAGCAGAAACTTCTCTAGTTACTGCGAAATCTAATTTTCTTAGCCTAGCCTTTCCTAAAGTTCTAGTTCATCCTTTTATTAAGTCATCTTCCATTTTTCTTCCAAATTTTCAGCTAACCATAGAATTATTCATCTCAACATTTAATTATATTTTTTACTTAATTTAACATATTCCATCATCCACTTCAAAAGAAAAATAGAATCAAATCATGCATCACTAAGGGTGTTTTCAAGTAGGAGTGTTAAAGGCACTAGAACTGTGAACACTTTTAAAGTAGCAAATATTGTAAATTTCATCAAAGTGCTAAGATCAAAATCTCATATAAATGTTACAAATTTCAAAGACTTTCTTCAAAAAGAAATATTGTTAAACCTACCTAAAGATCTCCCTAACTTACTTAGTGAATTCTTTTTCTTGTTTTCCTTTGAAGGAAGTGGCAAGATTCCTCCCTTCCCTTATCTTTTTCAGCATCTTGAATAAGAGAGTGAGGGTGAGTTTTGAACCCCAAGGATGAAGAGAAAAGATGGATTCAAATGGAGATTAAGCTAACTTACCTTGAGTACTTAGTCCTCTAGACTTCTCTTTCTTCTTCCTTCCTTTCTTCCCCTCTCTTTCTATCATTTCCTCACTCTACCTTGCTTGTATTTTTTCCTTTCCCTCACTTAGACGGAATTATAATGTTATAAGGGTGGGTTTTGTTTAAATAAATTATCAAGTGGTTCACCTCTCGTAATCATGGGTCTACCTTATCATAATTAGGATGCACTTGGTTGTTTTTTGGGAGAAGACAACTCATGTTCTTGTCTTCCACTCCCTTAGTCAAGATATGCATAGAAAAAGGAGATTTGTATTTAAAAATCATGATAAAATGTTCTTAAGACAAGGGACAAGATCCCTTTGATTTAATGATTCATTTCCTTTTTCTTTTGTCTCACTCAAGTATGATAGGTTTGCCTTTCTATGTAGCAAATTTTTAGCCCTTGAGTCTCCCTTGCTTAGCTAAAATTATTTGTGTAGGATATGATTTTTTTGTCATAATGCCATGTATTATTACCTACTTGCTAAAATTATGAATGTTGGATATAGATGTTTTGTCTTAATGCCATGTATTATTACCTACTTGCTGAAATTATTGTTACACTACTATTTTCTCATATGGTTCTTAGTTTTTCTTCTTAGATTTGGGCTCATTCTTGCCCATTTCCTTTGCTTTGGCAGAAATTCTACCTTTCATGGAGGGCTTGGTCACATTTTCATGATTTTTGGACTATCGGTCCAACTTCTATATCCGAGTCCAAGTCTATGTTATATCTCTTGCTCGGGCTATCAAATTGGCTTGTTATAAACTCATGTGAAGTGAAAAAAAAACTCTATGAAGTGTCCATAGGTGAAAGCCCAATGTATGGGTAGAGATGTTAAACTTAGTAACTATAGTTCTTGAATTAGGAAAATTTACCCTAAGCCAATCTTCTTGAAATATTAAGACCTTTACTTACTTTCTAAAAATTTATCTTCCTTATTCAAGAATTTCGCCTCTCTTTAGTATGTTATTTCTAATTTTTCCTATTAGATTTTCTCTCTTTACTTATTCCCTTAATGTTAGAAACATTTTCTATGCATACACATAAGGTGAAGAATTTCTAAGGCTCATATTTCCTTAGATATCTAAAAATTGTCTAATAAATTTTATTTCTTTAATTAAATATTTTTGTACCTTTATTAATAAAATAAATAAAATTAGAGATTTTACAGTAAGAAGACTAGTCAAACTTAAAATTACTGCTGGTACAAACTAGGTGTATAATCTCGAGCTTAGCAACCTCAAAGCACTAAAACAAATGAAGCACAATAAGAAAATGTTTTTGCTACAACTACAGCAGAAAAATGTAATCCAATAGTTAAAAAATCTTATGTTTTGCTTATAAACAGTGGATGCACTCATCATTTAACCTCTAATCTACATAGTTTCAAGATAATCACTAGGGATTACTCCTCCAAAATGAAGATTAGTGTTGGAAGATGGCTAGAAGTACTTAGTAAAGGTATTATCATGGTTGAAACTCCATCTGATACTAAATAAATATCTAATGTACTTTTTGTACCCAAATTAAGTCACAACCTCTTGAGTGTAAGATAGTTTCTTGGTAAAGGTTATATGTTATCCTTTGAAAATAGAAGTTGTGAAATCTTTTATCTAATCAATGACAAGTTTTACTCTACTAAAATGCACAATAGAAGCCTTCTTCTCAAATAGAAAGCTCATTAAAGCTCAAACTTTCACTAGTTTGGAAGATGAGTCATGCCTTTGGCATAAGAGATTTATACACACAAATTACGCTTCATTAAAGTTGCTTCAAAACAAACAAATGGTTTTAAACATACTTAGAGTTTGTAAACAACCTAATGAATGTAGTATATTTCAAATAGGGAAGCTTAATTAATCTTCATTTCCAATGAATCAACCTTTCAAAGCCACTAAAAAATTACAATTAGTGCACACTAATGTATGTTTCCCTACGAGTATTCCCTCTTATAATGGAAGTAAGTATTTCTTATTATTCATTGATGATCTCACTAGATATTGCTGGATTTATTTTTTGAAGAACAAGTCAAAAGTTGTTTTTCTTCTGTTTTTTAAAGATTTGAAGGCATCAGTTGAGAATTAAAGTGCTTACACTATAAAAAAATTTAAGTTCTGAAAATGACATAGAGTATACATATTTGCAATTTGAAGAATTTCTCTAGCAAGTAGGTGTTCATCATCAGCTCACAATCACTTACACCCTTTAACAGAATGGTGTAAGTGAAAGAAAAAATCAATTAATCCTAAATATGGTAAGATACTTGTTGTTCAAGAAAGGATTGCCAAAGCAAGTCTAGGTATAGGCAGCTAATACTATAGTATATCTACATAATAGATTGCTAAGTAAAGCCCTTAGAGATAAGACACCTTATGAGATTTGATTTAATGTGAAACCATCCATTGCTCATCTTAGGGACTTTCGTAGTGTATATTATACCTTAATTTTTGAAGTTAAGAAGGATAAGTTAGACAAAAGAGTTTATGTTGGCATCCTAGTGGGTTACAATAGTTTTATAAAGGGTTATAAGATTTTTAATCCTGCCACTCAATGGGTGTTTTCAAGTAGGAGTGTTAGAGGCACTAGAACTATGAACACTTTTAAATAGCCAATGAACTTGGAAAAAGTGCCTCAAAATCAAATTTCAAAAGAAGAAGACTATACTGTTAGAGACACTAGAACATTATAAGACATATACTCTAGATGCAATGTAGCCTTGACATAACCTACAAACTTATAAAAATTCTAAGAATTATTGAATGGAAAGCTGCTATAAAGAAGACGCTTATAAAGATAGAGAAAAATGAAACATGGATGCTTTTAGACTAGCTTGTTGACAAACAAGTAATTGGTGTGAAGTTGATATTGAAGCTAAAGCTTAATTCTGATGGGACAATCAAAAAATACAAGGAAATGTTAGTCATAAAAGGCTACACACAACAGCGAGGCATTGAATTTTCAAAAACCTTTGCACCTATGGCAATGCTTGACATGGTTAGAATTATTATTGTATTGGAAACATAATTAAATTTGCAAGTGCTTGGTATGAAGTTAGTCTTCTTAAATGAAGTGCTTCAAGAAAAGATTTATGTTGCATAGCTAGATGATTTCATATAAACCTCAGAAGGTGTATTTATTGAAAAAAGCCTTATATGGCCAGAAATAGGCACCTAGGGCCTAGTATGTAAGAATCAATTATTTCTTATTGAATTTAGGATTCTCAAAGAGATGAAATGAAGCAACATTGTGTATAAAGCATGAAGGTCAATGACATATTAATAATTGGAAGCAACTCCAAATCAGTTAAGGAGTTTCAACTCCAAATGAAGATGTTTAAAAAGAATGACTTAGGGAAGATGATATATTTTCGAGGAATATAGGTCCAGCAATGTTAGCAGGGAATATTTATTTCATATATGCAGGTGAAATATTAAACAAGTTTGGTCTTTTAAAATGCAAACAGTGAGTACACCTATAGTGCAAGGAGATAAGCTGAAGAAGAAAGATGATTCTTCCCTAGTTGCTGCATCCATGTACATAAACTTGATTAGAAGTTTGTTATTTTTTTATGTGCAACAAGGCCACAACAAGGCCTAACATTATGTATATAATTAGTGTGTTGTCAAGATTCATGAATGCACCAACTGAACAACATTTCTAATTAGCAAAGAGAGTCTTGAGACACATCTAGGGTACTCTTGATTTTGGCATATTTTACAAGAAGAGCATTATAATAAAGCTACTCGACTTCATAGACAGTGATTGAGCTGATTCAATAGATGAAATGAAAAGCATTACATGCTATTGTTTCACACTTGGTTCAAGTATTGTATGCTGGAGTTCAAGGAAGCATAATACAATTGCTTAGTCAACTGTAGAAACATAATACATTGTTACTTTTGCTATAGTTAATCAAGCCTATGGAAGAAGAAGATTTTGGACGATTTTAAAGTTCAAGCAAGAAAAAGCAAGAACAGTCTTATGTAACAATAAGTTATCATTTGCAATGGTAAAAAATCTTGTCTTCCATAGGAAAACAAAGCATATTAAAGTCAAATATCATGCTATCAGAGAAGTAGAAAAGGAAGGACAAAATGCACTGTTTTGGCTTATGGGCTTCTCTTGTACCAAAATGCAACATTTTATTTAGTAAGGAACAATGAAGTTCCTTCCTAGTTAATGCAATTTGGAAGTCTGGATTGTTTTAAATAATATAAATTTTTAATTACGAAAACAACTTTTTTCACAAGTAATTTTAATCATATTCAAACACAAATAGGTAATCTTTAAATAAACATTGTCTCTTTGCACTACAAGAAAACTAACAATTTGTGACCATTTTTCTGTGACAACTAAAAAAATTGTCACTGAAAAAGACTTTTAGTGACAACCTTGGGTGGTTGTCACTGAAAGGTATACTTTTCGTGACGACTTTTTAGGTTGTCACTAAAAGTATAAGTTTTTGTGACAATTTACGAGAGTTGTCACAAAAAGGTTACTTTTAGTGACGACTAAGTCGTCATTGAAAGATAGGAAATGAAATTTTGTTCTTCTAATCTTTCAGTGACGAGTTGGTCGTCACTGAATATAAGATGTAAAATATTTCTTATTTTTAATTACCCTCTGCAAAAACTCCATCAAAAAAGGTAGAGGGAATAATATTGAAATGGTGAAGGGTAGGAGGATAAGTGATGGTTTGGGTTTGTTGATAATGGTTGGAAGAGTGAGCATTGGTTGTTTATATTAAGAGAAGGTGAACCAGGCATTGTTTTGAGCTGGAAGGGAAGGTGGAAAATAGAGGGTTGGTTAACGGTTTGGTGGTTCAAAGCTTGCCGGCTGAGCTTTTATCATCTCAATTACCTTTTTTTTCTTGTCCTGTCTTGACCTATGCTATGCCCTTACACTGCTCTCAAAACAGTTAAAAACAATAAAAACAAGAAAAGATGGAAATATATGTAACCCCATCATTTTCTTGTCCTGTCTTGACCTATGCACTGCCAGCTGAGCTTTTATCATCTCAAGTGTCGTACGTGTGTAGAGGATGAAGTTAGGCTTTTCATTTTTTCATATAAGTGCCTAATCATCATGTATCTTATCCAAAAAAAGAAAGTTCTTGTATTAAAGTGCACATATGTGATTGACACTTCAACTGAGAATATCAAAGTAAACTATATTTAATTCATAAGAAAAAACGAAGAGAAAATCGATGAAGTGAAAAACTTTCTTTAACTGAATAGGGTAGTAGCACATGGAAAGGGGCGAACAAGAGACACAAAAGCAAGCACATGGGAAGGAAACAAACATTTGAAGATTTTGGAAAGGACATTCATAATAAAGACATGGGACGAAATTGAGGTGTGGGGTTTTGAACAGCTAATTATGTCCCAAACTCAACTTGCTTTTAAACCCAATCCACCAAAAAGGAAACAACACAAACCCCCACAAAATGATTTGGTGCAAACACTGACAGTTCAAAGTCCTTGAAGAGTCACTGACCATAAAAAAAGCTTCTCACCACGTGTAAAGAGGAAACATTGTGGACAAAATAATGCACCAGGAAAAAGCACCTATAAATATAGAGGATGTATTGGCACCCACCCTTAACTTATATGAAAAAATGATCTGTAAGTTAAACACTACATTAGCACCTATGAAAAATTCTTTTTTTTTCACTTATATGAAAAAATGATGCGCCAGAAAAAAGCACCTATGAATAATCTGTAATTTAAACACTGAATAGTCCTCCAAACATGGTTATTGGCACCCACCCTTAAGAAGTTATAAGAGGATGTATTGAAAATGTTATTTTATGAGTTCAAGTCTAATTAATAATAAAAGCACCTATCACTATATCTCTATTCAGGGGAAGAATTTTCCACACAAAACATGTGAGTTTTCAAGTCTAATTATTAGGTAAATGTTCATAAATAATTTTATTTTATAATCTTTAATAAACTATATGACACAAAATTCTTTTTGAACTTCATGTATAAACGAAGGACAAGCACCTATTCATTTATTAAAAGATTATGATATCATGATAGGAGTCACTTCAATTCAAAAATTTTAATTATTAAGTGAAAAATTATGAATAATATATTATGATTTATAACATTATTGCTTAGGCAGCAACCATTAAGCTAGATAATCTAATCAATAACAACTTTCAATAATCGCAATTTTATTCCTAGTAGGTGTAATTCAAAACTTTCGTCCTCTTTTTCCATTTTGCTTTCCTCCTTAATTTTCATATTAGCATAAGGCACTATCTAACAAGTTCTTTAGTTTTGCTCTCTTTTCTCTATATGTCCTATAATTCATTCATAGTCTCTGGGTGTAACATATTCTCATTTTAATAATCATTTTATACCACCATGATCTCAATTGTACTACTTTTGCCAACATGATCCCATTCCATTCTACCAATACACATACATTTTATCTCATTCAAATATGTTCCTTTCTCTCTTCCAATTGCTAACTTTATGTGTAGCAAATTTTGCAGGGAATATTATGGACAAAAATTGGTTAAATGTTAAGAATAGAGCTTATCCAAAATACATACAAGGGGTGGATCATTTTCTTGATTGGTCATACAGTGAATTAAGGGTAGGAAGTAGAAATAGATGTCCTGGCAAAAAATGTAGAAATGTGGTATTCAAGGTGAGACATGAAATAAAATTTGATTTGTTGAAGAATGGTTTTTTGGAGTCTTACAAAGTTTGGGATCTTCATGGAGAAGTTATAGGGATGACTTCAAATCCCACTAATGAAGGTAATATTGTTGAGGAGGATGATATGGCTGGGATGATACATGATGCATGCGGAGTTATGAATATAGAGGAGCTGAATCCTAATATGGAAAACAACGAAGAGCCAAATGTACATGCAAAAAATTTCTTCCATTTGCTGAAAGAAGTAAGACAAGTTTATATCCACATTTTGATAAGGTGTCAAAGTTGTCATTCATCATTAGACTGCTTAATTTGAAGTGCCTTAATCATTGGAGCGATAAATCTGTAGACATGTTGTTGGACTTATTTAAATAAGTGTTGCCAGAGGTGGCCCAAGTTTCCAATTCCTATTATGAAGCTAAGAAGGTTATTCAAGATTTGGGGTTAGACTACATAAAAATTGATGCATGTAAGAATGATTGCATTCTATACAGAAAAGAATATGCCAATGCACAATCATGGCCTAAGTGCAAATTGTCCAGATGGAAATTAAGTGAACACAAAGGTAAAAAAGAAGCACACAAAGTGCTACGATATTTTCCAATAACGTCTAGATTGCAAAGATTGTATATGGAAGAACACACTGCTACAGACATGAGTTGGCACAAGGAGAAACGTGTTGATGATAGTGTGTTAAGACACCCAGCTGACTCCGTTGCTTAGAAGTCATTTGATGAGCAACATTTTGATTTCTCAATTGACCCTAGAAATGTTAGGATGGGTTTAGCAAGTGATGGCTTTCAACCATATGGAAACATGAGTACCAACTATAGCATCTGTCTAGTTGTTCTCATACCATATAATTTACCCCCTTGGAAATGCATAAAACAATTGTACTTTATGATGACACTTCTTATTCTAGGGGCTAAGTCTCCAAGAGATGATATAGATGTATATTTGGAACCAATGATTGAGGAGTTGAAAGAATTGTGGGAGTCAGGAGTTGAGACATATGATGCTTATTCAAAGTTATATTTCTGTATGCGAGCTGCTATTATATGGACAATATATGATTTTCCTGCATATGGTAATCTTTTAGGGTGGTCAATAAAGGGAAAATTGGCATGTCCTTGTTGCCATAAACATACCCATTCAATATCGTTGAGAAGCAAATTATGCTACATGGGACATCGTCGCTTCTTACCAGCTAATCATCCATGGCGTCGAAATAGGAGGGCTTTTGATGGTAAAGTAGAAAATAATGCCGCTCCTAAACATTTAACTGGTGAAGAAGCACTTGAGCAACTACAACTCTTACCAAATGTGACATTTGGAAAGGGCAACAAGCAAATACGTGGCCAATCTAATGTTGCTTATAATTGGAAGAAGAGTATTTTTTTCGAATTTCCTTATTGGAAAATGTAACATCCCTAATTTCATTTCTTTTATTGATAAAGGTACATAAAAAATTTAATTAAGGAAATAAAATTTATTAGACAATATTTTAGATATCTAAGGAAATATAGTCCTTAGAAATTCTTCACCTTATGTATATGCATAGAAAATGTTTCTAACATTAAGAGAACAAATAAAGAAGGAAAACCTAATAGGAAAGAAATTAGAAATAACATACTAAAGAGATGCAAAATTCTTGGATAAGGAAGATAAATTTTTAAAAACAAGTAAAGGTCTTAAAATTTCAAGAACATTAAATTAGGGTAATTTTTCCTAATTCAAGAACTAGAGTTACTAAGTTTAAAATCTTTACCCATACATTGGGCTTTTACCTATGGACACTTCATATAGAGTTTTTCCACTTCACATAAGTTTCTAGCAAGCCATTGGATAACCTAAGCAAGAAATAAAACATAGACTTGGACTAGGATATAGTAATTGGACCAATAGCCCAAAAATTATGAAAATGTGACCAAGCCCTCTAAGAAAGGTAGAATTTTATCCAAAGCAAAGAAAATGGGTAGGAATAAGCCCATAATGGGTAGGAATAAGCCCAAATCCAAGAGGAAAAATAAAATAAAATAAAATAGGTGATGATATAATAATGTAATAATAAAGATTAGGTTACATGGCATTAAGACAAAAATTTAGCAAGTGGTGTGATTCTACATTCACCATTTTGGCAAGTGGCATGATAATACAAGGCTTTAGGACAAAAACATCTATATCCTACACTCATAATTCTAGCAAGTGGTATGATAATACATGGCATTAGGACAAAACATTCCTATCCCACACAAATAATATCAATCAAATAATGGAGATTCAAGGGCTATAAATTTGCCACCTAAAAAGGCAAACCTATCATACTTGTTTAAGACAAAAGAAAATGGAAAAGAATCCCTAAATCAAAGGGACCTTGTCCCTTTTCTTAAGAACATATCATCATAATTTTCAAAATACAAATCTCCTTTTCCTATGCATATCTTGACTAAGGAAGAGGAAGACAAGAACATAAGTTGTTTGTTTTCCAAAAATTCAAAAAAGTGTATCCTAATAGTGATAAGGTAGACCCATTATCATGAAAGGTGAATTATTTGGTGGTCTATATAAGAAAATCCACCCTTATAACATTATAATTTCGTCCAAGTAAGGGAGAGGAAAAATAGAAGCAAGGTAGAGTGAGGAAACGAGAGGAAGAAAGGAAGAAAGAGAAAGGAGAAGTCTAGGGGACTAAGTGCTCCAGGTAAGTTTAACAATATTTCTTTTTGAAGAAAACTTTTGAAACTTATAATATTTATATGAGATTTTGATCTTAGAACTTTGATGATTGGTCATGTATGTTGCTATATCATGTTACATATTGATCTTGCATGTGATGTATGTTTGAATACTTAGGTTGGTGTAGATAGTTCTGCATGGGTATGGCTATGGGTGGCAGAATTTTAAGCTTCTGTGTTTTAATTTCTAGGAATTATTTGAAGGAAATTAAAATAAATGTTTAACATAAGAATTAAATATATATGTGTCACGGATTTTTAGCCACTGGAATCATTCAATTTGGAGTCCATATGAGCTAGATATGGTCCAATTAGTATGCAAAGGTCAGAAAATGGTTCATCAAGGAAGAATATGTTAGGATAGCTTGGGTATTTTCATTTCTGGGAATTATCTGAAGGGAATTAAAATAAATGTTTAACATAAAAATTAAAGATATATGTGCCACGGATTTGTAGCCACTGGAATAATTCAATTTGGAGTCCATATGAGGTAGATATGGTCCAATTAGTATGCAAAGGTCAGAAAATGGTTCATCAGGGAAGAATATGTTAGGATAGCTTCGGTATTTTAATTTTTGGGACTTATTTGTATGGAATTAAAATAAATGGTTAACATAAGAATTATAGCTATGTGTGTCATGGATTTTTAGCCACTGGAATCATTCAATTTGGAGTCCATATGAGGAAGATATGAGCTGATTAGTAGTCAAAGGTCAGAAAATGGTTCATCAGGGAAGAATATGTTAGGATAGCTTCGGTATTTTAATTTTTGGGAATTATCCGTATGGAATTAAAATAAATGGTTAACATAAAAATTATGGTTATGTGTTTCATGGATTTTTAGCCACTGGAATCATTCAACTTGAAGTCCATATGAGGAAGATATGAGCTGATTAGTAGTCAAAGGTCAGAAAATGGTTCATTAGGGAAAAATATGTTAGGACAGCTTCTGTATTTTAATTTTTGGGAATTATCTGTATGGAATTAAAATAAATGGTTAACATAAGGATTATATCTATGTGTGTCATGGATTTTTAGCCACTGGAAGCATTCAATTTGGAGTCCATATGAGGAAGATATGAGCTGGTTAGTAGTCAAAGGTCAGAAAATGGTTCATCAAGGAAGAATATGTTAGGACAGCTTCTGTATTTTAATTTCTGGGAATTATCTGTATGGAATTAAAATAAATGGTTAACATAAGAATTATATCTATGTGTGGCATGGAATTTTATCCACTGGAATCATTCGATTTGGAGTCCATATGAGGAAGATATGAGCTGATTAGTAGTCAAAGGTCAGAAAATGGTTCATCAGGAAAGAATATGTTAGGATAGCTTCTGTATTTTAATTTTTGGGAATTATCTGTATGGTATTAAAATAAATGGTTAGCATAAGAATTATAGCTATGTGTGTCATGGATTTTTAGCCACTGGCATCATTCAATTTGGAGTCCATATGAGGAAGATATGAGCTGGTTAGTAGTCAAAGGTCAAAAAATGGTTCATCAGGGAAGAGTATGTTAGGACAGCTTCTATATTTTAATTTCTAGGAATTATCTGTATGGTATTAAAATAAATGGTTAACATAAGAATTATAGATATGTGTGTCACGGATATTTAGCCACTGGAATTACTCAAGTTGCAGTCCAGATGAGGTAGATATGATCCGATTAGTGGGTAGCGGTCAGAACCTATCCGAGAAGAAATAACCTATACATTTAGGGAGTAATATCACCTTGATTTCTTAATATTTCGCTACAATGTTCAACATAATAGTTTTAGATAATTGTTTTATCTTGAAATTGACACTAAGATCACCTACATCAGAGTTCAATTGAGGGAGTTATGCTCTGATTAGTAAGAGAAGGTTAGATATGATGAAAACCTACATCAAGAAAATAAAGAAATACAATTAATATTTAAAAAAAGAAGACGAATTTTATAAATGACTAGTATATGCCATAGCCATTGCCATTGTATGAACTTCTTACCATCTTAAGTGTAAAATTCTGGTATGGAAATATTTTATAAAGTGATATTTCAAATGGTTATGTTAATGGCATGATTACCAATGATTTATGGTAATAGTTATATTTTGATGAACATACTTGTTATTGAAAGCATATTTTGGCTATCATTGTGAAAAGAAATGAAATAAGCACGGTCACATGGCAATCCGTGTGGTGCACCAGTAGGGGACGCCCTACCAACGGTTATGATCATGTTAATGAGAAAAGAAAGAGAAAGTGGGCCATGTCAGACGGAGCGAGAAAAGCCCGTACCGAAGAGTAGAGGATACTCACCCTGACCGGGGTAGCTTGAAATGAGAATAAGTTGATGGCCATTCTATGATATTTTGAAAATAGTTAATCGTGTCATACATATCATTACAATATGATTCTTATGTGCATAGATATAATGCATTATGTGACCAAAGATATTTTCTGTAGTTTATACTGCTGAACATGATGTGATGAGCTATAATGATGATGATTTATTGTTGAACTTACTGGGATTTAATTCTCACTATATTTCCATATCATGTTCAGAAAATTAGTTATGCAGATTTTTTTCTATAGCTTTGGCTTTTAGTGCACGTTGGATCGAGTACTTTATGTTGGGCAGATCCCAGAAGTAAATAAAATGTTTATGGTCGATTTGGCTTAGATCCCGGTGACGGTGCAACCACCCGCACCTGTATCTCCGGAATTGGTCAACCAGAATAAATAAGATGTAGATTTTTATGTGTTTGATATGTTGTACGTATGTTTTGATTAATGACATGTATGTGAACTCTGTATTGCATAAATTAAATAAATATTATATTGAGTTAAGTTGTAACAAGGTAATAACTTCATGGTATTTAAAAAAAAATTTTACTTAAATGGGGTTGTTACAGAAAACACTTTTGCTGTGGCATAATCTTGATGTCATCCACATTAAGAGAAATGTATTAGACAACATTGTGTCCACGGTAATGTATATGGCTGGGAAGACAAAGGACACTGTGAAGAGTCGGTATAATTTAGCAGACTTGGGGATCAGATGAAGTTTGCAACCTATTAATGATGAGAACAACATTTTGCTACTGGTAGCATGTTATGTGCTATCGCCATAAGAGAAGTTGAAAGTTTGCAATTTTTTGGCTCAATTAAAGGTTCCGGATGCATTTTCCTCAAATATTTCAAGATGTGTCAATGTAGCAGAGAAGAAGATATTTGGATTGAAGTGTCACAATCATCACATATTGTTGCAAGAATTATTTTCAATTGCCATACGTGGATTATTGCCTAAAAAGGTGAGTGATCCCATAATAGAGTTGGCACAATTTTTCAAAATTTTGTGCTCAAAGTGTTTAACCACGGAAGACTTGAATTCCAAAGAAGAAAAAATTTCCATTACATTATGTAAATTGGAGACTATTTTCCCTCCAGCATTTTTTGATGTTATGGTTCACTTGCTAGTCCACTTGGCAAGAGCGTCAAAGATTGCTGGGCCTGTTCAATACCGATGGATGTATCCAACTGAAAGGTAGCATTATCTGACTTAAACTTGAGTGGTTCTTTATATTAGATACCATATTAATTTTAATCTTCTTTTCTAGGTATCTACACACACTGAAATCATATGTCCGTAACAAAGCTCGTCCTGAAGGCTCAATTGCTGAGAGTTATTTAGCAGATGAAAGCATCACCTTCTACTCAAGATATCTGAGCAATATTCCAACAAAGTGTAATATAGTTCCAAGGAATGATGATGGTAACATGAAATCATGTGGGATGTCAATATTTAGTCAAAGCGGATAGCCAAAAGGTGCAGCTAAATCGATTTTCCTATTCAACAAAGAATTTGATCAAGCTTGTCTATATGTGCTACAAAATTGTGAAAAGATTTGGCCGTTCATAGAGTGAGTCAACTATTGTTTGCTAGCAATTAAATTGTTCGTAGATTAAATTCTAACAGATTAAATGACATATTTTGTAGAGAGTATAAAAAGGAGCTTGAAACACAAACACAAGCATCAAATATTGATTTAAGCCACATGAAAGAGTTTTCCAAATGGTTTAATCATCAAGTAAGTTTCTTTAATAAGATCAAAAAATGCATTATATTATTAGTGTAACAACTCCATTTAAGTAACAATTTTTTTTTAAAAAAATACTATGAAGTTATTACCTCGTTACAACTTAACTCAAAATAACATTTATTTAATTTATACAATACAGAGTTTACATACATATCATTAATCAATAACATTCGTACAAAAGTCTAACACATATATAATTACATCTTATTCATCCCTGTTGACCAGTTCCGGATATACAGTTGCGGTGGTTGCAACTTCACCGAGATCTTAGTCAATTCGACCAGAAACACCATATAATATCCAACATACGCTAAAAACCAGAGCCATAGAGAAAATCTGCATAATTATTCTTCTGAACATGACATAGAAATATAGTGAGAATTAAATCACAGTAAGTTCAATAATAAATCATCATCAATATAGCTCTTCACGTCATGTTCAGCTGTATAAACTACAGCAAATATCTTTGGTCACATGAATGCACTATATCTATGCACATGAGAATCGTACAATAATGACATGTATGACAGGATTAACTATTTTTAGAATATCATATGATGATTATCAATTTATTCTCATATCAAGCTACCCCGGTCAAGGTGAGTATTTTCAATTCTCCGGTACGGGCTTTTCTCGTTCCGTCCAACATGGCCCACTTTCTGTTTCTTTTCTCATTAACATGATCATAACCGTTGGTAGGGCGTCCTCTACTGGTGCACCACATGGATTGCCATGTGACCGTGCTCATTTCTTTTCTTTTCACAATGATAGCCAAAAATATGCTTTCAATAACAAGTATGTTCATCAAAATATAACTATTACCAAAAATCATTGGTAATCATGCCATGAACATAACCATTTCAAATATCACTTTATAAAATATTTCCATGTCAAAATTTTACACTTAAGATGGCAAGAAGTTCATACAATGGCAATGGATATGGCATATACTAGTCATTTATTATTTTCATTTATAAGATTCTTCTTCTTTTTTAAATATTAATTTTATTTCCTTATTTTCTTGATGCATGTTTTCATCCTATCTAACCTTCTAGTACTAATCAAAGCATAACTCCCTCAATTTAACTCAGATGAAGGTGTCAATTTCAAGATAAAACAATTATCTAAAACTATTATGTTGAACAGTATAACAAAATATTAATAAATAAAGGTGATATTACTCCCTCAATGTATAGGTTATTTCTTCTCAGATAAGTTCTGACCTCTACCTACTAATCTGTCTATATCTCCCTCATAAAAATTCCAAATTAATTTCTTCCAGTGGGTACAAATCCGTGACACATATAGCAATAATATTTATGTTAATGATTTATTTTAATTCCCTACAGAAAGTTATCGAAAATTAAAACACAGAGGCTATCTTAACATATTCTTCCCTGATTAACTAATTTCTGACCACTGCATACTAATCAGACCATATCTACTTCATACGGACTCTATATTAACGGATTCCAGTGGGTAAAATTCCATGACACATATATCTATAATTCGTATGTTAACCATTTATTTTAATTCCCAACAAAAAGTTCCCAAAAATTAAAACACATAAGCTATCCTAAAATATTCTTCCCTGATTAACTAATTTCTGACCACTGCATACTAATCGGACCATATCTACATCATACGGACTCCAAATTGAGTGATTCTAGTGGTTAAAATTCCAGGACACATATATCTATAATTCTTATGTTAACCATTTATTTTAATTCCATACAGAAAGTTCCCAGAAATTAAAACACATAAGCTATCCTAACATATTCTTCCTTGATTAACCAATTTCTGACCACTGCATACTAATCAAACCATATCTACTTCATACGGACTCCAAATTGAGTGAATCCAGTAGCTAAAATTCCATGACACATATATCTATAATTGTTATGTTAACCATTTATTTTAATGCCCTACAGAATGTTCTTAGAAATTAAAACACATAAGCTATCTTAAAATATTCTTCCCTGATTAACCATTTTTTGACCAATGCTTACTAATCGGAACATATCTACCTCATACGGACTCCAAATTGAGTGATTCCAGTGCCTAACATTCCGTGACACATATATCTATAAATATTAGGTTAACCATTTATTTCAATTCCCTACAAAAAGTTCTCAAAAATTAAAAAATAGAAATTATCCTAACATATTCTTCCCTGATTAACCAATTTCTGACCACTACTTACTAATCGAACCATATCTACTTCATACGGACTCCAAATTGAGTGAATCCAGTAGCTAAAATTCCATGACACATATATCTATAATTCTTTTGTTAACCATTTATTTTAATGCTGTCATGTCCTTAATTTTAGGGCACGTGAAATAGGTATACTATGAACATATAATTCCCATAAACATAAAAATTCTAATCATTTTCAAGGAAACAAATACATATAGGTATTCCCATACATATACCATATACAGATCAATTCCATATACATCAGAGTACAGCAGAAGCAGGGATCTTGTCTATGGCATTCAGGGCAACTCTAGAGTACAATTATATTACAAATATAAAACATTGAGAGCTCGAAAACAATTTAGGCTTACCACAGAAGTACGACACCTAGTCGATCAAGAAGCTACAGGACCAAACTCTGGGTCTTTATCTGAAAAAAAATATGTCAACCACGTATAGTAAGTTTTACAACTTAGTGAGCAGATAATACCTCATAAGGCCTCTCAGATCAACATATGGATGTACTCATATAATAAAATTTATGTCAACAAAATTACATTTCAGAAGTACATCCACATGGGATCCGTATTTTCAAATATTCTCTATTTAAAAATCATAAACTGGTCTTTCAAACCATATGCGGTACTAATAAACAATGCTCATATCAAGTTCAAAATCATATTCAATACCATAAAATTATTTATCAAATTATGTTATGCATCAAAACATTTCTCATAAAACTTTCGGAGGATCCTATATCAGAACTACCATATCAGAGTTTGACCCCTTCTGTACTTTGGTGGTATAGGATTTGCCTAAACTCAGCATCCTGCTGAGGTTTGCCCTACTACCATTCAAGAGGACACGCGAAGGGACTCTGTATAGGTCTTTCCCAAGCACACAGCAAGGGAAGGCAAATAACATCTCATATAACTGGCATCTCGCCCATATATAGGAGGCATTCCGCTCTCCTTCACATATAATCTCCCGTGTTTTGGCCCTCACACGAGGCTAGCACCACCTCCCCTGCTAGCTGAGGCAATCAAGGTGCGCACCAGGGCTAACATCACCTACTGTTAGCAGATAGTGTTTTCAATAGGATTCCTCCACAGAAAATACCATATGCACATATGCCATATAATCCAGTATAAAATTCTCAATATAAAACAGACTTTTCAGTCTCAGTATATTCATCTGTCAAAACTTCCCAATCAGGGGAAACATATAATCATGCCTATATCCGAGGCAAACGTATCACTTTATAAATCAACGTCATATGCATAACATAATTTCTTTGCCGTGTAATGCGAAATACATTTAAATATCACATGTTCAATGTGTTTCAAAATTCATTTCAAAAGTCATACTCTTCTTGAACTAAATATCATATTTCAACTAGGAAATTATATGTTCATAGTATATGTGTTTCACGTGCCCTAAAATTAGGGGCATGACAAGTTGGTATTAGAGCATTAGGTTTCCCTGTGGCTATCAGAGCAAAGGATTCTTTAGTAAGACCTTTAGTATCGATATGAGTCGGACATATTTATACTTCAGGTGCTGCTGAGGGATTCTATAGGTTTTCAAATTCCTTTCTATTCCAAGTTGCTAGAGTTTATAGTTTAAGATAGATTGTGACATTTCAAGAAGTTTCTATGGATCAATTATAGCTTGAAAGTGAAAGAGATATGCGTCTTAAAAAATTGATACAAATACCAAATATGGTGGTTTCTGAATTTGACATCCGATGTACCCAGTTGTCTAGGATATGGTAGACTGTGATGTGATATTGAGAATGGATTAGTTGGCATTATGTCTTGTAATTATGAAATGTCACTATAAAGTGATTAAATTCAATATTCTTGGGGAATTTTCTTTCTTGATACAAGGAGATCGTAGTGAGATACCCAATAACCTAATCTCTATTTTACTATCCCATAAGTGATTACAAAAAGGTGCCAAGAATATTTGGCAAGTGGTAAAAGATGTTGATATAAAGTATACCAGTGTAAATCAAGTTCCAGTGGTTAGAGAATTTTCTGATGTAATTCTTGAGGAATTGTCAGGATTACGCCGAAACAATAAATAGAATTTGGTATTGATTTATTTCCTGGAACCTAACTAGTGTGTATATTTCCATATAGAATGGCAACCACTGCACTTAAGGAACTGAAAAGAAATTAGTTACAAGATGTGTAAGAGAAAGGATTGAAAAGCCCCAGTACTTTAACTTGGAGTGCTCCAGTTCTACCTGTGAAAAAGAAAGATGGATCACTATGACTATATATAGATTATAGACAGTTGAATAAAGTGACAAGGAGGAATAAATACTCATTACCTCATATAGATGATCTGTTTGACCGAAATTCTCATATTTTCTTTGTACTTCTCTAACCCATGTAGTAAATATACATATTTTCTACGGTTCTTATCTCTATTTTCAAAATTTTCTCTTTTATTCAAAATTTTCTTTAATTTAAATTTTTGTTAAATTTTACGGTTATTACAAATGCCCTACAGAAAGTTGCCAGAAATCAAAACACAGAAGCTATCCTAACATATTCTTCCCGGATTAACCAATTTCTGACCACTGAATATAAATCGAACCATATCTACTTCACACTGACTCCAAATTAAGTGATTCCAGTGGCTAAAATTCCATGATGCACATATCTATAATTCTTATGTTAACCATTTATTTTAATTCCCTAGAGAATGTTCTTTGAAAACTAAACACAAAAGCTATCTTAAAATATTCTTCCCTGATTAACCATTTTCTGACCAAAGCTTACTAATCAGAACATATCTACCTCATACGGACTCCAAATTGAGTGATTCCAGTGGCTAAAATTCTGTGACACATATATCTATAAATCTTATGTGAACCATTTATTTTAATTCCCTACAGAAAGTTCCCAAAAATTAAAAAATAGAAGCTATCCTAACATATTCTTCCGTGATTAACCAATTTCTGACCACTGCATATAAATCGAAACATATCTACTTCATACGGACTCCAAATTGAGTGAATCCAGTAGCTAAAATTCCATGATATATATATCGATAATTCATATGTTAACCATTTATTTTAATGCCCTACAGAAAAATCCCAGAAATTAACACACACAAACTATCCTAACATATTCTTCCCTGATTAACCAATTTCTGACCACTGCATATAAATCGGACCATATCTACTTCATACGGACTCCAAATTGCGTGATTCTAGTGGCTAAAATTCCATTACACATATATCTATAATTCTTATGCTAACCATTTATTTTCATTCCTTACAGAATGTTCCTAGAAATTAAAACACAGAAGCTATCTTAAAATATTCTTCTTTGAATAACGATTTTCTGACCAATGCATACTAATTGGAACATATCTATCTTGTACGGACTCCAAATTGAGTGGCTAAAATTCCATGACACATATATGTACAAATCTTAGGTTAACCATTTATTTTAATTCCCTACAGAAAGTTCCCAAAAATTAAAAAATAGAAGTTATCCTAACATATACTTCCCTGATTAATCAATTTCTGACCACTGCCTACTAATCGGACCATATCTACTTCATACGGACTCCAAATTGAGTGAATCCAGTAGTTACAAATCCATGACATATATATATCTATAATTCATATGTTAACTATTTATTTTAATGCCTTACAGAAAGTACCCAGAAATTAAAACACAGAAGCTATCCTAACATATTCTTCCCTGATTAACCAATTTCTGACCACTGCATATAAATCGAAACATATCTACTTCATACGGACTCGAAATTGAGTGATTCCAGTGGCTTAAATTCCATGACACATACATATATAATTTTTATGTTAACCATTAATTTTAATTCCCTACATAATGTTCCCTAAAATTAAAATACAGAAGCTATCTTAAAATATTCTTCTTTGATTAACCATTTTCTGACCAATACTTACTAATCGGAACATATCTACCTCATACGGAGTCCAAATTGAGTGATTCCAATGGCTAAAATTCTGTGACACATATATTTATATATCTTATGTTAACCATTTATTTTAATACCCTACAGAATGTTCCCATAAATTTAAAAACAGAAGCTATCCTAAGAGATTCTTCCCTTACTAACCAATTTCTGACCGCTGCATACAAATAAAACCATATCTACATCATACGGACTCTAAATAGAGTAAATCCAGTAGCTAAAATTCCACGACATATATATCTATAATTTGTAGGTTAAACATTTATTTTAATTCCCTACAAAATATTCCCAAAAACTAAAACACAGAAGCTATCCTAACAAAAGATTCCATTATTAACCAATTTCTGACCACTGCTTACTAATCGGACCATATCTACTTCATACGGACTACAAATTGAGTGATTCCAGTAGCTAAAATTCCACGACACATATATCTATAATTCTTACGTTAACCATTTATTTTAATTCCAAACAGATAGATCCCAGAAATTAAAACACCGAAGCTATCATAACATATTCTTCCCTGATTAACCAATTTCTGACCACTGCATACTAATCGGAACATGTCTACTTCATACGGACTCGAAATTGAGTGATTCTAGTTGCTAAAATTGCATGACACATATATCTATAATTCTTATGTTAACCGTTTATTTTAATACCCAACAAAAATTATGAAAAATTAAAATACAGAAGCTATACTAACATACTTTTTCCTGATTAACTAAATTCTGACCACTTCTTACTAATCGGACAATATCTACTTCATACGGACTCCAAATTGAGTGAATCTAGTAGATACAACTCCATGACACATATATCTATAATTATTATATTAACCATTTATTTTAATTCCCTACAGAATGTTCCCAGAAATTAAAATACAGAAGCTATCTTAAAATATTCTTCACTGATTAACAATTTTCTGACCAATGCTTAGTAATTGGAACATATCTACCTCATACAAACTCCAAATTGAGTGATTCCAGTGGCTAAAGTTCCATGACACTTATATATATAATTATTATGTTAACCATTTATTTTAAGTCTCTACAGAATGTTCCCAGAAATTAGAACACAGAAGCTATCCTAAAATATTCTTCCCTGATTAAATAATTTCTGACCACTGCATACTAATCGGACAATATCTACATCATATGGACTCGAAATTGAGTTAGTCCAGTGGCTAAATTTCTAGGACACATATATCTATAATTTTTATGTAAACCATTTATTTTAATTCCCTACAGAATGTTCCCAGAAATTAAAACACACAATCTATCCTGACATATTCTTCACTGATTAACCAATTTCTGACCACTGCATACTAATCGGACCATAACTACTTCCTACAGACTCCAAATTGAGTGAATCCAGTAGCTAAAATTTCATGACTTATATATCTATAATTCTTATGTTATCTATTTATTTTAATGCCCAACAGAAAGATCCCATAAATTGAAACACAAAAGCTTTCCTAACATATTCTTCCCTAATTAACTAAATTCTGACCACTGCTTACTAATTGGACCATATCTACATCATACGGACTCAAAATTGAGTGATTCCAGGGGCTTCAATTTTTGGACACATATATCTATAAATCTTATGTTAACCATTTATTTTAATTCCCTACATAAATTTTCCAGAAATTAAAACACAAAATCTATCCTAACATATTCTTCCCTGGTTAACCATTTTCTGACCATTGCTTACTAATCAGACCATATCTACTTCATACAGACTCCAAATTGAGTGATTCCAGTGGATAAAATTATGTGATACATATATCTACAATTATTATGTTAATTATTTATTTTAATTCCCTACAAAAAGTTTTCAGAAATTAAAACACAGAAGCTATCATAACTTATTCTTCCCAGATTATACAATTTCTGACCACTCCATACTAATCGAACTATATCAACTTCATACGGATTCCAAATTGAGTGCTTCAAGTGGCTAAAATTCCATGACACATATAGCTATAATTCTTAGGTTAACTATTTATTTTAATTCCCTACAGAAAGTTCCCAAAAATTAAAACACAGAAGCTATCCTAACATATTCTTCCCTTATTAACCAATTTCTGACCACTGCTTACTAATCGGACCTTATATACATCATACGGAGTCCAAATTGATTGAATCCAGTAGCAAATATTCCAAGACATATATGTCAATAATTCTCACGTTAACCATTTATATTTATTCCCTACAGAAAGTTCCTAAAAATTAAAACACAGAAGCTATCCAAACATATTCTTCCTTGATTTACCAATTTTCCGACCACTGCATATAAATCACACCATATCTACATCATACGAACTACAAATTGAGTGTTTCTAGTGGCTACAATTCCATGACACATATATCTATAATTCTTATGTTAAAACACAAAAGCTATCTTAAAATATTCATCCCTGATTAACCACTTTCTGACCAATGCTTACTAATTGGAACATATCTACCTCATATGGACTCCAAATTGAGTAATTCCAACGGCTAAAATTTCATGACACATATATCTATAATTCTTATGTTAACCATTTATTTCAAAACCCTAAAGAAAGTTCCCAAAATTTAAAACACTAGAGCTATCTTAACATATTGTTCCCTCATTAACCAAGTTCTGACCACTCCATACTAATCTGATCATATCAACTTCATACGGACTCCAAATTGAGTGATTCAAGTGGATAAAATTCCATGACACATATATCTATAATTATTTTTGTTAACTATTTATTTTAATTCCCTACAGAAAGTTCCCATAAATTAAAAGACAGAAGCTATCCTAACATTATCTTCCCTGATTAACCAATTTCTGACCACTGCTTACCAATCGAACGTTATATACATCATACAGACTCCAAATTGAGTGAATCCAGTAGCTAATATTTCATGACATATATATCGATAATTGTTATGTTACTCATTAATTTTAATGCCCTGCAGAAAGTTCCCTGAAATTAAAACACAGAAGCTATAAGCTATCCAAATATATTCTTCCCTGATTAACCACTTTCTGACCACAGGATAAAAAGCAGACGACATCTACATCATAGGGACTCCAAATTGAGTGATTCCAGTGGCTAAAATTCCATCACACATATATCTATAATTCTTATGTTAACCATTTATTTTAATTCCCTACAGAATGTTCCCAGAAATTAAAACACAGAAGCTATCGTAAAATATTCTTCCTTGATTAACCATTTTCTGACCAATGCTTACTAATCGGAACAAATCTACCACATACTGACTCCAAATTGAGTGATTCGAATGGCTAAAATAGCGTGAAAAATATATTTATACATCTTACGTTATCCATTTATTTTAATACTCTACATAAAGTTCCCATAAATTAAAAAATATAAGCTATCCTAAAATATTATTCCCAAATTAACCAATTTTTGACCACTGCATACTAATCGGACTATATCTACTTCATACGGACTATAAATTGAGTGACTCCAGTAGCTAAAATTCCATGACACAAATATCTATAATTCATATGTTAAGCATTTATTTTAATGCCCTACAGAAAATCCCAAAAACTAAAACACAGAAGCAATCCTAACATAATCTTCCCTGATTAACCAATTTCTAACCACTGCTTACTAATCGGACCATATCTACTTCATACGGACACCAAATTGAGTGGTTCCAGTAGCTAAAATTCCACGACACATATATTTATAATTCTTATGTTAACCATTTATTTTAATTCTCAAAAGATAGATCCTAGAAAGTAAAACACCGAAGCTATCCTAACATATTCTTCCCTTATTAACCAATTTCTGACCACTGCATACTAATCGGAACATGTCTACATCATACGGACTCCAAATTGAGTGATTCCAGTTGCTAAAATTCAATGACACATATATCTATAATTCTTATATAAATTTTTTATTTTAATACACTACATAAAGTTCTCAGAAATTAAAACACAGAAACTATACTAACATACTCTTTCCTGATTAACCAATTTCCGACCACTTCTAACTAATCGGACAATATCTACTTCTTACGGACACCAAATTGAGTGAATCTAGTAGATACAATTCCATGACACATATATCTATAATTCTTATGTTAACCATTTATTTTAATTCCCTACTGAATGTTCACAGAAAGTAAAACACAGAAGCTATGTAAAAATATTCTTCCCTAATTAACCAATTTCTTACCACTGCATACTAATCGGACCATATCTACTTCATACGGACTCTAAATTGAGTGAATCTAGTAGCTAAAATTCTATCACATATATATCTATAATTAGTATGTTAACCATTTATTTTAATTCCCTACAGAGAGTTCCCAAAAACAAAAACACAGAAGCAATCCTAACATAATCTTCCCTGATTAACCAATTTCTGACCACTGCTTACTAATCGAACCATATCTACTTCATACAAACTGCAAAATGAGTGATTCCAGTAGTTAAAACTCCACGACACATATATCTATAATTCTTACACTAACCATTTATTTTAATTGCCAACAGATAGATCCCAGAAATTAAAACACCAAAGCTATCCTAACATATTCTTCCCTGATTAACCAATTTCTGACCATTGCATACTAATCGGATCATGTCTACTTCATACAGACTCCAAAGTGAGTGATTCTAGTTGCTAAAATTCCATGAAAAATATATCTATAATTCTTTTGTTAATCAATTATTTTAATACAATACAAAAAGTTCCCAGAAATTAAAACACAGAAGCTATACCAACATACTCTTTCCTGATTAACTGATTTCTGACCAATTCTAACTAATCGAACAATATCTAATTCATACGGACTCCAAATTGAGTGAATCTAGTAGATACAATTCCATGACACATATATCTATAATTCTTATGTTAACCATTTATTTTAATTCCCTACAGAATGTTCCCAGAAATTAAAATACAGAAGCTATCTTAAAATATTCTTCCCTGATTAACCATTTTCTGACCAATGCTTAGTAATTGGAACATATCTACCTCATACAGACTCCATATTGAGTGATTCCAGTGTCTAAAATTCCATGACACATATATCTATAATTCTTATGTGAATCATTTATTGTAATTCCCTACAGAAAGTTCCCAGAAATTAAAACACATAAGAGATACTAAAATATTGTTCCCTGATTAACTAATTTCTGACCACTGCAAACTAATCGGACCATATCTACATCATACGGAGTCCAAATTGAGTTAGTCCAGTGGATACATTTTTGAGACACATATATCTATAATTATTATGTTAGGCATTTATTTTAATTCTGATGTGGGGTAAGCCACAAACTCTAGATCTAGACACCAAACCTTGACAGAACTCAAAGAAGACAACAATGGAGGTTAAATCTGAAAATGGAAGAAAACAGAAATAAAAGGAATAGAAGTAGAACCAATTCACACAATGGAACAACCCTTGTTCTATGAATCAAGAACTGAACCAAATGATGAAGAAACCCTACCAGTACAACCTTACACAATGGCCATGGCAGCCAAGCACAAAGAGGAGGCTTATGGAGGCTTGAGAATACCAATCTCTAGGGAGATTGACACACACAAGAACAACTAAGCAAGATCAATCAACAATGCTCTCTTCTCTCAAAAGCACTCTTTTGATAGAAGGGCAATCAGTTTCTGAGTTACAAAATGTCTAATTCTCTAAAAACATGTTAAGGAGGCCTTTTATAGTCCTATAGCTGGCCCCCCTTTTTAAAAAATGAAATACTAAAAATTAAATAAGGAAATTGTCTTAAAACACGAAAGACTAAAGACAAAACGTCCAATCACTTCATGGAGTCGTCTCTTCACTCCTAGGGTCTTCACGAGCTGCAATGGCCACCATAGACTTTATGGATTGATCCTTGATAGATGGCTCGAAGAAGGCTGCTAACATGGAAGGCTCCTTGGACAAGAAGAAGGTCATCACCTTGTCCAATTATTGTTGGATCTCCTTAGCCCTTGCCCTAGTGATAGGACCTTCAAATGTAGGAACTAGAGGTGTAGGTGATCCCTCATCATCCTCCCCTTCTTGAAAAGGATTCGACCTCGAATCATCCAGCTCCTTATCATGTCCCTCATAAAGTGTAAGGTCTCCAACATTGAAGGTTGCACTCACGCCATACTCCCCGGGCAGCTCCAGCACATAAGCATTATCTCCAACTCTTTTCAGAACCTTGAATGGGCCATCTCCTCTTGGTGAAAGCTTGGACTTGCGTTTTTCGGGAAAATGCTCCTTCCTCAAATGAACCCAAACAAGATCCCTCGATTTGAAGATCACTCTCCTTCTTCCTTGGTTTGCCTTGGCAGCATTGTACTCTCCCTTTTGTTGCAGCTTTGCCCTAGTCTTTTCATGCATCTCCTGAATGAACTCCACCTATTTTCTTGCATTGAAATCTGCTCGTTCCTTCATAGGCAACGGCGTAAGATCAAGTGGGGTTAAGGGATTCAAACCATAAACACACTCAAAAGAACTCAGAGAAGTAGAAGAATGAACAGCCCTATTATATGCAAATTCTACATGAGGTAATGCATCTTCCCAAGCCTTCAGATTCTTTCTAATGATAGCCCTTAAGATGGTTGTGAGAGTCTTATTGGTCACTTCAGTTTGATATTGCCCTAAGTGGTTAATCTTGAGCGTTTTTCTATTAGGACAGTCCTTCATCATATGACCTCTTCCTCTACATTTAAAGCATTCAATGTCCCTAGTTCTAAGAGTAGGGTTAGAGGTACTCCCTTTGGGTCTATTAGAGGAACTAGTTGTGGCTCGTGGAGGGTAGGGTGTGGCACTAGGTGGTGCACTTCTTTTCTGTCCGACTTGCTCCAAGTGTGGCTCTCTTTGTGAAGACTCCCGGCCATATGATTGAGAGCTACGTCCTTGCTAGTTTCGCCAAGTGTTGGATGTTCCACTTGAGCTCTTGTTTCCTTGGTTCCTAGCCCTTGTCTTTCTTTCTACTTTGATTGCTAAGTGTAGCAATTCTGTCATAGAGCTGTATGGATACAAGTCGACTTCATTAGCCAAAAATGAATTGAGAATTCTAAGATACCTTGCCATGGTTGTCTCTTCATCTTCAATCACATTAGCTTTCACCATTACCACTTGCATGGCATTATAGGTCTCTTCTGCACTCATTGACCCTTGTCTCAAATTCTCCAATCTTTGTCTTAAATCCCTTGTATGATGTTAAGGCACAAATCTAGCCCTCATCAAAGCTTTCATTTGCTCCCATGTGGCCACGTTTGGATCAAGTACTCGTTTTCTTTCTTTGACCAGGTTGTCCCATCATATGAAAGCATAGCCATTCAACTCCAATGCAGCTAACTGGACCTTTTTATGCTCAGTAAAGTTGTGACATGACCAGATTTGCTCTATCTTGGTCTCTCACTCCATGTATACATCTGGATCACACTTGCCTTCAAAACTTGGGATCTTCACTTTGATCCTCCCAATGCCGTCTTGCTCTGGTTCACGTCCTCTTCTAGCTTGGTAGCCCCTAGGAGGCTCAGCTTGCCAGCCTTCATACTCAAACTCCTCATCTTGATAACCCTGAAATGCATTAAAATGATTAGGTGCATAATGATTTCGTCTATGTAAAGGAGAGTTATGGACAGAGAGGTTTTCATTGTGAGCATGGACTGGAGTTCCCTGGTGTAGGGCAGCGCCTTCTGATCTTCCAAGGTGAGAAGCGGTGCCTGGTGGGACTTGATGGTGCGCGCCTCGAGCGGCGTCATAGGCACTTCTTTGATCTGGTAGGGGCGGTCTTGGGGCCACATTGGAAGGGCCTCCATTCTCAGCATAGGTGCCTAGAGGGACGAGAGCGGGTGGTGCTGGCCTTAACTCCAAAACAGCCATCCGAGCGGTCAAGCGGGCTAAGTTGTCTGACATGGTCTTGAGCATGTTGAACATCTCAGGCGGTATTGGTGAGGAACTCCTTGAATGTGGAGGACTTGGTGACCTAGACATGTTCAAAAGAAGACTAACAACTAAACAAATCAGATTAGAGAAATCAAAATAACCTCACTAGTGTTTCACTCTTGTGTTTGATCTCTCTATCCCAATTGTTGTTGATGCACGTTTTTTTTTGTCTTGTATGGACCAAATAACCCACATGAGCAGGGTGTTCTAAGCCAATAATCGCCAATAAATGTTGAGTTATAGAAAGGATAAGCTTGGCAGAGGATTAAACAAGCAAATGACTCAGTAAAAGAAAGAAAACAAGACTCAAGAAGACAATTGCAAGAATGTAATGCAGATAGACGAAGTATACTCAATCGATCTAACCTCAAGAAGGAAGAATTGTACCTTACTTGTCTCAACTTGTACCAATGGAGATTAGAAGGGTGAGGTTCGAAATTTGGCTAAGTGTGGGACAAGGCTAGGGTATGGCTAGGGCTTGTAGGACTCCTTGGTGTATCTGAGGGCTTTTAGCAATCCCTTTGAACTTCACTTGAGAAATGACTAAGTACAAACTACTTCTATGAAATGATTACAACTTAGGATAGTATGAAATACAAATGAAATGCTGAAATGAGACTTGAATTTCTTTTCTTTTCTTTTCTTTTTTTTTTCATTTTTTTTCTTTTTGTCTCAGGAATAAATAAAATACAGAAATAAAACTTGGAATATCAGAAATAAGAAATTAACACCTGGAATTTCAATTTAAATTTCGAAAATAACTTCTAATAACAGATTGGACTTAATCTTCCTGATTTTAAGGAACAAGTATAACAGCTGCAAATCTAATCCCCTGATTTTAAGGAGAAATTATAACATTTGCAAATCAAATCTCCCTAATTTGAGGAACAAATATAATAGTTGCAAATCAAATCCCCTGATTTTAGGAGCAATTATAACAGCTGCAAAAACAAATCCCTGATTTTTAGGAGCAATTAATGCTCAGCCTTGGAAGTCAAACCTGGTTGTTGCAATAAAGGAATGGAGCCTGATTTGTAGGGAGCAGCTAATGTTCAGCCTTAGAAATCAAATATGGCTATTGCAGCAAGTCATGGACTTTTTTCTGGATGGTGAAGGCTAGGAATGGTGGTTGGTGGTTGAACAAGGCTGCAGCAAGTGTTTGATGGTGGTTCACGATGATGTAGGTGAGGGAATGTGTCCAAATCTCCAAAACCACAAGCAATTCAAGCAAAGCACAACAACTGAAGACCTGAAATGACTCAAAAACGAAAATGACTGAAAACTGAAATGGCAAAGACTCCAGATGAACAAAGCAAACCAGCGGCAGTGCTTTTGTGGTGATGTGGTGGCGGTAAGATGTCACCTTGCTCTGATACCAATTTGATGTGGGGTTAGCCACAAACTCTAGATCTAGACACCAAACCTTGATACAACTCAAAGAAGACAACAATGGAGGTTAAATCTAAAAATGGAAGAAAACAGAAATAAAAGGAATAGAAGTAGAACCAATTCACACAATGGAACAACCCTTGTTCTATGAATCAAGAACTGAACCAAATGATGAAGAAACCCTACCAGTACAACCTTACACAATGGCCAAGGCAGCCAAGCACAAGGAAGAGGCTTATGGAGGCTTGAGAACACCAATCTCTAGGGAGATTGACACACACAAGAACAACTAAGCAAGATCAATCAACAATGCTCTCTTCTCTCAAAAGCACTCTTTTGATAGAAGGGAAATCAGTTTCTGAGTTACAAAATGTCTAATTCTCTAAAAACATGCTAAGGAGGCCTTTTATAGTCCTAGAGTTGGCCCCCGTTTCTAAAAAACGAAATACTAAAAATTAAATAAGGAAATTGTCTTAAAACACGAAAGACTAAAGGCAAAACGTCTAATCACTTCATGGAGTCGTCTCTTCACTCCTAGGGTCTTCACGAGCTGCAATGGCCACCATAGACTTTATGGATAGATCCTTGATAGATGGCTCGAAGAAGGCTGCTAACATGGAAGGCTCCTTGGACAAGAAGAAGGTCATCACCTTGTCCAATTGTTGTTGGATCTCCTTAGCCCATGCCCTAGTGATAGGACCTTCAAATGTAGGAACTGGAGGTGTAGGTGATCCCTCATCAAATTCCCTACAGAACATTCTCAGAAATTAAAACAGAATCTATCTTAACATATTCTTCCCTGATTAACTATTTTCTGACCAATGCTTACTAATCGGAACAAATCTACCTCGTACTGACTCCAAATTGAGTGATTCCAATGGCTAAAATACCGTGACAAATATATTTATAAATCTTACGTTATCCATTTATTTTAATACCCTACATAAAGTTCCCATAAATTAAAAAATATAAGCTATCCTAAAATATTCCCAAATTAACCAATTTTTTACCACTGCATACTAATCGGACCATATCTACTTCATATGGACTATAAATTGAGTGACTCCAGTAGCTAAAATTCCATGACACAAATATCTATAATTCGTATGTTAACCATTTATTTTAATGCCCTACAGAAAATCCCAAAAACTAAAACACAGAAGCAATCCTAACATAATCTTCCCTGATTAACCAACTTCTAACCACTGCTTAATAATCGGATCATATCTACTTCATACGGACTCCAAATTGAGTGGTTCCAGTAGCTAAAATTCCACGACACATATATCTATAATTCTTATGTTAACCATTTATTTTAATTCTCAATAGATAGATCCAAGAAAGTAAAACACCGAAGCTATCCTAACATATTCTTCCCTGATTAACCAATTTCTGACCACTGCATACTAATCGGAACATGTCTACATCATACGGACTCCAAATTGAGTGATTCCAGTTGCTAAAATTCAATGACACATATATCTATAATTCTTACGTAAATTTTTTATTTTAATACACTACATAAAGTTTCCAGAAATTAAAACACAGAAGCTATACTAACATACTCTTTCCTGATTAACCAATTTCGGACCACTTCTAACTAATCGGACAATATCTACTTCATACGGACACCAAATTGAGTGAATCTAGTATATACAATTCCATGACACATATATCTATAATTCTTATGTTAACCATTTATTTTAATTCACTACTGAATGTTCCTAGAAATTAAAACACAGAAGCTATGTAAAAATATTCTTCCCTAATTAATCAATTTCTTACCACTACATACTAATCGGACCATATCTACTTCATACGGACTCTAAATTGAGTGAATCCAGTAGCTAAAATTCCATGACATATATATCTATAATTAGTATGTTAACCATTTATTTTATTTCCCTACAGAAAGTTCCCAAAAACAAAAACACAGAAGCAATCCTAACATAATCTTCCTTGATTAACCAAATTCTGACCACTGCATACTAATTGAACCATATCTACTTCATACGAACTCCGAAATGAGTGATTCCAGTACTTAAAACTGCAGGACACATTTATATATAATTCTTACGTTAACCATTTATTTTAATTGCCAATAGATAGATCTCAGAAATTAAAACACCGAAGCTATTCTAACATATTCTACCCTGATTAACCAATTTCTGACCATTGCATACTAATCGGATCATGTCCACTTCATACGGACTCCAAAGTGAGTGATTCCAGTTGCTAAAATTCCATGAAAAATATATCTAAAATTCTTTTGTTAATCAGTTATTTTAATACAATGCAAAAAGTTCCCATAAATTAAAACACATAAGCTATACCAACATACTCTTTCCTGATTAACCAATTTCCGACCAATTCTAACTAATTGAACAATATCTAATTCATACGGACACCAAATTGAGTGAATCTAGTAGATACTATTCCATGACACATATATCTATAATTCTTATGTTAACCATTTATTATAATTCCCTACAGAATGTTCCCAGAAATTAAAATACAGAAGATATCTTAAAATATTCTTCCCTGATTAACCATTTTCTGACCAATGCTTAGTAATTGGAACATATCTACCTCATACAGACTCCATATTGAGTGATTCCAGTGTCTAAGATTCCACGACACATATATCTATAATTCCTATGTGAACCATTTATTGTAATTCCCTACAGAAAGTTCCCAAAAATTAAAACACAGAAACGATCCTAAAATATTCTTCCCTGATTAACTAATTTCTGACCACTGCAAACTAATCGGACCATATCTACATCATACGGAGTCCAAATTGAGTTAGTCCAGTCGCTACATTTCCGAGACACATATATCTATAATTATTATGTTAGGCATTTATTTTAATTCTCTACAGAACATTCCCAGAAATTAAAACACAGAATCTATCTTAACATATTCTTCCCTGATTAACCACTTTCTTACCACTGCATACTAATCGAACCATATCTACTTCCTACGGACTCCAAATTGAGTGAATCCGGTAGCTAAAATTTCATGACACATATATCTATAATTCTTATATTAACCATTTAATTTAATGCCCTACAAAAAGTTCCCAGAAATTAAAACACAGAAGCTATCCTAACATATTCTTCCCTGATTAACTAATTTATGACCACTGCTTACTAATCAGACCATATCTACATCATACGGACTCCAAATTAAGTGATTCTAGTGGATTCAATAGAAGGACACATATATCTATAAATATTATGTTATCCATTTATTTTAATTCCCTACATAAATTTTTCAGAAATTAAAACACAGAATCTATCCTATCATATTCTTCCCTGATTAACCATTTTCTGACCATTGCATACTAATCAGACCATATCTACCTCATATAGACTCCAAATTGAGTGATTCCAGTGGCTACAATTCCGTGACACATATATCTATAATTCTTATGTTAAATATTTATTTTAACTTCCTATAGAAGGTTCCCAAAAATAAAAAAACCAAAGCTATCTTAACATATTCTTCCCTGATTATCCAATTTCTGTCCACTCCATACTAATCGGATCATATCAACTTCATACAGACTCCAAAAGTGTTTCCAATGGTTAAAATTATATAACACATATATCTATAATTCTTATGTTAACTATTTATTTTAATTCCCTGTAGAAAGTTCACAGAAATTAAAACACATAAGCTATCCTAACATATTCTTCCCTGATTAACCATTTTCTGACCACTGCTTATTAATCGGACCATATGTACATCTTACGGACTTCAAATTGAGTTAATCCAGTAGCTAATATTTGATGACATATATATATCGATAATACTTATGTTAACCAATTATTTTTATGCCCTCAAGAAAGTTCCCAGAAATTAAAACACATAAGCAATCCTAACATATTCTTCCCAGATTTACCAAGTTCTGACCACTGCATATAAATTAGACCATATCTGCTTCATACGAACTCCAAATTGGGTGATTCCAGTGGCTACAATTCCATGACACATATATCTCTAATTCTTATGTTAACCATTTATTTTAATTCCCTATAGAATGTTTCCCAAAAATAATACACATAAGCTATCTTAAAATATTCTTCCCTAATTAACCTTTTTCTGACCAATGCTTACTGAACGGAACATATCTACCTCATACGGACTCCAAATTGAGTTATTCCAATGGCTAAAATTTTCTGACACATATATCTATAATTATTATGTTAACCATTTATTTTAATGTCCTATAGAAAGTTCCCAAAAATTTAAACACAAAAGCTATCCTAACATATTCTTTCCTGATTAACCAATTTTTGACCACTCCATACTAATTTGACTATATCAACTTCTTACGGAGTCCAAATTGAGTGATTCCAGTGGCTAAAATTCCATGAAACATATATCTATAATTCTTATGTTACCTATTTATTTTAATTCCCTACAGAAAGTTCCCAGAAATTAAAACACAGAAGCTATCCTAACAAATTTTTCCCTTATTAACCAATTTCTGACCACTGCTTACTAATCGGACCATATGTACATCATACGGACTCCAAATTGAGTGACTCCAGTAGCTAATATTACATGACATATATATCAATAATTCTTATGTTAACCATTTATTTTAATGCCTTACAGAAAGTTGCCAGAAATTAAAACACAGAAGCTATTCTAACATATTCTTCCCTGATTAACCAATTTCTGACTACTGCATACTAATCAAAACATGTCTACTTCATACGGACTCCAAATTGAGTGATTCCAGTTGCTAAAATTCCATGAAAAATATATCTATAATTCTTATGTTAATCGTTTAATTTAATAAACATCAAAAAGTTCACAGAAATTAAAACACAGAAGCTATAGTAACATACTTTTTTCTGATTAAACAATTTTCGACCAATTCTAACTAATCGGACAACATCTAATTCGTACGGACTCCAACTTGTGTGAATCTAGTAGATACAATTCCAAGACAAATATATCTATAATTCTGATGTAAACCATTTATTTTAATTCCCTACAGAATGTTCCCTGAAATTAAAATACAGAAGCTATCTTAAAATATTCTTGCCTGATTAACCGTTTTCTGACCAATGATGAGTAATTGGAACATATTTACCTCATACAGACTCCAAATTGAGTGATTCGAGTGGCTAAAATTCCATAACACATATATCTATAATTCTTATGTTAACAATTTATTTTATTTCCCTACAGAATGATGCCAGAAATTAAAACACAGAAGCTATCCTAAAATATTCTTCCCTGATTAACCATTTCCTGAACAATGCTTACTAATCGAAACATATCTACCTCATACAGAGTCCAAATTAAGTGATTCCAATGGCTACAAGTCTGTGACACATATATTTATAAATCTTATGTTAACCATTTATTTTAATGCCTTACAGAAGGTTTCCATAAATTAAAAAATGGAAGCTATCCTTAAATATTCTTCCCTGATTAACCACTTTCTGACCACTGCATACTAATCGAACCATATCTACTTCATATGGACTCTAAATTGAGGGAATCCAGTGGATAAAATTCCATGAGACATATATCTATAATTCGTATGTTAACCATTTTTTTAATTCCCTACAAAAAGTTCCTAAAAACTAAAACACAGAAGCTATCCTAACATAATCTTCCCTGATTAACCAATTTCTGACCACTGCTTACTTATCGGACCATATCTACTTCATACATACTCCAAATTGAGTGATTCCAGAAGCAAAAATTTCATAACACACACACAGATATATATATATATATATATATAATTCTTATGTTAACCATTTATTTTAATTCCCAATAGATAGATCCAAGAAATTAAAACACCGATGCTATCCTAACATATTCTTCCCTGATTAACCAATTTCTGACCATTGCATACTAATCGGAACATGTCTACTTCATACGGACTACAAATTGTGTGATTCCAGTTTCTAAAATTCCATGACAACTATATCTATAATTCTTATGTTAACCATTTATTTTAATACCCTACAGAAGGTTCTCCGAAATTAAAACACATAAGCCATACTAACATACTCTTTCCTGATTAACCAATTTCGGACCACTTCTTACTAATCGGACAAAATCTACTTCATACGTTCTCCAAATTGAGGGAATAGAGTAGATACTATTCCAAGACACATATATCAATAATTCTTATGTTAACCATTTTTTTTAATTCCCTACAGAATGTTCCCTGAAATTAAAATACAGAAAATATCTTAAAATAATCTTCCCTGATTAACCATTTTCTGACCACTGCATACTAATCGGACCATATCTACTTCCTACGGACTCCAAATTGAGTGAATCCAGTAGCTAAAATTTCATGACACATATATCTATAATTCTTATGTTAACCATATATTTTAATGCACTACAGAAAGTTCCCATAAATTAAAACACAGAAGCTATCCTAACATATTCTTCCCTTATTAACCAATTTCTGACCACTGCTTACTAATCGAACCATATCTACATCATACGGACTCCAAATTGAGTGCTTCCAGTGGCTTCAATTCCAGGACACATATATCTATAATTCTTATGTTAACCATTTATTTTATTTCCCAACTTAAATTTCCCTGGAATTAAAAAACATAATCTATCCTAACAAATTCTTATCTGATAAACCATTTTCCGACCAATACTTACTAATCAGACCATATCTTCCTCATATAGACTCCAAATTGAGTGATTCCAGTGGATAAAATTCTGTGACACATATATCTATAATTCGTATGTTAACTATTTTTTTTTAATTTCCTTTAGAAAGTTCCCAGAAATTAAAACACCAAAGATATCCTAACATATTCTTCACTGATTATCCAATTTCTTACTAGTCCACAAAAATCGGACCAGATCAACTACATATGGACTCCAAATTGAGTGATTACAGTGGCTATAACTCCATAACACATATATCTATAATTCTTATGTTAACTATTTATTTTAATTCCCTACAGAAGTTTCCCAAAAATTAAAACACAGAAGCTATCCTAACAAATTCTTCCCTGATTAACGAATTTTTGATCACTGCTTACTAATCGGACCATATGTACATCATACAGACGCCAAATTTAGTGACTCCAGTAGCTAATATTCCATGACATATATATCGATAATTCTTATGTTAACCATTTCTTTTAATGCCCTACAAAAAGTTCTCAGAAATAAAAACACAGAAGCTAGCCTAAGATTTTCTTCCCAGATTAACCAATTTCTGACTACTGTATATAAATCGGACCATATCTACTTCATACAGACTCCAAATTGAGTGATTCCAGTGGTTAAAATTCCATTACACATATATCTATAATTCTTATGTTAACTATTTATTTTACTTCTTTACAGAATGTTCCCAGAAATTAAAACACAGAAGCTATCCTAAAATATTCTTCCCTGATTAACCATTTTCTAACCAATGCTTACTAATCAGAACATCTCTACCTCATACGGACTCCAAATTGAGTGATTCCAATGGCTACAAGTCCGTGACACATATATTTTTAAATCTTATCTTCACCATTTATTTTAATGCCCTACAGAAAGTTCCCATAAATTAAAAAATAGAAGCTATCCTAAAATATTCTTCCCTGATTAACCAATTTCTGACCATTGCATACTAATTGGACCATATCTACTTAATACGGACTCTAAATTGAGAGAATCCAGTAGCTAAAATTCCATGAGACATATATCTATAATTCTCATGTTAACCGTTTATTTTAATTCCCTACAAAAAGTTCCCAAAAACTAAAACACAGAACTTATCCTAACATAATCTTCCCTGATTAACCAATTTCTAACCACTGCTTATTAATCGGACCATATCTACTTCATACGTACTCCAAATTGTGTAATTCCAGTAGTTAAAATTTAATAACACATATATCTATAATTCTTACGTTAACCATTTATTTTAATTCCCAACAGATAGATCCCAGAAATTAAAACACCGATGCTATTCTAACATATTCTTCCCTGATTAACCAATTTCTGACCACTGCATACTAATAGGATCGTATCTACTTCATACGAACTCCAAATTGAGTGATTCCAGTTTCTAAAATTCCATGGCACATATATCTATAATTCTTATGTTAACCATTTATTTTAATGTCCTACAGAAAGTTCCCAAAAATTAAAACACAGATGCTATCCTAACATATTCTTTCCTAATTAACCAATTTCTGACCACTCCATACTAAGTTGACCATATCAACTTCATACGGACTCCAAATTGAGTGATTCCAATGGATAAAATTCCATGACACATATATCTATAATTCTTATGTTAACCATTTATTTTAATACCATACAGAAAGTTCTCCGAAATTAAAACACCGAAGCTATACTAGCATACTTTTCCCTGATTAACCAATTTCGGACCACTTCTTACTAATCGGACAATATCTACTTCATACGGTCTCCAAATTGAGTGAATATAGTAGATACGATTCCAAGACATATATATCTATTATTCTAATGTAAGCCATTTATTTTAATTCCCTACAAAATGATCCCTGAAATTAAAATACAAAAGCTATCTTATAATATTCTTCCCTGATTAACCATTTTCTGACCAAAGATTAGCAATTGGAACATATTTACCTCATATAGACTCCAAATTGAGTGATTCCAGTGGCTAAAATTTCATAACACATATATCTATAATTCTTATGTTAACCATTTATTTTAATTCTGTCACGGCCCCAAATGATGGAACACATGACCGGCACGGCATAAGGGTTTCCCCCCTAGCCGCAAGCCTAACGCATAGTATGTATAAACATCCAACACACAATCCAGAGTACATAATAAATATAACTGGCCACATATGCCACATCCAGTATAAAAAAATACTGTATATATATATATCTCATGAATCCAACATTCGTGATTCAACTTGGCCTATGGCCTCATAATACAAACATCATTGTAAAAGATAAAACTGTTTTCCAAACAACACATCAAAATACGCAAGAACCGAGGATCCTGCCTGTAAATTCATGGAGGTACACTAGACATAAACTAAACTAGACAAACAGTACAGAAGAGCTTTGCCCAAACTGGGGCTCACCAACGCTATATTCAACCTCCTACGAAGCCGTAGCTGGATCAAAGTCTCTTTGACTATCTGTGGGGATGAAACAGAAGAGGGGTGAGATCACATCTCAGTTAATGGGTAAATCACACTATAACAGAAACAGGGCAAACCAAGCACGAGTGTTTCGCAATGAGTTTAATAATTGAAATCAAAGTGCAAAGATAATAATAGAAACATTAAGCATTTAACCATAATTTATTGAAAGAAAAGCTAAATAGTTCAAATGTATGTTCAAAAGATAAAAAAAACAGGATTTAAATTAGTAACCGTAAAGCAAATCAATTATGCATGGTAAGTAATAAATGAAGTTATTTATGCAATCACAATGATGAATGAGATTGTTTAGAAATATTTAATCTTTAAGAAAAAAAAATGCACTAGTCCATTAGAGGTCTTTCCTAACAGATCTATCATCTTCCCTAAGCACAAAGCAAGGGGAGGGTAATCACTATAGGCGTAGACATAAGTCTACCCTAAATTCTCCAAGCACATAGCAAGGGTGTGGCAATCACTGTAGGCGTAGACATAAGTCCACCCTAAATTCTATGACTTAGGCGGTCGTAAACCCGTCACAATATCCTAGGCAAAAGCTTTAACATGACCATGGTGCACCAGGGCTAGCACTACCTACGGCTAGCTAACAGTGATCTAAAAGGGTTCCTCCAATAGAAAACATTTAAAAATATGCTATTCAACCAGTTTAAAGTAAAACATTTTAATAACATTATAATAAAGCTATAATTCTCCATCTAGCTCTTTTCATGCATAAAACTCCATTCTAAAATATGCTCATCCATGGATTCCCATGGAGACCTTTATCATCATAAACTTTCCCTTTAAACATAGATCATCCGTAGACGTCGCATAGATGTTCGCCATGCATCAAATCATTTCATGGCTAACTTAGTTCATTTCTATGACTAAGTTCGCATTTCTATAAATCTTGCTCAATGGAGAATTATCAGTCTAGATGCTTGTCCTGCATACCTAGCGTTCAACTAGGATTGAAATTTATAATTTCTAACATGGTTGGAACATATTGGTTTTCAAAGCGGTAAAACAATTTAGCATACATTCCAACTAGTTAAAATTCATACGAGAGAGTTATAAACCGAATTCGTAAAACATGCGTTATAGTAAGAAAATCCCACTCACTGTGCTAGGAGTCAAACAATGAGAATTTTACCTCGTGGTGGCTCAACAACCTAGAAAACATAGACATAACATGAGAATTCGATAAACCCTAAACGTCACTATTCATGCCGGCCAGAAACACTATTCACGCCAGACGAAAAAACTAACCCTAAATCTAAAAATCTTATATTCTAGCATAGAAACTAATTCTAAGACTATCTATGAAAAGAATTTCGAAAGAACGAAGCTTAAAACGCGATTGGACAAAGTTTTACCTTTGGAGGTACTTTTCACGCAATTTTCCGGTGACCTTCCGGCGGTTCTCCGGTGAAACTGATCGGTGGGGTTTGTAGCTCTCCTTCCCACGAGTCCAACGGTACCTTGGTAGCTCGATCGGGTGGCCGGATGGTGAGATATCTTAGAGAGAAGGTGGAGAAAAATTCTAGAGAGAGAGAGGGAGGGTTCAGATGAAGGAGAAATGAAGGAAAAAGGGAGGATGGCTGCTGAAAAATGCAGGAGCAGCCTGAAGCACGGCCTGGCCGTGTCCTGAAGCATGGCTGTGCTCCGTTTCAATTTTCACCTTGGTATATGCCGAATTTGACAAAACGTCCAACATGAAAGTTGTAACGCTTTCTCTTATCTTTCATTAGCCACTTGGATCACCTAATTTGGAGTTCATATGATGGAGTTATGAATAAAATACTGAGCAAAGGTCCATACCACACTACGCTGTGATGTTTGCCTCTTATCACTATACTATTCACAGAATTAGCAAAAGTTCCCAACATCCAAGTTGTAGATATATGTCTTATCTTTCAACAAAAATTGGAATTACTTAATTTAGATTTCATATGAGAGAGTTATTCTTATATGAGTGAAGAAAGGTCAGAAGAAAGGTCAGAAACGCTCTAAAATTTTACGTTGTTCTCAACTTCCTTGTTTCAAATGATTTATACTTAACCTTAAAAGGTTTTATTAGAAGAGGGTTATTACATTCTCCCCTCCTTATAAAAATTCAGTCCCCGAATTTTACAAAAACCAACAACATGAAAACATAAGACTACTCTTAAAACAGCTGTGGATACTTCTCTCTCATGACGTCCTCTACTTCCCACGTAGCTTCCTCTTTGGAATGATTCTGCCAGATCACCTTCACTGTAGGGATATCCTTAGATCTCAACATTTTCACTTGTCTATCAACAATGGCCACGGGTTTCTCTTTGTAGGCCAACTTGTCATCCAAAAGGATTTCTTGCAGTTGAATCACATGAGATGGGTCGGGTAGATACTTCCTCAACATCGAGACATGGAAGACTGGATGCACTTCACTCAATCCAGGTGGTAGGGCTAGGCGGTATGCCACTGTTCTTATCCTATCCAGAACTTCAAAGGGTCCAATATACCTCGGGCTTAACTTCCCTTTCTTACCAAACTGCATGATTCCCTTCATGGGTGAAACTCTGAAGAACACGTGATTTCCTAGAGAAAACTTCAACTCCTGACACCTATGGTCCACATAAGCCTTCTGACGACTTTGTGCAGTTAAAAGCCGTTCCCTTATCAGCTTGACCTTCTCTATGGCATCTTGCACCAAGTCTGACCCTAGCAACTTAGCTTCTCCAACTTCAAACCATCCAACGGGAGATCGGCATCTTCTCCCATAAAGAGCTTCAAAAGGTGCCATCTAAATACTGGCTTGATAACTGTTGTTGTATGCAAACTCAGCTAATGGCAGGTATCCTTCCCAATTGCCACCAAAGTCCAAAATACATGCTCTAAGCATATCCTCCAAAATTTGAATCGTGTGTTCTGACTGACCATCTGTTTCGGGATGAAAAGCGGTGCTTAGATCCAACCTCGTCACCAAAGCTTCTTGAAAAGCTTTCCAAAACCTTGTCGTAAATTGTGGACCTCGATCAGATATGATGGATACAGGGACTCCATGCAATCTGACGATTTCACTCATATACAGGCTTGCATACTAAGCCGCATTAAAGGTAGTCTTCACTAATAAGAAGTGGGATGACTTGGTCATTCAATCCACTATCACCCATACTGAGTCATAACCCTTAGGGGTCCTTGGTAACCCTGTAACGAAGTCCATAGTGATCCTTTCCTACTTCCACTCTGGTATCTCAATCTGTTGGTGCAAACCGGCAGGCTTCTGGTGTTCTGTTTCACTTGCTAACAAACCAAGCACTGAGCCACAAAATCTGCTACATCCTTCTTCATCCCATTCCACCAATACAAGTCCTTGAGGTCACTGTACATCTTATTTGTTCCTAGGTGGATAGTATAGGCTGATTGATGTGCCTCCTCCAAAATCTGCTTCCTCAAGCTATCCACATCGGGTACACACAAGCGTTTCCCACATCTTAACACTCCTTCAGCATCCACGCTGAATTCAGAAGTATGATTATTCCTAGCTTTATCCTTGAGCTTACACAGCTTAGCATCCTTGTCCTGATCTGCCTTAATCTGCTCAACCAGCGGAGAGTGTAGTTGCATGTGGGCTAACAACAACCCTGGCTCCTTCACTTCAAAGCGCATCCCCTCACCTTCTAGCCGATGAATATCCCTCATCAACGGCCTCTGGAGTAGGGTGATATGGGCTAGACTCCCCATTGACTTTCTGCTCAGAGCATCTGCTACCACATTGGCCTTGCTTGGGTGGTACAAGATGGTGCAGTCATAGTCCTTTACCAACTCCATCCACCTCCTCTGTCTCAAGTTAAGATCCCTTTGTTGAAAGATGTACTTGAGGCTCTTGTGGTCCATGTAAATCTCACAGGGTTCACCATAAAGATAGTGCCTCCAAATCTTCAAGGCAAAGACCACTGCTGCCATCTCCAGATCATGTGTAGGATAGTTCTGTTCGTGTTTCCTGAGCTGCCTAGATGCATAGGCTACAACATGACCATTCTGCGTTAACACACAACCTAAGCCCACCCTTGAGACATCACAGTACACTGAGTATCCTCCAGTGCCTGTTGGGATAGTTAGAACTGGGGTTGTGGTTAGACACTTCTTTAAGATTTGGAAACTTTCTTCACATGCATCCAACCACTCAAACTTAACTCTCTTCCTAGTTATTCGGGTCAAAGGAGCAGCAATTCTGGAGAAATCCTTGATAAACCTCCGGTAATACCCTGCTAGACCCAAGAAACTTCGGATCTCTGTCATACTAGCGGGGCGAGGCCACTGCTGTACTGCCTCTACCTTCTCGGGGTCTACTTGAATGCCGTCCTTCGTGACTAATGCCCCAGAAACATAATGCTGTCCAACCAGAACTGACACTTAGAGAGCTTGGCATACAACTGTTGATCCCTCAAGATCTGCAGAATGACCCGTAGGTGCTGTTCATGCTCCTCATGGTCTTTAGAATAAACCAAGATGTCATCAATGAACAAAATGACAAACCAATCCAAGAATGGCTTGAACACCCTGTTCATCAAGTCCATAAAAGCAGCTGGTGTGTTAGTTAGTCCAAAAGACATAACCAAAAACTTATAATGACCATAACGGGTTCTAAAAGCTGTCTTGGAAATATCCTCCTTCCTGATCTTCAACTGATGGTACCCTAACCTCATATCAATCTTGGAGAAACATTTCGCTCCTTGAAGTTGATCGAACAGATCATCAATCCTGGTTAAAGGGTAGTTGTTGCGCACCGTTAGCTTATTCAGTTGCCGATAGTCAATGCAAAGACGCAAAGACCTGTCTTTCTTCTTCACAAAAAGGACCAGAGCACCCCATGGAGAAGTGCTCGGCCTGATGAAGCCCTTATCCAACAAATCCTGCAACTGACTCTTTAGCTCCTTAAGCTTTGTGGGTGCCATCCTGTAAGGCGGTATAGAAATAGGTCGAGCCTCTAGAATAAGGTCAATACCAAACTCTATCTCCCGTTCAGGAGATAATCCTGGCAACTCCTCTGGAAAGACATCCAGGAATTCTCTTACCACTGTCATCTTGTTTACATCGGGTACCTTCCCATCCACATCTCTAACATACGCCAAGTATCCCTGGCATCCCTTCTTCAACATCCTCTGAGCACCCAAGACTGAAATCAGGTTACTTGGAGCTTTACTGCGATCACACTGGAACCGGAAAGGAACTTCTCTTGGAAAGTTGAACTTGATTGCCTTCCCATAGCAATCCAAGGTAGCATAGCATGATGCCAACCAATCCATTCCTAGGATTACGTCAAAGTCGATCACGTCCAGGATGATCAAATCAGCAGATGTCTCCCTATCACCCACTGACACTTTACATGACTTGCATACATGCTCTACTGGCAAACAATCACCGACCGGGGTGGTTACAAAGAAAGGGGCATCCATCCTAATTGGATCTTTACCCAAGCTCTTAGCAAAACTAGGGGAAACATAGGAATATGTAGACCCGGGGTCAAACAAAACATATGCTTCATGTAGGAAAACCGAAAGAGTACCTGTCATGACCGTATTTGAAGCCTGTGCATCCTGGCTGGTGAGAGCAAAAATCCTCGGTCGACCTCGGCCTGCTTGGCTTTGACCTCGGCCCATCATCCCTCTACCAGTACCTTTGCTACTTGCTTGGCCTGGTATAGTCCTCATAGGCTGAGCTGCCACTGGGGTTGATAGCAAAGCCGGTCGAGTTGACCCTTGGCTTGAGCCATACAACTGGGGACACTCCCTCTTCATGTGTCCAGGTTGGTTGCACTGATAGCAAACACCCGCCTCCCTGCGACACTGACCAAAGTGATGGTTGCCACAAGTAGGGCATTGTGGCCTGTTCTGCTGAATGCCCTTTGTCCTGGTTGACCTGTATACCTAGTGTTCCCTTGGCTAGGACCTAGCCTACCACTCGCATCTGATCTCTGGTTGGGGTTTCCAACATTCTGTGGTGCTGGCCGCTGCTAGCCCTGAAATCGTGGTCCTTGGGAATGAGAACTTTGCCCTCCTTTGAAGCTCCCGTTCCTATCTATCTTTCTCAGCTTGGCATTCTCGACATCGGCCAAATGCCTAGTCTCCATCATTCTTGCACAGTCCACAGCCTCTGCATAGTTGAGGAATTGCTTCATCTGGGGTGCCACTGATTTAAACAATGCTGACATCAACCCCTGGATAAACTTCTTCACACTTGACATACTGGGAGTCTGCTTCAACTCCATAAATTCTTGACACTTGGCATCTCGGATACTCTCAGGCACAAACCTCTCCATGAAGACTTCCTTGAACTCTGGCCATCCCAAAGGTGGCGCTGTAGCTCCCCTTCCGCGCATCATGGTCTGAAACCATACCTGCGCTACACCAGACAATTGGAAGGATGCTAACTCTACTGATCGAATCTCTAGACACTTAAGCACCTCACAGATCTTCTCAGTGTCCTCTATAAACTCTTGGAGATTTTCACCAGTTAACAACCCCTTGAAGGTTGGCGGTTTCAGCTTCATGAACTCAGATAGTTCCACTTCCCTCTCGGCAGGTCTCACATGCCGCTCTACGGGCCTAACTGACTCTAGAACGGAGGTAGCTATTTGGGGCTGTTGTGGGTCCCTTCCACCTCGCCCATCCCTTCTTTCGGCTAGATTTTCTATCGTCCGCTGCATACTCTGCATGGTTGCCAGCATCTAGGCTATCACATCATCCCGGGGGTGAGAAGACATTCCCCCCGCCCTGGGAGTCTCAGCTTGCTCACTGCTCAACTCAGCTTGTTCGGCTGCTTTAGCAGCCCTTACACCCCTACCACTGCCTCTTGCACTGGCTCTAGGTCGGCCTCTGCCACGACCTCTACCTGGGCCTCTAGGCACGGGTACTGTGGACTGAGCAGACTTTTTAGCCATCTGCTCTTGAGCCGCGGGTTGCCTAACCTTTCATCTCGTTCTTGGTGGCATCTCGCTATAAAACAAATATAGCCCAACCGTCACTTAACCATGCCAACATAGCATACTATAAACCGACTTACTTGAACAAAAAGACAACATCCTATCGAACCCCTTTAGTATCACCGTGACTATAAGCATGTCCGGATTCACACCCATACTCAAAGTCCTACCTAAAGGTCCGTTACTCCATGAACACAGGAAAACCTAAGGCTCTGATACCACTCTGTCACGGCCCCAAATGATGGAACATATGACCGGCACGGCATAAGGGTTTCCCTCTAGCCGCAAGCCTAACGCATAGCATGTACAAACATCCAGCACACAATCCAGAGTACATAATAAATATAACTGGCCACATATGCCACATCCAGTATAAGAAAATACTGTATATATATATATATATATATATATATATATATATATATATATATATATATATATATATATATATATATATATATATCTTATGAATCCAACATTCGTGATTCAACTTGGCCCATGGCCTCATAATACAAACATCATTGTAAAACATAAAACCGTTTTCCAAACAACACATTAAAATACGCTAGAAGCGAGGATCCTGCCTGTAAATTCATAGAGGTACACTAGACATAAACTAAACTAGACAAACAGTACAAAAGAGCCTTGCCCAAACTGAGGATCACCAACACTATATTTAACCTCCTACGAAGCTGTAGTTGGATCAAAGTCTCTTTGACTATCTGTGGGGAGGAAACAAAAGAGGGGTGAGATCACATCTCAGTGAATGGGTAAATCACACTATAACAGAAACAGGGCAAACCAAGCACGAGTGTTTCGCAATGAGTTTAATAATTGAAATCAAAGTGTAAAGATAATAATAGAAACATTAAGCATTTAACCATAATTTATTGAAAGAAAAGCTAAACAGTTCAAATGTATGTTCAAAAGATAAAATAACAGGATTTAAATCAGTAACCGTAAAGCAAATCAATTATATATGGTAAGTAATAAATGAAGTTATTTATGCAATCACAATGATGAATGAGATTGTTTAGAAATATTTAATCTTTAAGAAAAAAAAAGCACTAGTCCATTGGAGGTCTTTCCTAACAGATCTATCATCTTCCCCAAGCACATAGCAAGGGGAGGGTAATCACTGTAAGCGTAGACATAAGTCCACCCTAAATTCTCCAAGCACATAGCAAGGGAGTGGCAATCACTGTAGGCGTAGACATAAGTCCACCCTAAATTCCCCAAACACATAGCAAGGGTGTGGTAATCACTATAGGCGTAGACATAAGTCCACCCTAAATTCTATGACTTAGGCGGTCGTAAGCCCGTCACAATATCCTAGGCCGAAGCCTTAACATGACCATGGTGCACCAGGGCTAGCACTACCTGCGGCTAACTAACAGTGATCTAAAAGGGTTCCTCCAATAGAAAACATTTGAAAATATGCTATTCAACCAGTTTAAAGTAAAACATTTCAATAACATTATAATAAAGCTATAATTCTCCATCTAGCTCTTTTCATGCATAAAACTCCGTTCTAAAATATGTCTCATCCATGGATTCCCATGGAGACCTTTATCATCATAAACTTTCCCTTTAAACATAGATCGTCCGTAGACGTTGCATAGATGTTCGCCATGCATCAAATCATTTCATGGCTAACTTAGTTCATTTCTATGACTAAATTCGCATTTATATAAATCTAGCTTAATGGAGAATTATCAGTCTAGATGTTTGCCCTGCATACCTAGCGTTCAACTAGGATTGAAATTTATAATTTCTAACATGGTCGTGTTTCATTGCCAGTGTTCACCCTGTTATTAGCCACTTGGATCACCTAATTTGGAGTTCATATGAAGGAGTTATGAATAAAATAGTGAGCAAAGGTCCAGACCACACTACGCTACGGTTTTTACCTCTTATAACTATAATATTCACGGAATTAGCAAAAGTTCCCAACATAAAAGTTGTAGATATATGTCTTATCTTTCAATAGAAATTAGAATCACTTAATGTAGATTTCGTATGAGAGATTTATGCTTATATGAGTGAAGAAAGGTCAGAAACGCTTTAAAATTTTACGTTGTTCTCAACTTCCTTGTTTCAAATTATTTGTACTTAACCTTCAAAGGTTTTATTAGCAGAGGTTTATTACAAATTCCCTATAGAAAGTTCCCATAAATTAAAAAACAGAAGCTATCTTAAAATATTGTTCCCTGATTAACTAATTTCTGACCACTGCTTACTAATTGGACCATATCTACATAATACGAACTCCAAATTGAGTGAGTCCAGTGGCTATATTTCCAGGACACATATATCTATAATTATTATGTTAACCACTTATTTTAATTTCCTAGAGAAGGTTCCCAAAAATTAAAACACAGAATCTATCCTAACATATTCTTCCCTGATTAACTAATTTCTGACCACTACATACAAATCGGATAATATCTACTTCCTACGGACTCCAAATTGAGTGAATCCAGTAGCTAAAATTTCATGACACATATATCTATAGTTCTTATGTTAACCATTAATTTTAATGCCCTACAAATAGTTCTCAGAAATTAAAACACAGAAGCTATCCTAACATATTCTTCCCTTATTAACCAATTTCTGACCATTGCTTACTAATCAGATCATATCTACATCATATGGACTCCAAATTGAGTGATTCTAGTGGCTTCAATTCTAGGACACATATATAAATAATTCTTATGTTAACCATTTATTTTATTTCCCTACTTAAATTTCACAGAAATTAAAAAACAGAATCTATCCTAACATATTCTTCCTTGATTAACCTTTTTCTGACCACTACTTACTAATTAGACCATAGCTTCCTCATATAGACTCCAAATTGAAAGATTCTAGTGGCTAAAGTTTTGTGACACATATATGTATAATTCTTATGTTAACGATTTATTTTAATTTCCTATAGAAATTTACGAGAAATTAAAATACCAAAGATATCCTAACATATTCTCCCCTGATTATCCATTTTCTTACCACTCCATACAAATCAGACCATATGAACTTCAGACGGACTCCAAATTGAGTGATTCCAGTGTCTAATATTCCATGACATGTATATCTATAATTCTTATGATATCAATTTATTTTAATTACCTACAGAAAGTTCCTAGAATTTAAAACACAGAAGCTATCCTAACATATTCTTCCGTGATTAACTATTTTCTGACAACTGCTAACTAATCGGACCATATGTACCTCATACGGACTCCAAATTGACTGAATCCAGTAGCTAAAATTCCATGACACATATATCTATAATTCTTATGTTAACCATTAATTTTAATGACCTACAGAAAATTCCCAGAAATTAAAATATAAAAGCTATCCTAACATATTCTTCCCTGATTAAATAATTTCTGACCACTGCTTACTAATCGGATCATATGTACATCATACGGAATCCAAATTGATTTAATCCAGTAGAAAAAATTCCATGACCCATATATCGATAATTCTTAAGTTAACCATTTATTTTAATGCCCTACAGAAAGTTTCCAGAAGTTAAAACACAAAAGCTATCCTAACATATTCTGCCCAGATTCATCAATTTCTGACCACTGCATACTAATCGGACCATATCTACTTCATACGGACTCCACATTGAGTGATTCCAGTAGCTGAAATTCCAAGACACATATATCTAAAATTCGTATGTTAAACATTTAATTTAATGCCCTACAGAAAGTTCCCAGAAATTAAAATACCAAAGATATCCTAACATATTCTCCCCTGATTATCCAATTTCTGACCACTCCACACAAATCGGACCATATGAAGTTCAAACGGACTCCAAATTGAGTGATTCCAGTGTCTAATATTCCATGACTCGTATATCTATAATTCTTATGTCACCTATTTATTTTAATTACGTACAGAAAGTTCCTAGAAATTAAAACACAGAAGCTATCCTAACATATTCTTCCCTGATTAACCATTTTCTGACCACTGCTAACTAATCGGATCATATGTACATCATATGGACTCCAAATTGATTGAATCCAGTAGCTAAAATTCCATGACATATATATCTATAATTCTTATGTTAACCATTCATTTTAATGCCCTATAGAAAATTCCTAGAAATTCAAACACAGAAACTATCCTAGCATATTCTTCCCTGATTAACATATTTCTGACCACTGCATATAAATAAGACAATATCTACTTCATATGGACTCCAAATTGAGTGATTCTAGTGGCTAAAGTTCCATGACACACACACACACACACACACACAGATATATATATATATATATATATATATATATATATATATATATATATATATATATATATATAATTCTTAAGTTAAATATATATTTTAATTCCCTACATAATGTTCCTAGAAAATAAAACACAGAAGCTATTTTAAAATATTCTTCTCTGATTAACCATTTTCTGACCAATGCATACCAATCGGAACAAATCTACCTCATACGGACTCTAAATTGACTTATTACAATGGCTAACATTCCGTGACCCATATATTTATAAATCTTATGTTAGCCATTTATTTTAATACCCTACAGAAAGTTCCCATAAACTAAAAAACTGATGCTATCCTAACATATTCTTCCCTGATTAACTAATTTCTGACCACTGCATACTAATCGGACCATATCTACCTCATACGGACTCTAAATTGAGCGAATATAGTAGCTAAAATTCTGTGACACATTTCGCTATAATTCGTATGTTAGTCATTTATTTGCATTCCCTACAGAAAGTTCCGAAAAACTAAAATACAGAAGCTATCCTAATATAATATTCCCTGATTAAGCAATTTCTGACCACAACATATAAATCGAGCCATATCAACTTCATACGGACTCCAAATTGAGTGATTTCAGTAGCTAAAATTCCATGACACATAAATCTATAATTCTTACATGAACCAATTATTTTAATTCGCAACAGATAGATCCTAGAAATTAAAACACCGAAGCTATCCTAACATATTCTTACCTGATTAACCAATTTCAGACCACTTCATATTATTCGGAATATGTTTACTTCATACGGACTAAAAATTGAGTGATTCCAGTTGCTAATATTCCATGACACATATATATATAATTCTTATGTTAACCGTTTATTTTAATACACTACAAAAAGTTCCCAGAAATTAAAACACAGAAGCTATACTAACATACTCTTCCATGATTAACCAATTTCTGAACACTTCTCACTAATCAGACAATATCAACTTCATACGGACTCCAAATTTAGTGAATATAGTAGATACAATTCCAAGACACATATCAATAATTCTTATGTTAAACATTTATTTTAATTCCATACAGAATGTTCCCTGAAATTAAAATATAGAAACTATCTTAAAATATTCTTCCCCGATTAACCATTTTATGACCAATGCTTAGTAATTGGAACAAATCTACCACATACAAACTCCAAATTGAGTGATTCTAGTGGCTAAAATTCCATGACACATATATCTATAATTCGTATGTTAACCACTTATTTTAATTCCCTACAGAAAGAACCTAGAAATTTAAACACAGAAGCTATCCTAAAATATTCTTCCCTGATTAACTAATTTCTGACCACTTTATACTAATTGGACCATATCTACATCATACGGACACCAAATTCAGTGAGTCCCGTGGCTACTTTTCCAGGACACATATATCTATAATTATTATATTAACCATTTATTTTAATTCCCTACAGATGGTTCCTATAAAATAAAACACAGAATCTATCCAAACTTATTTATCCCTGATTAACCAATTTCTGACCACTACATACTAATCAGACCATATCTACTTCCTACGAACTCTAAATTGAGTGAATCCAGTAGCTAAAATTTCATGACACATATATCTATAATTCTTATGATAACCATTTATTTTAATGCCCTACAGAAAGTCCCCAGAAATTAAAACACCGAAGCTATACTAGCATATTCTTCCTTGATTAACCAATTTTTGACCACTGCATACCAATCGGATCATATCTACTTCATACGGACTCTAAATTGAGTGAATCGAGTAGTTAAAATTCCATGACACACATAGCTATAATTCGTATGATAATCATTTATTCTAATTGCCTACAAAAAGTTCCCAAAAATCAAAACACAGAAGATATCCTAACATAATCTTCCCGGATTAAACAATTTCTGACCACTGTATATAAATCGGACCATATCTACTTCATACAGACTCCAAATTGAATGATTCCAGTAGGTAAAATTCCATGACACAAATATCTATAATTCTTACGTTAACCAATTATTTTAATTCCCAACAGACAGATCCCAGAAATTAAAACACCGAAGCTATCCTAAAAATATTCTTCCCTGCTTAACCAATTTCATACCACTGCATATTAATCAGAACATGTCTACTTCATATGGACTCCAAATTGAGTAATTCTAGTTGCCTAAATTCCATGACACATATATCTATAATTCTTATGTTAACCATTTATTTTAATACCCTACAGAAATTTCCCAGAAATTAAAACACAGATGCTATACTAACGTACTCTTCCATGATTAACTAATTTCTGACCACTTCTTACTACTCGGACAATTTCTACTTCATACGGACTTCAAATTGAGTAAATCTAGTAGATACAATTCCATGACACATATATCTAATATTCTTATGATAACCATTTATTTTAATTTCCTGCCAAAAGTTTCCAGAAATTAAAACACAGAAGCTATACTAACATACTCTTCCCTGATTAACCACTTTCTGACCACTTATAACTAATCAGACAATTTCTACTTCATACGGACACCAAATTGAGTGAATCTAGTATATACAATTCCATGACACATATATCAATAATTCTTATGTTAACCATTTATTTTAATTCCCTACAGAAAGTTCCCAGAAATTAAAACACAAAAGTTATCCTAACATATTCTTCCCTGATTAACCATTTTCTGACCAATGCTTAGTAATTGCAACATATCTACCTCATACAGACACCAAATTGAGTGAGGCCAATGTCCAAAATTCCATAACACATATATCTATAATTCGTATGTTAACCATTTATTTTAATTCCCTACATAAATTTCTCAGAAATTAAAACACAGAAGCTATCCTAAAATATTCTTCCCTGATTAACTAATTTCTGACCACTGCATACTAATCGGACCATATCTACATCATATGGACACCAAATTGAGTGGGTCCAGGGGCTACATTTCTAAGACACTTATATCAATAATTATTATGTTAACCATTAATTTTAATTTCCTACAGAATGTTTCCAGAAATTAAAACACATAATCTATCCAAACTTGTTCTTCCCTGATTAACCAATTTTTGACCAATGCATACTAATCGGACCATATCTACTTCCTATGAACTCCAAATTGAGTGAATTCAGTCGCTAAAATTTCATGACACAAATATCTATAATTCTTATGATAACCATTTATTTTAATGCCCTACAGAAAGTTCCCAGAAATTAAAAGACAGAAGCTATCCTCACATATTCATCCCTGATTAACCAATTTCTGATCACTGTTTACAAATTATACCATATCTACATCATACGGAGTCCAAATTGAGTGATTCCAGTGGCATCTATTCCATGACACATATATCAATAGTTCTTATGTTATCCATTTATTTGAATTCCCAACATAAATTTCCCAAAAATTAAAACACAGAATCTATCCTAACATATTCTTCCCGGATTACCCATTTTCTGACCATTGCTTACAAATCAGACTATATCTACCTCATACGGACTCCAAATTGAGTGATTTCTATGGCTAAAATTCTGTGACACATATATCTATAATTCTTAGGTTAACCATTTATTTTAATTCCCTACCGAAAGTTCCGAGAAATTAAAACACAGAAGCTATACTAACATACTCTTCCCTGATTAACCACTTTCTGACCACTTCTTACTAATCGGACAATTTCTACTTCATACGGACACCAAATTGAGTGAATCTAGTAGATACAATTCCATGAGACATATATCTATCATTCTTATGTTAGCCATTTATTTTAATTCCCTACAGAAAGTTCCGAGAAATTAAAACACAAAAACTATCCTAACATATTCTTCCATGATTAACCATTTTCTGACCAATGCTTAGTAATTGAAACATATCTACCCCATACAGACACCAAATTGAGTGAGTCCAGTGGCTAAAATTCCATAACACATATGTCTATAATTCTTATGTTAACCATTTATATTAATTCCCTACATAAAGTTCTCATAAATTAAAACACAATAGCTATCCTAAAATATTCTTCCCTGATTAACTAATTTCTAACCAATGCTTACTAATCGGACCATATCTACATCATACGGATACCAAATTGAGTGAGTCCAGGGGCAACAATTCCAGGACACTTATATCTATAATTATTATGTTAACCATTAATTTTAATTTCCTACAGAAGGTTCCCAGAAATTAATACACATAATCTATCCAAACATATTCTTCCCTGATTAACCAATTTTTGACCAATGCATACTAATCGGACCATATCTAGTTCCTACGAACTCCAAATTGAGTGAATCCAGTCGCTAAAATTTCATGACACATATATCTATAACACTTATGATAACCATTTATTTTAATGCCCTACAGAAAGTTCCCAAAAATTACAACACAGAATCTATCCTAACATATTCTTCCCTGATTAACCATTTTCCGACCACTGCTTACAAACCAGACTATATCTACCTCATACGGACTCCAAATTGAGTGATTCCTGTGGCTAAAATGCCGTGACACATAAGCTATCCTAACATATTCATCATTGATTAACCAATTTCTGACAACTGTGTACAAATTAGACCATATCTACATCATACGGAGTCCCAATTGAGTGATTCCAGTGGCATCTATTCCATGACACATATATCTATAATTCTTATGTTAAACATTTATTTTAATTCCCTACATAAATTTCCCAAAAATTACAACACAGAATCTATCCTAACATATTCTTCCCTGATTAACCATTTTCCGACCATTGCTTACAAACCAGACTATATCTACCTCATACGGACTCCAAATTGAGTGATTCCTGTGGCTAAAATGCCGTGACACATATATCTATAATTCTTATGTTAACAATTTATTTTAATTTCCTATAGAAAGTTCCCAGAAACTAAAACAACAAAGTTATCCTAACATATTCTTCCCTAATTATCCTATTTCTGACCACCCCATACTAATTGGAGAATATCAACTTCATACGGACTCCAAATTGAGTGATTCCAGTGGCTAAAATTCCATGACACACACATATATATATATATATATATATATATATATATATATATATATATATATATATATATATATATATATCATTCTTTTGTTAACCATTTATTTTATTTCCCTACCTAAAGTTCCCAGAAATTAAAACATAGAAGCTATCCTAACATATTCTTCCCTGATTAACCAATTTCTGACAACTTCTAACTAATCGGACCATATGTAATCATACAAACTCCAAATTGAGTGGATCCAGCAGTAACAATTCCATGACACATATATATATAATTCTTATGTTAACCATTTATTTTAGTATGCTACAGAAAGTTTCCAGAAATTAAAACACAGTAGTTATCCTAACTTATTCTTCACAGATTAATCAATTTCTGACCACCACATACTAATCGGACCATATCTACTTCATACGGACTCCAAATTGACTGGTTCCAGTAGCTAAAATTCCATGAAACATATATCTATAATTCTTACGTTAAACATTTATTTTAATTCCCTACAGAAAGTTCCCAGAAATTAAAAAATAGATGTATTCTTCCCTGATTAATAAATTTGTGACCACAGCTTACTAATCGAACCATATCTTCATCGTACAGAATCCAAATTTAGTGCATCCAGTAGCTAAAATTCCATGACACATATATCTATAATTCTTATGTTAAGCATTTATTTTAATGCCCTACAGAAAGTTTCCAGAAATTAAAACACAGAAGCTATCCTAACATATTCTTCCCTGATTAATCAATTTTTGACCACTGCTTACTAAGCAGATCATATCAGGTTCATATGGACTCTAAATTGAGTGAGTCTAGTAGCCAAAATTCCATGACACATATATCTATAATTCTTACGTTAACTATTTATTTTAATTCCTAACAGATAAATCCCAGAAATTAAAACAACGATGCTATCCTAACATATTCTTCCCTGATTAACCAATTTCTAACCACTGGATACTAATCGAATTATGTCTACTTCATACGGACACCAAATTGAGTGATTTCGGTAGCTAAAATTCTATTACACATATATCTATAATTCTTACGGTAAAAATTTATTTTAATTCCCTACAGAAAGTTCCCAGAAATTAAAAAATAATAGCTATTCTAACATATTCTTCCTTGATTCACAAATTTCTGACGACTGCTTACTAATCGGACCATATCCTCATCGTACGGACTCCAAATTTAGTGAATCCAATAGAAAAAATTCCATGACACAAATATCTATAATTCTTACGTTAACTATTTATTTTAATTCCCAACAGATAAATCCCAAAAATTAAAACACCGAAGCTATCCTAATGTATTCTTCCTTGATTAACCAATTTCTAACCACTGCATACTAATCGAAACATGTCTGCTACATACGGACTCCAAATTGAGTGATTCTGATAGCTAAAATTCCATGACACATATATCTATAATTCTTACGTTAAATATTTATTTTAATTACCTACAGAAAGTTCTCAGAAATTAAAAACAGAAGCTATTCTAACATATTCTTCCCTGATTAACCAATTTCTGACCACTGCTTACTAATCGGACCATATCTTCATCGTACGGACTCCAAATTACTGAATCCAGTAGCTAAAATTCCATGACACATATACCTATAATTCTTATGTTAACCATTTATTTTAATGCCCAACAGAAAGTTCCCAGAAATTAAAACACAGAAGCTATCCTAACATATTCTTCCCTGATTAACCAATTTCTGACCACTGCTTACTAATCAGATCATATCTAGTTCATACGGACTCCAAATTGATTGATTCTAGTAGCTAAAATCCCATGACACATATATCCATAATTCTAACGTTAACTATTTATTTTAATTCCCAACAAATAAATCCCAGAAATTGAACACCGAAGCTATCCTAACATATTCTTCCCTGATTAACCAATTTCTAACCACTGCATACTAATCAGAACATGTCTACTTCATACAGACTCCAAATTGAGTGATTGTAGTTGCTAAAATTCCATGACACATATATCTATTATTCTTATGTTAACCATTTATTTTAACACCCTACAGAACGTTCCCAGAAATTAAAACACAGAAGCTATCCTAACATATTCTTCCCTGATTAACCAATTTCTGACCACTGCTTACTAATCGGACAATATCTACTTCATACAGACTCCAAATTGAGTGAATCTAGTAGATACAATTCCATGACATATATATCTATTACTCTTATGTTAACCATTTATTTTAATTCATACCGAATGTTCCCCGAAATTAAAAAACTTAAGCTATTCTAACATATTCTTCCCTGATGAACCAATTTCTGACCACTGCTTACTAATCGGACCATATCTACTTCATACGGACTCCAAATTGAGTGATTCCAGTGGATAAAATTTCATGACACATATATATATATATAATTCTTATGTTAACCCTTTATTTTAATTCCCTACAGAAATTTCTCAGAAATTAAAAAAAAATCTATCCTAACATATTCTTCCCTGATTAAATAATTTTTGACCACTGCTCACTAATCGAACCATATCTACATCATACGGACTCCAAATTGAGTGATTCCAGTGGCTACAATTCCAGGACACATATATCTATTATTCTTATGTTAAATATTTATTTTAATTCCCTACAGAATCTATACTATCATACTTTTCCCTGATTAACCAATTTCTGACCACTACTTACTAATCAGACAATATCTACTTCATTTGGAGTCCAAATTAAGTTAATCTAGTAGATACAATTCCATGACACATATATCTATAATTCTAATGTTAACCATTTATTTTAATTCTGTCACGCCCCTAATTTTAAGGCACATGAAACACGTATATCATGAACATATATTTTCTTTAAACATGAATATTCTAATCCTTTATCAAGGAAACAAATACATATAGTTTTTTCCATATAAATACCATATACAAATCAAATACATATACATCAAAGTACAGCAGAAGTAGGGATCCTACCTGTGGCGTTCAGAGCAACTCTAGAGTACAATTATATTACATTTTTAAACACTGAGAGCCAAGAAACAAATTAGGCTCGCCACAGAAGTACGGCACCTAGTTGATCAAGAAGCTGCAGGATCAAACTCTGGTTTTTATCTAAAAAAATATGTCAACCACGTGTAGTTGGTTTTACAACTCAGTAAGCAGATAATACCTCCTAAGACCTCTTAGATCAACATATGGATGTACTCATATAATAAAATTTATGTCATCAAAAATTACATTTCTGAAGTACATACACATGGGACCCGCATTTTCAAATATTCTCTGTTCAAAAATCATAATCAGGTCTTTCAAACCGTATGTGGTACTGTATAAACAATGCTCATATCAAGTTCAAAATCATATTCAATACTGTAAAATCATTAATCAAATTATGTTATGCATCAAAACATTTCTTATAAAATATTCGAAGGATCCTATATCAAAACCACAATATCAGAGTCTAACCCCTTCCGTACTTTGGTGGTATAGGATTTGCCTAAACTCAGCATCCCGCTGAGGTTTGCCCTACTACCATTCAAGAGGACATGCGAAGGGACTCTATATGGGTATTTCCCAAGTACACAACAAGGGAAGGCAAATAACATCTCATATAACTGGCGTCTCGCCCATATATAGGAGGCATTCCGCTCTCCTTCACATATCATCTCCCATGTGTTGGCCCTCACATGAGGCTAGCACCACCTCCCCTGTTAGCTGAGGCAATCAAGGTGCGTACCAGGGCTAACATCACCTGCTGTTAGCAGACAGTGTTTCCAATAGGATTCCTCCCAAGAAAATACCATATGTACATATGCCATATAATCCAGTATAAAATTCTGAATATAATACAGACTTTGAGTGTCAGTATATTCATCTATCAAAACTTCTCAATCAGGGGAATCATGTATACATGCCCATATCCGAGGCAAACATATTACTGTATAAATCACTATCATATGCATAACATATTTCCTTTGCCATGTAATGCGAAATACATTTAAAAATCGCATGTTCAGTGTGTTTCAAAATTCATTTCAAAAGTCGTACTCTTCTTAAACTAAATATCATATTTCAATCATTTCCGATATTTCAAACCATTTCAGAAACACATGAAAGTATAAATAACATGTAAACATACTCATTTAGCAATGTAAAGTTCAAGAAGAGTGAAAACAAGTCAAAGGAAAAATTATCTACTCACAAATTTAGGGTACCAAGTTGGACAACCCTAAAATCCTCATTTCGGATCCGATTTTGGAAAAACAAACTCTAAAATTGAGTTTAGAGGGTCCAAAAGTCCAGAAAGCAACTTCGGGAACTTGGTCCACTATTCACCGCGTGGAAAACACTATTCTCCTACCAGAAAACACTATTCACAACGAAAATATACCTATCCTAAGGTTTATCTAGCTCCTGAATCTATCTACAGTGTCAGAATTTCAATTGGAGGTCTCTAGGTAAAAGTTTTAGGATTTTCCTTTTTCTGAGATTTTCTACTTTAGATCTACGGCGATTCAACGGCTGATTTGAAAAATTGATCAGTCAAAATTGTAGTATTCATCGTCCTGAATCCAGTAACACTTTCAGTTTTGAGATCGGAAGCCAATAGGCACTCCAGATCTAGAGAAAAAGTTGAATGTTACTATTCACTCACTATTTATTTCTCGATTTTTTTTCTCGACCTTTGCACGACTCTCCCTGGTTTCTTCTTCCTTTAATCTTCTTCTTCTTTTTTTACATATAATAATAACTATTAAATAATTAATAATAAGATTTTCTTTTATATAAATTCCGTTTTTCATCCTAAAATATCCCAAAAATTTCTAAAAATTTCCATTCTCATAAACATTTAGTTAAACTCTTAAATCATGATTTTTCTTGATAAAAATTGCAATAAAAAAATCTCAAAATAAATATCTTTATACATATTAAAAGAAAGAATATTTTTAAAAATATAACAAAAATTCATTAGAGGACAATATAATTATTTTAAGCAAAAAAATACTTATTTTAATTAAAAATCCACTTACTTGTAGCAACACATAATTTTTTTTAAACAAATAAAAATATATTATCTGTTAGCAAACTACTATAATTTAAAAATAAAAATTACGCGCCAAAATGTAAATTCTCATATTTTCTTTGTACTTCTTTAACCCATGTAATAAATATACATATTTTCTACGGTTCTTATCTTTATTTTCATAATTCTCTCTTTTATTCTAAATTTTCTTTAATTGAAATTTTCGTTAATTTTTATGGTTATTACAAATTCCCTACAGAAAGTTCCCCGAAATTAAAAAAAAGAAGCTATACAAACATACTCTTCACTGATTAACCAATTTCTGACCAGTGCTTACTAACCGCACAATATATACTTCATACAGACTCTAAATTGAGTGAATCTAATAGATACAATACCATGACACATATATCTATAATTCTTATGTTAACCATTTATTTTAATTCTCTATAGAAAGTTCCCTGAAATTAAAACACAGAAGCTATCTTAACATATTCTTCCTTGATTAACCAATTTCTGACCACTGCATACTAATCGAACCATATCTACTTCATACGGACTCCAAATTGAGTGAATCCAGTAGCTAAAATTCCATGACACATATATCTATAATTCGTATGTTAGCCATTTATTTTAATTCCCCGCAGAAAGTTCCCAAAAATTAAAACACAGAAGCTTTCCTAACATATTCTTCCCTGATTAACCAATTTCTGACCACTGCATACTAATTGAACCATATCTACTTCATATGGACTCCAAATTGAGTGATTTCAGTTGCTTAAATTCCATGACACATATATCTATAATTCGTATGTTAACCTTTTATTTTCATTCCCTACAAAATGTTCTCAGAAATTAAAACACGTAAGCTATCCTAACATATATTTCCTTGATTAACCAATTTCTGACCACTGCATACAAATCAGACCATATCTACTTCATATGGACACCACATTGAGTGATTCCAGTGGCTACAATTCCATGACACATATATCTATAATTCTTATGTTAACCATTTATTTTAATACTGTAACAACCTCTTTTTATTTATTTATTATACAATATAGAGTTCACATACACGTCATTAATCAAAATGTACGTACAACAAAAATCAAACACATAAATAACTACATCTTATTTATTCTGGTTGAGCAATTCTGGAGATATAGGTGCAGGTGGTTGCACCTTCACCGGGATCTGAACCAACTCGACCACAAACATATTATTTGATTCTAGGATCTGCCCCAACATAAAGTAACTCGATCCAATGTACACTAAAAGCCAGAGCCATAGAAAAATCTGCATAACTAATTTTCTGAACATGACCTGGAAATAGAGTGAGAATTAAATCCCACTAAGTTCAACAATAAATCATCATCAATATAGCTCATCACGTCATGTTCAGCTGTATAAACTACAATAAATATCTTTGGTCACATGAATGCACTATATCTATGTACATGAGAATCGTACATTAATGACATGTATGACAGGATTTATTATTTTTAGAGTATCATATGATGACTATCAATTTATTCTCATATCAAACTACCCCGGTCAGGGTGAGTATTTTCTACTCTCCGATACGAGCTTTTCTTACTCCGTCCGACATGGCACATTTTCTCTTTCTTTTCTCATTAACATATTCATAACCGTTGGTAGGGCGTCCTCTACTGGTGCACCACACAGATTGCCATGTGACTGTGCTCATTTCTTTTCTTTTCACAATGATAGCCAAAAATATGCTTTCAATAACAAGTATGTTCATCAAAATATAACTATTACCAAAAATCATTGGTAATCATGCCATGAACATAACCATTTCAAATATCACTTTATAAAATATTTCCATGTCAAAATTTCCCACTTAAGATGGTAAGAAATTCATACAATGGCAATGGCTATAGCATATACTAGTCATTTATTATTTTCATTTATAAGATTCTTCTTCTTTTTTAAATATTAATTTTATTTCTTTATTTTCTTGATGCAGGTTTTCATCTCATCTAACCTTCTCTTACTAATAAGAGAATAACTCCCTCAATTTAACTCCGATGTCGGTGATCTTGGTGTCATTTTCAAGATAAAACAATTATCTAAAACTATTATGTTGAACAGTTTACTGAAATAGGAATAAATAAAGGTGATATTACTCCCTCAATGTATAGGTTATTTCTTCTCAGATAGTTTTTGACCCCTACCTACTAATCGGTCCATATCTCCCTCATACAAATTCCAAATTAAGTGATTTTAGTGGTTAGAAATCCGTGACATATATATATATATATAATTCATATGTTAACTATGTATTTTAATTCCCTACATAATGTTCCCAAAAATTAAAACATAGAAGCTATCCTAACATATTCTTCCCTAATTAACCATTTTCTGACCACTGCATACTAATAAGACCATATCTACCTCATATGAACTCCAAATGGCATAATTACAGTGGATACAATTCCGTGACACATATATCTATAATTCTTATGTTAACCATGTATTTGAATTCCCTACATAAGGATCCCAAAAATTAAAACACATAAGCTATCCTAACATGTTCTTCCCTGATTAACCATTTTATGAACATTGCTTACTAATCAAACCATATCTACCTCATATGGACTCCAAATTGAGTGATTCCAGTGGCTAAAAATCCGTGAGACATATAGCTATAATTGGTATGTTAACATGTTATTTTAATTCCCTACAGAAAGTTACCAGAAATTAAAATACTGAAGCTATCCAAAAATATTCTTCCCTGATTAACCAATTTTTGACCACTGTATACTAATCTGCCCATATCTACGTCATACGGACTCCAAATTGAGTAATTCTAGTGGCTTAAAATCCGTGAGACATAGATCTACATTGTTCGTGTTAACCATTTCTTTAAATTCCTTACTGATTCTTCCTAGAAATTTAAAAACAGAAGCTAAAAATTTTCCATCCATAGCCATACCGATGCAAAACTATCTACACCAGCCTAAGTATTCAAACATACATAATATGTAACATGATATAGAAACATCCATGACCAATCATCAAAGTTCTAAGATCAAAGTCTCATATAAATATTATAAGTTTCAAAAGTTTTCTTCAAAAAAAAATATTGTTAAACTTACCTTGAGCACTTAGTCCTCTAGATTTCTTCTTCCCTTTTCTTCCTTTCTTCCTCTCCTTTCCTCACTCTACCTTGCTTTTATTTTTCCTCTCCCTCACTTGGACGAAATTCCAATGTTATAAGGGTGGGTTTTGCTTATATAGACTATCAAATAATTTACCTTTCATAATCATGGGTCTACCTTATCACAATTATGATGCACTTGGTTGAATTTTTGGAAAACAAACAACTTATGTTCTTGTCTTCCTCTTCCTTAGTCAAGATATGCATAGGAAAAGGAGATTTGTATTTTGAAAATTATGATGATATGTTCTTAAGATAAGGGACAAGGTCCCTTTGATTTAGGGATACATTTCCTTTTCTTTTGTCTTAATCAAGTATGATAGGTTTGCCTTTTTAGTTGGCAAATTTTCAACCCTTGAATCTTCCTTACTTAGTTAAAATTATTTATGTAGGATAAAGATGTTTTGTCATAATTCTATGTATTATTACCCACTTGCTAAAATTATGAGGGTAGGATATAGATGTTTTGTCCTAATGCCATGTATTATCATACCACTTGCTAAAATTATGAATGTAGGATATCACACCACTTGCTAAATTTTTGTCTTAATTCCATGTCACCTAATCTTGATTACACCATTATTCCATCACTTTATTTTTATTTTTATTTTTATTTTTATTTTTATTTTTTCTCTTGGGTTTGGGCTCATTCTTGCCCATTTTCTTTACTTTGGTTAAAATTCTACCTTTCATAATGGGCTTGTCACATTTTGATGATTTTTGAGCTACCGGTCCAATTTCTATATCCTAGTCCAAGTCTATGTTTTATTTCTTCCTTGGGCTATCCTATTGGCTTGCTAAAAATTTATGTGAAGTAGAAAAACTCTATATGAAGTGTCAATAGGTAAAAGCCCAATTTATGGGCAGAGATACTAAACTTAGTAAATTTAACTCTTAAATTAGGAAAAATTACCTTAATCCAATCTTCTTGAAATTTTAATACCTTTACTGACTTCACAAAAATTTATCTTTCTTACCCAAGAATTTCAACTTTCTTTAACATATTTATTTTTAATATTTTCTCTTAAGTTTTTTTCTTTAACTATTCCAATAATGTTAGAATATTTCTATGCATATATGTAAGGTAAAGAATTTATAAGGATTATATTTCCTGAGATATCTAAAAATTGTCTAATAAATTTTATTTTCTTACGGGATGTTACAAATACCCTACAGAAAGTTCTCAGAAATTAAAACATAGAAGCTATCCTAACATATTCTTCACTGATTAACCAATTTTTGACCACTGCTTACTAATTAGACCATATATACTTCATACAGACTCCAAATTGAGTGATTCGGTGGCTAAAATTCCATGACACATAAATCTATAATTCTTCTGTTAACCATTTATTTTAATTCCCTACAAAAAGTTCCCAAAAATTAAAACATAGATGCTATCCTAACATATTCTTCCCTGATTAACCAATTTCTAACCACTGCAAACTAATCGAACCATATCTACTTCATACAGACTCCACATTGAGTGATTCCAGTGGCTACAATTCCATGACACATATATCTATAATTCTTATGCTAACCATTTATTTTAATACCCTACAGAAAGTTCCCAAAAATTAAAACACAGAAGCTATCCTAACATATTTTTCCTTGATTATCCAATTTATGACCACTGCATAATAATTGCACCATATCTACTTCATATGGACTCCTAATTTAGTGAATCTAGTCGCTAATATTCCATGACACATATATCTATAATTCTTATGTTAGCCAATTACTTTAATTCCCACTAGAAAGTTCCCAGAAATTAAAATACAAAAGCAATCCTAAAATATTCTTTCCTGATTAACCAATTTTTGACCACTGCATATTATTCGGACCATATTTACATCATACGGACTCTAAATTGAGTGATTCCAGTGGCTACAATTCCATGACACATATAGCTATAATTCGTATGTTAACTATGTATTTTAATACCCTACAGAAAGTTTCCAAAAATTAAAACAAATAAGCTATCCTAACATATTTTTCCCTGATTAACCAATTTCTGACCACTGTATACTAATTGGACCATATCTACTTCATACAGACTCCAAATTAAGTGAATCCAATAGCTAAAATTTCATGACAGATATATCTATAATTCTTATGTTAACAAATTATTTTAAATCACTACAGAAAGTTCCCTAAAATTGAAACACAGAAGTAATCCAAACATATTCTTCCCTGAATAACCAATTTCTGACCACTGCATACTAATTGGACCATGTCTACTTTATACGTACTACAAATTGAGTCAATCTAGTCGATAAAATTTCATGACACATATATCTATAATTCTTATGTTTGCCAATTATTTTAATTCCATGCAAAAAGTTCCCAAAAATTAAAATACAAAAGATATCCCAACATATTCTTCCCTGATTAACGAAATTCTGACAACTGCATACTAATCGGACCATATCTCCTCCATACGAACTTCAAATTGAGTGAATCCAGTAGCTAAAATTCCATGACACATAAATCTATAATTCTTATTTTAGCCATTTATTTTAATTCCCTACAAAAAGTTCCTTGAAATTAAAATAACAATGCTATCCTAAAATATTCTTTCCTGATTAACTAATTTTTGACCACTGCATACTATTAAGACCATATCTACATCGTACGGACACCAAATTGCGTGATTCCAGTGGATACAATTTCATGACACATATATATATAATTCTTATGTTAACCATTTATTTTAATTCCCTATAGAAAGTTCCCAGAAATTAAAACAAAGAAGCTATCCTAACATATTCATCCCTGATTAACCAATTTCTGACCACTGCATACTAATCGGACAATATCCACTTCATTCAGACTCCAAATTGAGTGAATCCAGTAGCTAAAATTCCATGACACATATATCTATAATTCTTATATTAACCATTTATTTTAATTCCCTATAGAAAGTTCCCAGAAATTTAAATACAAAAGCTATCCTCTAATATTCTTCCTTGATTAACCAATTTTTTACCACTGCATACTAAATAGACCATATCTACTTCATACGGACTCCAAATTGAGTGATTTCAGTTGCGAAAATTTCATGACACATATATCGACAATTCTTATGTTAACATTTATATTTAATTCTGTAATAACCGTAAAATTTAACGAAAATTCCAATTAAAGGAAATTTAGAATAAAAGAGAGAATTTTGATAATAGAGGTAAGAACATGTGAAAATATGTATATTTATTACATTGATTAAAGAATTGCAAAAGAAATATAAGAATTTATGTTTTGGCGCGCTATAAGCAAATATATTTTTATTTTTGTAGAAATGATTATGATTTTTTAAAAGTAAGTGGATTTTTAAGTAAAAGAAGTATTGTGTTGTTTAAAATAATTATACCAACCTCTATTGAATTTTTATGCTATTTTTAGAAATATTCTTTCTTTTAATATGAATAAAGATATTTGTTTTGAAATTTGTTTTATTTTTATTTTTATAAAGAAAAATCATGGTTTAAGAGTTTAAGTAAAGATTTATGAGAATGGAAATTTTTAGAAATTTTTGGGATATTTTATGATGAAAAACGGAATTTATATGAATTTTTATAAAAGAAAATCCTATTATTAATTATTTTATAATTATTATCATATTAAAAAAAGAAAAGCAGAAACCATAAAACAAAATCGGGGGAGGGGAAAAGTAATCAGAAAAAAAAGGGAAAAGATGCATAGTAGTGAATAGTGAGTGAATAGTGACATCCAATTTTATCTTTCGATTTAGAGTGCTTATGGGCTTCCGATATCAAAACTGAAAGTGTTATTGGATTCAGGACGAAGAGTACTTCAGTTTTGACCGATCAGTTTTTCAAATCAACCGTTGAATCGCCGTAGATCTGAAGTAGAAAATCTCGGTAAAAGGTAAGTTCTGAAAAACCTTACTTAGAGACTTCTAATTAGAAATCTGACTCCGTAGATGGATTCAGAAACTTGATAAACATTAGGATATGAATTCGTTTTGTTGATTTGGTAAAAAAATTTGTGACAGTGAATAGTATTTTTCCGGCAATGAATAGTGCGGTGAATAGTATTTTCCGGTGGTGAATAGTGTCTAACTCCCGAAGTCATTTTTCAAGTCTTTGGACCTTTCGGACTCGATTTTGGGGTTTGTTTTACCAAATTCAGACCAGAAACGAGGATTTTTTGGGCTGTCCAATTTAGAGCCCTTACTTGTGAGTAGATAATTTTTTCTTTGGCTTGTTTTTACTCTTCTTGAACTTTACATGGATAAATGAGTATGATTACATGTTATTTATATTTTCATATGTTCTTGAAATGATTATGAATATCTGAAATGGTTGAGAAATGATATCTAGTTCAAGAAGAGTATGATTTTTGAAATAGATTTTGAAATGCTGTGAATACGTTATTTCTAAATGCATTTCTCATTATATGACAATGGAAATATGTTATGCATATGTTGTTGATTTATACAGTGATATTTTTGCCTCGAATATAGGCATGTGTATATGATTCCATTGATTGGGAAGTTTTGATAGAGAAAATATATTGAGACTAAAAGTCTATTTTATATTGAGAATTTTATACTGGATTATATGGCATACGTGCATATGGTATTTTTCTGTGGAGGAATCCTATTGAAAACACTGTCTGCTAACAACAGGTGATGTTAGCCCTGGTGCGCAACTTGATTGCCTCAGCTAGCAGGGGAGGTGGTGCTAGCCTCGTGTGAGGGCCAACACACGGGAGATTATATGTGAAGGAGAGCGGAATGCCTCCTATATATGGGCGAGATGCCAGTTATATGAGATTTTATTTGCCTTTCCTTGCTGTGTGCTTGGGAAAAGACCCACATAAAGTCCCTTCACATGTCCTATTGAATGGTAGTAGGGCAAACCACAGCAAGAGGCTGAGTTTAGGCAAATCCTATACCACCAAAGTACGGAAGGGGATTAGACTCTGATGTGGTGGTTCTGATATGGGATCCTCCAAATATTTTATGAGACATGTTTTGATGCATAACATATTTTGATTAATGATTTTACAGTATTGAAAACAAATATGAACTTGACATGAGCATTGTTTATACAGTACCGCTTATGGTTTGAAAGACCTGATTATGATTTTTGAATAGAAAATATTTGAAAATGCGGGTCCCATGTGGATGTACTTCTGAAATGTAATTTTTGATAACATAAATTTTATTATATGAGTACATCCATATGTTGACCTAAGAGGTCATAGGAGGTATTATCTGCTCACTGAGTTGTAAAACTCACTACACGATGTGGATCTATTTTTCATATAAAGACATAGAGTTTGGTCCAACAGCCACGTGATCGACTAGGGGTCGTACTCCAGTGGTGAGCCTACATTGTTTCTAGGCTCTCAATGTTTTATATTTGAAAAATATTTGTACTCTAGAGTAACTCTGAACGTCACAGGCAGGCTCCTTGCTTCTGCTGTACTCTGATGTATATGTACTTGATTAGTATATGGTATCTGTATGGGAAAACCTATATGTATCTGTTTTCTTGATAAAGGATTGAAATATTTATGTTTATGCAAAATATATGTTCATGATATACGTGTTTAATGTGCCCTAAAATTAGGGGCCTGACAAATTCACTATAGAAAGTTCCTAAAAACTAAAACACAGAAGCTATCCAGACATATTCTTCTCTGATTAACCAATTTCTGACCACTCCATACTAAACGGGCCATATCTACTTCATACGAACTCCAAATTGAGTGAATCCAGGGGATAAAATTCCATGACACATATATCTATTATTCTTCTATTAACCATTTAGTTAGTTCCCTATAGAAAGTTCACAAAAATTAAAACACAGATGCTATCCTAACATATTCTTCCCTGATTAACCAATTTCTGACCACTGCATACTAATCAAACCATATCTACTTCATACAGACTCCGCATTGAGTGATTCCAGTGGCTACAATTCCATTATACATATATCTATAATTCTTATGTTAACCATTTATTTTAATACCCTACAGAAAGTTCCCAGAAATTAAAACACAGAAGTTATCCTAACATATTTTTCCCTGATTATCCAATTTATGACCACTGCATACTAATCGGACCATATCAACTTCATACAGACTCCAAATTGAGTGAATCCAGTAGGTAAAATTCATTGACACATATATATATAATTATTATGTTAACCATTTATTTTAATTCCCAACAAAAGTTACCTGAAATTAAAACACGGAAGCAAACCTAACATATTCTTCCGTAATTAACTAATTTCTGACCACTGCATACTAATCGGACCATATCTATTTCATACGGACTCTTAATTTAGTGAATCTAGTCACTAAAATTTCATGACACATATATCTATAATTCTTATGTTAGCCATTTATTTTAATTCTCTACAAAAAGTTCCCATAAATTGAAATACAAAAGCTATCCTAAAATATGTTTTCCTGATTAACCAATTTTTGACCATTGCATACTATTCGGACCATATCTACATCTTACGGACTCCAAATGGAGTGATTCCAGTGGCTACAATTCCATGACACATATATATATAATTCTTATGTTAAGCATTTATTTTAATACCCTACAGAAAGTTTCCACAATTAAAACAAAGAAGCTATCCTAACATATTTTTCCCTGATTAACCAATTTCTGACCACTGTATACTAATAGGACCATATCTACTTCATACAGACTGCAAATTGAGTGAATCCAGTAGCTAAAATTCCATGACATATATATCTATAACTCTTATGTTAACCAATTATTTTAAATCACTACAGAAAGTTCCCTAAAATTAAAACACAGAAGCAGTCCAAACACATTATTCCCTTATTAACCAATTTCTGACCACTGCATACTAATAGGACCATATCTACTTCATACGCACTACATATTGAGTGAATCTAGTCGCTAAAATTTCATGACACATATATATATAATTCTTATGTTAGCCAATTATTTTAATTCCATGCAGAAAGTTCCAAGAAATTAAAATACAAAAACTATCCCAACATATTCATCCCTGATTAACCAATTTCTGACCATTGCATACTAATCGGACCATATCTAATTCATACAGACTCCAAATTGAGTGAATCCAGTAAATAAAATTCCATTACACATAACTTTATCATTCTTATGTTAGCCATTTATTTTAATTCCCTACAAAAAGTTCCCAGAAATTAAAATACCAAAGCTATCCTAAAATATTGTTCCTTGATTAACCATTTTCTGACCACTGCATACTATTTGGACCATATCTACATCGTACAGACACTAAATTGCGTGATTCCAGTGGATACAATTCCATGACACATATATCTATAATACTTATGTTAACGATTTATTTTAATTCCCTACAGAAAGTTCCCATAAATTAAAACACAGAAGCTATCCTAACATATTTATCCCAGATTAACCAATGTCTAACCACTGCATACTAATCGGACAATATCCACTTCATACGGACTCCAAATCGAGTGAATCCAGTAGCTAAAATTCCATAACACATATATCTATAATTCTTATATTAACTATTTATTTTAATACCCTACAGAAAGTTTCCAAAAAGTAAAACAAGAAGCTATCCTAACATATTTTTCCCTGAGTAACTAATTTATGACCACTGCATACTAATAGGACCATATCTACCTCATGCGGACTGCAAATTGAGTGATTTCAGTGGCTTAAATTGCATGACACATATATCTCCAATTCGTATGGTAGCCATTTATTTTAATTCCCTGCAGAAAGTTCTGAGAAAATAAAACACAGAAGCAATACAAACATATTCTTCCCTGAATAACTAACTTCTGACCAATGCATACTAATCAGAACATATCTACTTCATACGGACTCCAAATTGAGAGATTCCAGTGGCTACAATTCAATGACACATATATCTATAATTCTTATGTTAACCATTTATTTTAATACCGTACAGAAAGTTCCCAGAAATTAAATCACAAAAGCTATCCTAACATATTTTTCCCTAATTAACCAATTTCTGACCACTGCATGCTAATCGGACCTTATCTAGTTCTTACGAAATCCAAAATTGAGTGAATCCAGTAGCTAAAATTCCATGACACATATATCTATAATTCTTATGTAAACCATTTATTTTAATTCCCATCAGAAAGTTAAATGAAAATAAAACACAGAAGCAATCCTAACATATTCTTCCGTGATTAATTAATTTCTGACCACTGCATACTAATCATACCATATCTACTTTATACGGACTCCACATTGAGTGATTCCAGTGACTACAATTCCACAACACATATATCAATAATTCTTATGTTAACCATTTATTTTAATACCCTACAAAAATTTCCTAGAAATTAAAAAACAGAAGCTATCTTAACATATATTTCCCTGATTAACCAGTTTCTGCCACTGCACACTAATCGGACCATATCTACTTCATACGGAATCCAAAATTGAGTGAATCCAATAGCTAAAATTGCATGACACATATATTTATAATTCTTATGTTAACCAATTATTTTCATTCCTAACAGAAATTTACTTGAAATTAAAACAGAGAAGCAATCCTAACATATTCTTCCCAGATTAACTAATTTCTGAACACTGCATACTAATCAGATCATATCTATTTCATACGGACTCCAAATTGAGTGCATCCAGTAGATAAAATTCCACGAGACATATATCTATAATTCTTATGTTAGCCTTTTATTTTAATTCCCTGCAGAAAGTTCCCAAAAATTAAAATATAAAATCTATCCTACCATATTCTTCCCTTATTCAACAATTTTTGACCACTGCATACTAATCGGACCATATAGACTTCATACGGATTAAAAATTGAGTGAATCCAATCGCTAAAATTCCATGATACATATATCTATAATTCTTATGTTAGTCATTTATTTTAATTCCCTACAGAAAGTTTCCAGATATTAAAATAATAAAGCAATCCTAAAATATTCTTCCTGGAGTAACCAATTTCTAACTACTGCATACTAATCGAACCATATCTACTTCATACGGACTCCAAATTGAGTGAATCCAGTAGATAATATTCCGTGACAAATATGTCTATAATTCTTATGTTAACCATGTATTTTAATTCCCTAACGAATGTTCGAAAAAATTAAAACACAGAAGCTTTCCTAAAATATTCTTACCTGATCAACCATTTTCTGACCACCACATACTACTCGGACCATATCAACTTCATACGGACTCCAAATTGAGTGATTTCAATGGCTTAAATTGCATGACACATATCTCTATAATTCCTATGTTAAAAATTTATTTTAATTACTTACAAAAAGTTTGAAGAAATTAAAACACAGAAGCTATCCTAACATAATCTTCCTTGATTAACCAATTTCTGACCAATGCATACTAATCGGACCATATCTACTTCATACGGACTCCAATTTGAGTGATTCCAGTGGCTAACATTGCATGCCACATATATCTACAATTCTTATGTTAACCATTTATTTTCATTGCCTACAGAATGTTTCCAAAAATTGAAACACATAAGCTATCCTAAAATATTTTTCCAAGATTAACCAATTTCTGACCAATGCTTACTAATCAAACCATATCTACTTCATACGGACTCCAAATTGAGTGAATCCAGTAGATAATATTCCGTGACAAATATTTCTATAATACTTATGTTAACCATATATTTTAATTCCCTACCGAATGTTCCAAAAAATTAAAACACAGAAACTTTCCTAAAATATTCTTACCTGATCAACCATTTTCTGACCACCACATACTAATCGGACCATATCAACTTCATACGGACTCCAAATTGAATGATTTTAGTGGTTTAAATTGCATGAAACATATCTCTACAATTCCTATGTCAAAAATTTATTTTAATTCCTTACAAAAAGTTCGAAGAAATTAAAACACAGAAGCTATCCTAACATAAACTTCCCTGATTAACCAATTTCTGACCAATGCATACTAATGGACCATATCTACTTCATACGTTCTCCAAATTGAGTCATTCAAGTGGCTAAAATTCCATGACACATATATCTATAATTCGTATGTTAACCATTACTTTTCATTACCTACAAAATGTTCCCAAAAATTAAAACGCAGAAGCTAACCAAAAATATTCTTCCTTAATTTACCAATTTCTAACCACTGCATACTAATCAAACCATATCTACTTCATACGAACTCCAAATTGATTGATTCCAGTGGCAACAATTCCATGACACATATATCTATAATTCTTATGTGAACTATTTATTTTAATACCCTACAGAAATTTCCCAGAAGTTAAAACACAGAAGGTATCCTAACATATTTTTCCCTGATTAACCAATTTCTGCCACTGCATACTAATCGGACCATATCTACTTCATACGGAATCCAAAATTGAGTGAATCCAGTAGCTAAAATTCCATGACACATATATTTATAATTCTTATTTTAACCATTTATTATAATTCCCTACAGAAAGTTACCTAAAATGAAAACACAGAGGCAATCCTAATTTATTCTTCCCAGATTAACTAATTTCTGACCACTGCAAACTCATCGGACCATATCTATTTCATATGGACTCCAAATTGAGTGACTCCAATCGCTAAAATTCCATGAAACATACATCTATGATTCTTATGTTAACCATTTATTTTAATTCCCTACAGAAAGTTCCCAAAAATTAAAATACAAAAGCTATCATAACATATTCTTCCCTGATGAACCAATTTCTGACCACTGCATACTAATCGGACCATATCTACTTCATACGGACTCCAAATTGAGTGAATCCAGTCACTAAAATTCCATGATACATATATCTATAATTCTTATGTTAGCCATTTATTTTAATTCTATGCAGAAAGTTCCCAAAAATTAAAATACAAAAGTAATCCTAAAATATTCTTCCCTGATTAATCAATTTCTGACCACTGCATACTAATCAGACCATATCTACTTTTTATGGACTTCAATTTGAGTGATTCCAGTGGGTAAAATTGCATGCCACATATATCTATAATACTTATGTTAACCATTTTTTTTCATTCCCTACAGAATGTTTCCTGAAATAAAAACACAGAAGCTATCCTAAAAGTTGTTTCCCTGATTAACCAATTTATGACGACTGTTTATTAATCAGACCATATCTACTTCATACGGACTCCAAATTGAGTGAATCTTATAGCTAAAATTCCATGACACATATATCTATAATTCTTATGATAACCATTTATTTTAAATCCCTATAGAATGTTCCCAAAAATTAAAACACAGAAGCTTTCCAAAAATATTCTTCCCTGATTAACCAATTTCTGACCACTACATACTAATAGGACCATATCTACTTCTTACGGACTCCAAATTGAGTGATTCCAGTGGCTTAAATTGAATGACACATATATCGATACTTCTTATGTTAAACATTTATTTTAATTCCCTATAGAAAGTTCCAAGAAATTAAAACACAGAATCTATCCTAACATATTCTTCCCCGATTAACCAATTTTTGACCAATGCATACTAATTGGACCATATCTACATCATATGTTCTCCAAATTAAGTCATTCTAGTGCCTAAAATTCCCTGAGACATATATCTATAATTCGTATGTTAACCATTAATTTTCATTTCCTGCAAAATGTTCCCTGAAATTAAAATGAAGATGTTATCCGAAAATATTCTTCCCTGATTAACTAATTTCTGACCACTGCATACTAATCGGACGATATCTACTTCATACGGACTCCAAATTGAGTGATTCCTGTTGCTAAAATTGCATGACACATATATCTATAATTCTTATGTGAACCATTTATTTTAATTCCTTACAGAAAGTTCCCATAAATTAAAACACATAAGCTATCCTAACATATTATTCCCTGATTAACCAATTTATAACCACTGCATACTAATCGGAACATATCTACTTCATACGGACTCCAAATAGTGTGAATGCAGTAGCTAAAATTCCATGACACATATATCTATAATTCTTATATTTACCATTCATGTGATCTTAATTAAGCATGATATTAATACCTTTAAACTTTCTTTTTGTTTGATTTAAGTAAAATATAATTAGGAATTAGCTTAGTTTTGGGTTTTGTGTTGTAGGAACAAAGGAAGAAGAAAAAGATAAGAAATGCATGGAAAAATGCTACATTGCAGTGATTCCAGACCTTTTAGCACTGTTTGGTGCATATCTCCCTCATATGAACTCCAATCAAAGTGATTCAAGTGGCTGTGAAACTATAACACAATCCTCTACAAATGTTATGTTGAACACTTGGTCAAATTCGGGACATTTCATAGCGTTGCAGAACTCGCCAATCAGAATCATAGTGCACCAGGTTGAATTCTGACCTTTGGTCACTACTTTTAGAATCTCTCCTTCAATTTAGATTGGATTAAGGTGATTCCAGCGGCTATGGAAATAAGAGACCTAGATCTACAACTTTTGTGTTTGGTACTTCGGCAAATTCTGGAGGTTTCAGGGGGCCGCGGTGCTTGTAAAAGAACACCGCGGCACTGTATCATTGAAGGTTCGGAGGGCCGCGACGCACCCTATCACGCCGCGGCATTTGTTGCCCAGAAGCACCGGGCACCGTGGCGCCCGAGCGTTAGAATCTAGAGTTCACTAGAGCTAGCCTAGGCACCGCGACTCCCCGTCAGAAGCTTTCAGGAGCGCCACAGCTCCCGTGTAGCGTGCCCCGGCGCCTGCCGCCGCACCAGTTCGCTGAATTCATGTTTTTTAGGGTTTCTTGACTCCAATTGAAGCCCGATGGGCCGGGATTTGACCTAGAAACACTCCTACTTCAATTAGGAGGAGTGAATCTATAAAAAGGTAGTAAAGCAAGCAGAGAAATCATCGAATCCTTCATCAAAGTTCTTCAATTCTTCTCTATATTTTTTTATGGCCCTGGGTGGCTAGTTCTTTTTAGTTGGTTGAGGTAGATTGAAACCTTAAGGGATATTCATGCATTGTGAGATATAGACTTGATTTTATTATTTAAATTTGAATTGAGTGTTGATTATTCATCTGCTCCTCTTCTCAATGATTATTCATATGACTGCTAGGGAGACCTACTAGTATATTGTATGTCTTAATCTACCGCTGAATTATGTTTTGAACAAAGTCTTCAATTCTGTGATTCGTGAGGCAAATAGGTTTGAGGATTTTGGATTATAAATCATTGAACCTATGATGAATAATTAACTAAATTAGATATAACCGATGTGTTTATATTTGTTTAGCTCTGTCAGTCTCTCTAGTTCTTCATGCGGTTAGTAAGATATGCTTTACCGATGTGCTAAAGGATTGCTTGTTAATTAGGGTTTAATTAGTGCGATTGTCATTAATTTACTAGACTTAAGGAGGAACAGGGTTAGAAACCCAATGATAGATATTCAATTACAGATTGTTTATGTTGTCAATGATCAATGTAATCCCTTGACAGTGGATATCAACTGAAACCAACGCCTTTCTCATTAATTACTCTCTTAATTATTTTCATTATTGTTTACTTTACTTAATTTTCGATTATCAATCCCCCTTTTTCTAATCATAGAAGTTAATATCAGTCTTTGTGGAATCAACCCTTACTCCCACTACTACAAGTTAGTTTTGAGGTAAGGTATTAATTTGGGTGTACTTGCGACAGTATGCACCAAATTTTGGCGCCGTTGCCGGGGACTGCGTCATTACTTTTTGTGATTTTTTGATTTATGCCTGTAACTCGTTCTTCTAGTTCTCAAGATTTACAGTTCAATCCAGATATTGAAAAATCTGTATACAGGCACAGAAGAGAAATTCAAGAAGACGTTGATCAGGATAAGGAGGAAGTGATCATGGCCAGACACCCCACTCTGAAGGAGCTTGCAGCTCCTGATTTGCATCAGCAACCCTTATGCATTACTTTTCCTAATCTTGATGACAATGTTAATTTTGAGTTGAAATCTGGATTAATTCATCTCTTACCAAGTTTTCATGGTCTTGCAGGTGAAGACCCGCATAAATATCTAAAGGAGTTCCATGTGGTATGTACTAGTATGAAGCCCCCTGGAGTAACTGAGGAACAAATAAAACTCAGGGCTTTTCCTTTTTCCTTAAAAGATTCAGCTAAAGATTGGTTGTATTATTTGCCCTCTGGTACTATCACTACCTGGAATGAGATGAAGAGAATGTTTTTAGAACGTTATTTTCCTGCATCTAGAGCCGCTACTATTAGGAAAGAAATATGCGGCATTAGGCAATTGCATGGTGAAATGCTTTATGAATATTGGGAGAGGTTTAAGAAACTTTTTGCAAGCTGCCCACATCATCAGATTAGTGAGCAGCTACTAATCCAATATTTTTATGAAGGTCTTTTGCAGGGAGATAGGAGCATGATAGATGTAGCTAGTTGAGGAGCACTAGTAGATAAAACTCCTGAAGCAACTAGAATCCTGATATCAAATATGGCTGCCAATTCACAACAATTTGGTATTAGGCATGATCCTCCTGTTAGGCATGCCCATGAGGTAAGTACCACTTCTCTATAGAATCAAATATCTGAACTTACTTCTCTTGTGCGCCAAATGGCTACAGGTACACTTCAGCAAGTGAAAGTCTGTGGAATATGTTCAGCGACAGGGCGCCCTACTGATATGTACCCTACACTTTAAGAGGAATCCATAGAACAAGCTAACGGTGCAGGAGGTTTTCCTAGCCAACCAAATAGGTATGATCCGTATTGTAACAACTCCATTTATGTAAATGTAACAAATTTGTTTTTATATTTGTAAAATTCCATGAAGTTATTACTACTTTAATTCTAACCACTTAACTCGTAATAATAATCACTTTAACCACGCATAATTGTTATTAACAGTGATACAATACTGAGTTTCCATACACACTATTATTTTACAAACTACATACCATTATTTTACAAACATTTGTACAAAGATACATATTAGCTCTAATCATCTATGTTGACTACTTCCGGGGACACTGGTGCAGGTGGCACGTCCACCGGAATCTCAGTCACATCTACGACAGATACATCTGAAATAACTGGAAGTTGCCCAAGGTAGGGAACCTCGATCCAACGTACAGAAATAATAAGTGTCATAGAGAAAATCTACATATTTATTCTTCTGAACATGATATGGAAATATAGTGAGAATTAAATCCCAGTAAGTTCAACAATAAATCATAATTTACTATCAATATAGTTCATCATGTCATGTTCAGCTGTATAAACTACAGAAAATATCTTTGGTCACATGAATGCATTATATCTATGCACATAAGAATCATACAATAATGATATGTATGACAGGATTAACTATTTTCAAAATATCATATGATGGCCATTAACTTATTCTCATTTCAAGCTATCCCGGTCAGGGTGAGTATCTTCTACTCTCCGGTACGGGCTTTTCTCGCTCCGTCCGACAAGGGCCACTTTCTCTTTCTTTTCTCATTAACATGATCATAACCGTTGGTAGGGTGTCCCCTACTGGTGCACCACACGGATTGCCATGTGACCGTGCTCATTTCTTTTCTTTTCACAATGATAGCCAAAAATATGCTTTCAATAACAAGTATGTTCATCAAAATATAACAATTACCATAAATCATTGGTAATCATGCCATTAACATAACCATTTCAAATATCACTTTATAAAATATTTCTATGTCAGAATTTCACACTTAAGATGGTAAAAAGTTCATACAATTGCAATGGCTATGGCATATACTAGTCATTTATTATTTTCATTTATAAGATTGGTCTTCTTTTTTAAATATTAATTGTATTTCCTTATTTTCTTGATGTAGGTTTTCATCATATCTAACCTTCTCTTTATGCTTGGCCTTTAGTCATTTTATTCTTATTCATATTTGATTAACCGTTCTCTGACCATTGCTTACTAATCAGGCCATATCTACCTCATCTGGACTCCAAATTGAGCGATTCTAGTGGCTAAAATTCCGTTAAACATATATCAATTATTCTTATGTTAACCATCTATTTTAATTTACTACAGAAAGTTTTCAAAAATTAAAACACAGAAGCTATCCTAACATATTCTACCCTAATTAACCAATTTCTAACCACAGCATACAAATCGGAATATATCTACTTCATACAGACTCCACATTGAATTATTCCAGTGGATACAATTCCATGACACATATATCGATAATTTTTATGTTAACCATTTATTTTAATTCCCTACAGAAAATTCCCAGAAATTATAACACAAAATCTATCCTAACATATTATTCCCTGATTAATCAATTTTTGACCATTGCATACTAATCAGACCATATCCACTTCATACGGACTCCAAATTGAGTGATTTTAGTGGCTAATATTCCATGACACATATATCTATAAATATTATGTTAACCATTTATTTTAATTCCCTACAGAAAGTTCCTAGAAATTAAAAAATAGAAGCAATCCTAACATATACTTCAATGATTAACAATTTGCTGACCACTACTTACTAATAAGACAATATCTACCTCATCTGGACTCCAAATTGAGTGATTCTAGTGGCTAAAATTTCGTGACACATATCTTAATAATTCTTATCTTAACCATTTATTTTAATTCCTACAGAAAGTTCCCAGAAATTAAAACATAGAAGCTATCCTAACATACTCTTCCGTGATTAACCAATTTCTGACCACTGCATACAAATTGGACCATATCTACTTCATACAAACTCCAAATTGAGTGATTCCAGTGGCTACAATTCCATGACACATATATCTATAATTTTGATGGTAACCATGTATTTTAATTCCCTACAGAAAGTTCCCTGAAATAAAAACGTAGACTCTATCCTAACATATTTTTCCCTGATTAATCAATTTTTGACCACTGCATACTAATCAGACCCTATCCACTTCATATGGACTCCAAATTGAGTGATTTTAGTGGCTAATATTCCATGACACATATATATATAATTATTATGTTAACCATTTATTTTAATTCCCTACAGAAAGTTCCTAGAAATTAAAAAACAGAAGTAATCCTAACATATACTTCAATGATTAACAGTTTGCTGACCATTGCTTACTAATCAGACAATATCTACCTCATCTGGACTGCAAATTAAGTGATTTTAGCGACTAAAATTCCGTAAAACATATCTTAATAATTCTTATCTTAACCATTTACTTTAATTCCTACAGAAAGTTCCCAAAAATTAAAACACAGAAGCTATCCTAACAAACACTTCCGTGATTAACCAATTTCTGACCACTACATACAAATCGGAACATATCTACTTCATACAGACTCCAAATAGAGAGATTCTAGTGGCTACAATTCCATGACACATATATCTACAATTTTTATGTCAACCATTGTTTTTAATTCCCTACATAAATTCCCTGAAATTAAAACATAGTATCTATCCTAACATATTCTTTCCTGATTAATCAATTTTTGACCACTGCATACTTATCAGACCATATCCACTTCATACGGACTCCAAATTGAGTGATTTTAGTGGCTAATATTCCATGACACATATATATATAATTATTATGTTAACCATTTATTTTAATTCCCTACAGAAAGTTCCTAGAAATTAAAAAACAGAAGCAATCCTAACATATACTTCAATGATTAATAGTTTGCTGACCACTCTCATCTGGACTCCAAATTGAGTGATTCTAGCGGCTAAAATTCCGTGACACATATCTTAATAATTCTTATTTTAACCATTTATTTTAATTCCTACAGAAAGTTCCCAGAAAATAAAACACAGAAGCTATCCTAACATACTCTTCCGTGATTAATCAATTTCTGACCATTGCATACAAATCGGACCATATCTACTTCATACAAACTCCAAATTGAGTGATTCTAGTGGATACAATTCCATGACACATATATCTATAATTTTTATGGTAACCATTTATTTTAATTCCCTACAAAAAGTTGCCTAAAATTAAAACATAGAATCTATCCTAACATATTCTTCCCAGATTAACCAAATTCTCACCACTGCAAACTAATCAGACCATATCTACTTCATACGGACTCCAAAATGAGTGATTCCAGTGGCTAATATTCCATGACACATATATATACAATTTTTATGTTAACCATTTATTTTAATTCCCTATAGAAAGTTCCCAAAAATTAAAACACAGAAGCAATACTAACATATTCTTCATTTATTAACCGTTTTCTGACCACTGCTTACTAATCAGACCATATCTACCTTATCTGAACTCCAAATTGAGTGATTGTAGTGGCTAAAATTCTGTAACACATATATTAATAATTCATATGTAAACCATTTATTTTAATTCATACCAAAAGTTCCCAGAAATTAAAACACAGAAGCTATCCTAACAAATTCTTCCCTGATTAACCAATTTTTAACCACTGCATACAAATCGGACCATATCTACTTCATAAGGAATCCAATTTGAGTAATTCCAAAGGGCTAAAATTCGAGGACACATATATCTATAATTATTTTGTTAACTATTTATTTTAATTCAGTACAGAAAGTTCCCAGAAATTAAAACACAGAAGCTATCCTAACATATTCTTCCCAGATTAACTAATTTCAAACCACTGCATACAAATCAAACCATATCTACTTCATACAGACTCCAAATTGAATGATTCCAGTGGCTACAATTCCATGACACATACAACTATAATTATTAGGTTAACTACTTATTTTAATTCCCTACAAAAATTTTACAGAAATTAAAACACAGAAGCAATCCTAACAAATTCTTCATTCGTTAACCGATTTCTGACCACTGCTTACTAATCAGACCATATCTTCCTCATCTGGATTCCAAATTGAGTGATTCTAGTGGAGAAAATTCATTGACACATATATATATAATTCTTATGATAACCATTTATTTTAAATCCCTACAAAAAGTTACCAGAAATTAAAACACAGAAGCTATCCTAACATATTATTCCCTCATTAACCAATTTCTAACCACTACAAACCAATCGTAACATATCGACATCATATGTACTCCAAATTGAGTGATTCTAGTTGCTACAATTCGACGACACATATATCTATAATTTTTATGTTAACAATTTATTTTAATTCCCTACAAAAAGTTCCCAGAAATTAAAACACAGAATCTATCTTAACATATTCTTCCTGGATTAACCAATTTCGGACGACTACATACTAATCAGACCATATCTGCTTCATACTATTAGCAAATTTTGTGATTAAAGTGGAAAAAATTCCATGAAACATATATCTATAATTCTTATGTTAACTATTCATTTTAATTCCCTACAGAAAGTTCCCAGAAATTAAAACACTTAAGCAATCCTAAAATATTCATATTTGATTAACCGTTCTTTGACCATTGCTTACTAATCAGACCATATCTACCTCATCTGGACTCCAAATTGAGTGATTCTAGTGGCTAAAATTCTGTGAAACATATATCAATTATTCTTATGTTAACCATCTATTTTAATTTACTACAGAAAGTTTCCAAAAATTAAAACACAGAAGCTATCCTAACATATTCCTCCCTGATTAACCAATTTCTAACCACTGCATACAAATCCGACCATATCAACTTCATACGGACTCCAAATTGAGTGATTGCAGTGGCTACAATTCCATGACATATATATCTATAATTTTGATGTTAACCATTTATTTTAATTCCTTACAGAAAGTTACCAAAAAATATAACACAAAATCTGTCCTAACATATTCTTCCCTAATTAACCAAATTCTGACCCCTGCATACTAATCCGACCATATCCACTTCCTACGGACTCCAAATTGAGTGAATCCAGTGGATAATATTCCATGACATATATATATATATAATTATTATGTTAACCATTTATTTTAATTCACTTCAAAAAGTTCCCAAAAATTAAAACACGGAAGCAATCCTAACATATTCTTCATTGATTAACCGTTTACTGACCACTGCAAACTAATCAGATAATATCTACCTCATCTGGACTCCAAATTGAGTGATTCTATTGGTTAAAATTCCAAATATATTAAAAATTGTTATGTTAACCATTTATTTAAATTCCTACAGAAAGTTCCCATAAATTAAAACACAGAAGCTATCCTAACATATTCTTCCCTGATTAACCAATTTCTAACCACTGCATACAAATCGCACCATATCTACTTCATATGGACTCCAAATTGAGTGATTCCAGTGGCTACAATTCCATGATACATATATCTACAATTTTTATGTTAACCAATTATTTTAATTCCCTAGAGAAAGTTCCTTGAAATTAAAACACAGAATCTATCCTAACATATTCTTCCCTGATAAACCAAATTTTAACCACTGCAAACTAATTTGACCATATCTACTTCTTATGGACTCCAAATTGAGTGATTCCAGTGGCTAATATTTCATGACACATATATCTATAATTCTTATGTTATCCATTTATTTTAATTCCCTACAGAAAGTTCCCAAAAAGTTAAACACAGAAGCAATCCTAACATATTCTTCATAGATTAACCATTTTCTGACCACTGCTTACTAATCAAGTTATATCTACCTCATCTGCACTCCAAATTTAGTGATTGTAGTGGTTAAAATTCTGTGACACATATATTAATAGTTATTATGTTAACCATTTATTTTAATTCATACAGAAAGTGCCCAGAAATTAAACACAGAAGCTATCCTAACATATTCTTTCCTGATTAACTAATTTCTAACCACTGTATACAAATCGAACCATATCAACTTCATACGGACACCAAATTGAGTGATTCTAGTGTCTAAAATTCCAGGTCACATATATCTATAATTCTTATGTTAACTAGTTATTTTAATTCTCTACAAAAAGTTCACAAAAATTAAAACACAGAAGCTATCCTATCATATTCTTTCCTTATGATCCAATTTCTAACCACTGCATACAAATCGGACCATATCTACTTCATACGGACTCCCAATTGAGTGATTCCAGTGGCTACAATTCCCTTACACATATATCTATAATTCTTAGGTTAACTATTTATTTTAATTCCTTACAAAAAGTTCCCAAAAAATAAAACACAGAAGAAATCCTAACATATTCTTCCTTGAATAACTGTTCGCTGACCACTTCTCACTAATCAGACCTTATCTACCTCATCTGGACTCCAAATTGAGTGCTTCTAGTGGCTAAAATTCCGTGACACATATATATATATAATTCTTATGTTAACCATTTATTTTTAAAATAAACATTTATTTTAATTCCCTACAGATTGTTCCTAGAAATTAAAACACATAAGCTATCCTAAAATATTCTTCCCTGATTAACCAATTTCTGACAATTGTTTACTAATCAGACCATATCTACTTCATACAGACTCCAAATTGAGTGATTCGAGTGGCTAAAATTACATGACACATATATATATAATTCTTGAGTTAACCATTTCTTTTAATTCCCTAAAAAAGGGTCCCAAAAATAAAAAGACATAAGCTAACCTAACATATTCTTCCTTGATTAACCAATTTCTGACCACTGCATACTAATCAAACAATATCTACTTCACACGGACTCCAAATTGAGTGATTCCAATGGAACAATTTCCATGAGACATATATCTATAATTCTTATGTTAACCATTTATTTTAATTCCCTACAGAAAGTTCCCTAAAATTAAAACACAGAATCTAACCTAACATATTGTTCTCTGATTAACCATTTTCTGACCACTGCATACTAATCAGACCATATCTACTTCATACAGACTCCAAATTGAGTGATTCCAGTGGATAAAATTCTCTGACACATATATCTATAATTCATTTTTTAACCATTTATTTTAGTTCCCTACAGAAAGTACCCAGAAATTAAAACACAGAATCTATCCTAGCATTTTCTTCCCTGATTAACCATTTTTTGACCACTGCTTACGAATCAGACCATATCTACCTCATATAGACTCCAAATTGAGTGCTTCCTATGGCTAAAATTCCGCGATACATATATCTATAATTTTTATGTTAACCATTTATTTTAATTCCCTTGACAAAGTTCCCTGAAAATAAAATACTGAAGCTATCCTAACATAGTCTTCCCTGATTAACCATTTTCTGACCACTGCATACTAATCGGGCAATATCTACTTCATACAGAATCCAAATTGAGTGATTCCAATGGATAAAATTCCATGACACATATATCTATAATTTGTATGTTAACCAATTATTTTAATTCCCTACAAAAAGTTCCCTGAAATTAGAAAAAATAATCTATCCTAACATATTCTTCCCTCATTAACCAATTTCTAACCACTGTATAATAATCGGATCATATCTACTTCATACTATCTCCAAATTGAGGGATTTCAGTGGAAAAAATTCCATGATACATATATCTATAATTCTTATGTTAACAATTCATATGGCAAAAATCTATATTTTTTAATGCTCAGCCATATCACGGCTTTTAATTTACTCATTTGCTATCTGCATAGTGACCGATCGACTACAGTCACAATAAGTGATCAGGGAATATGAATACATCACCCTCCTACCCCCTCACATTACCACTGTCACCCGATTGGAGCGGCCCTCGTTTGGCTCACTCAGGCTAATAGGGCGTCCCCTACTCGGTACCGTCTCAAGCCATACAACCCGTCGGTATTCATCCATACATATAAATGTATATATATAAATTCATATAACTATCAAGCAACTCGTCATGAGCTCTACGCTTGCCATTTAATTACTTTCATAATATAATGCACCATTTTTTATACCAAATTATTAATAATTATTCATCACATACCAATATTCCAGATAATTCATTTTAAATCAAATAAAGATAAAGAGTAATTTTTGATACCAAAATCATCATTTTAAAAGTACTTTTCTTGACTATATGTTTCTTAAAAATATTATAACAAACAAGATTATTTTTAGACATAAAACAGTGAAAAGTATGATAATCCAGCACCCAACACGGCCTGGTCATGTTCAAGACATGTCCGTGCTTGAAAAATACTTCAAACATGCTTAAAAACATCCCCAAACACGGTCTACCCGTGTTGAAGCAACCTAAAACACGGCCTGGCCGTGTTTTGTGACCTTTCTTCACTTATTCCATCATATCTCCCTAATACAAACTCCGATTGAGGTGATTTCAAATCCTATAGGAAGCGAAGAAAAATATATCCAACTTTTATGTGTATATTTGCTTCAAATTCTCTACGGATTGTTCCCAAAAAATTAAAATTAAAATACTTATTTTTACTATCCCGAATTCCGACCTCTTCTCAATTAATCAGCCTTATCTCCCTCATATGAACTCCAAATTAAGTAATTCTAAAGCCTATAGATCCGTAAGACATATATATACAATTCACATGTTGACCATTTCTTTAAATTCCTTACCGAAGTTTCCCAGAATTCCAAAAACCGAAGCTTCCCCAATTATTCCGAAATTCAGCTTAATTTATCTTCTCCTTTGATTTTCTTTTATATAATCCCATGCATCCATATGCATGTCCAAACATCCAAAATAGAATTTCATATAAATATCCAGACCACATGTTATCCAAAATCATATCTAAACAAATCTAAAAATGTATATATAATTTTGTACAAAAATTTAGTAGAAGATGTTAAACCTACCTCAAATTCCTTTAAACCCGGTGCTTGATTCCTTGATTTCTCTTTACTCTTCCTTCTCCTTCTTCTTCCTTTTTCTCTTCTTCTTCTTCCCCTTTCTTTTTGTCCTTTTCTTTTTCTTCTCTTTTCTTTTTCTCTTTTTCTTTTTCTTCTCTTTCCCTCCGTCACTCCCTCCCCTTCTCCTTCTTATCTTCCTATTATTTTATTTATTTTATTTTATTTTTTCCCTACTTACCCCCTACCTACCACCTCTTTATCTCCAAAATACCCTTGCCATCATCCATAATTACACTAATGTCATCCCCATTAATTACATAAATTAAATGTCATTTTAACCATTCCTACTATCTTATTTCACTTAAGTAAAAATAATTTAATCCTCCCATGAGATCCAAAATCCGTTCTCCTCTCTGAAAAAAAAAATTTCAATTAGTAACTTAAGAAAAAAAATCGAGGATGTTACAGTTCTTCCCCCCTAAAAAGAATTTTGTCCTCAAAATTCAAGGTTTACCTGTTTTCAAATAGTTGTGGATACTTCTGTCTCATGTCATCTTCCCTTTCCCATATGGCTTCTTCCATTGTTAAACTCTCCCAACCTACCTTCACCAATGGAATGGTTTTATTTCTCAACTGTTTCACTTCTTTATCCAGAATTACTATCAGCCTCGGTCGGTAGGTTAGATTCTCGTCTACAGCTATTATTTCTTCTTGAATTATGTGCGACGGATCTGGTAGATACTTTTGAAGTTGAGAAACATGGAACACATCATGCAGATTTGATAAATGCAGAGGAAGTGAAATATGATACACCAATGACCCTATCCTTTTCAGAATTTGATAAGGTCCTAAATATCTCGGACTCAATTTATTAATTTTCATTGCTCGGCCAATTCTGATAGTAGGAGAAATTTTCAAGAACACATGCTCACCTTCTTGGAATTGTATCGGTCTCCTTCTCCTATCGAAATAGCTCTTTTGTCGACTCTGAGCTGTTCGCATTTTATCTCGAATTATCTGTATTTTCTCAGAAGTATGTTGCACTAACTCGGGCCCCAATAACCTTTTCTCCCCAACTTCATTCCAACATAATGGCGATTTACATCTCCTACCATACAAAGCTTCATATGGTGCCATTCCGATACTAGAATGATAACTGTTATTATACGCAAACTCAGCCAATGACAGATATCCATCCCATCCTTTTCCTTGCTCTAGCACGCACGCTCTTAGCATATCCTCTAAAGTATGTATAGTTCTCTTCGTTTGACCATCTGTTTGAGGATGATATGCAGTACTAAAACACAAACGAGTACCAAAAGCTTCTTGTAGTGCTCTCCAAAATTTGGAAGTAAATCGAGGATCTCGATCTGAAATGATACTATTAGGAATTCCATGCAACCGTACAATTTCCTTTATATACAACTGAGCCAACTTATTCAACGAGTAGTTTTTCTTAATGGGTAGAAAATGTGTAGATTTCGTCAGTCTATCAACTATTACCCATATCGCATCATAACCTGTCTGAGTCTTAGGTAATCCAACAATAAAATCCATAGATATACTATCCCACTTCCACTTAGGGATTTCTAAAGGTTGTAACATCTCAGAAGGTTTTTGATGTTCTATCTTCAACTTTTGACAAACCAAACACTTAGACACATATTCAGCAATGTCTCTCTTCATTCCTGGCCACCAGTATAATCTTTTCAAATCTTGATACATTTTTGTAGATCCTAGATGGATTGTATACTTACTTTGATGAGCTTCTTCCAGAATCTTAGTCTTCAAATTCTCTCCTTGTGGTATACATGTTCTGCCCCGGTACATAATAATTCTATCCTCTGACATTGCAAAGTCAAGCTTATCTCTTCAATCCTGTAAAAATTGATCATGTGTCTGCGCTTCTTTAATCTGAGTCTTTAAGTCACTTTCAATTCTTAATTCACTAACAATCAAACTACTAGGGACAATCATAACTGATAATTTCAAATTTCTGAATTCCTCAATTAGCTCCATTTCTTTTATTAGTATTTGACTTAAATGCAACGACTTCTGGCTTAACGCATCAGCTACTACATTTGCCTTCCCTGGGTGATATTTTAATTCAAATTTGTAATCATTAATGAATTCCATCCACCTTCTTTGCCTCATATTCAATTCTTTTTTGTCAAAGAGATACTTTAAACTCTTGTGGTCACTGTATATTTCAAATACAGCTCCATACAAGTAATGTCTCCACATCTTTAGGGCAAAAACTATTGTAGCCAACTCTAAATCATGAGTAGGATAGTTCTCCTCATGCGGTCTCAATTGTTGAGACGTATAAGCAACTACCCTACTTTCTTGCATCAAAACACAACCTAAACCTTTCTTGGAAGCATCTGTATAGACTACAAAGTATCCAGAAGGGTTAGGAACAACTAGAACAGGTGGAGAATTCAATTTGACTTTAAGCTCTTGGAAACTATTCTCGCATTCTTCAGTCCAATTAAAGAGACTTCCTTTTCTAGTCAATCGAGTCAAAGGCAAAGCTATTTGGGAGAATCCCTATATAAACCTTCTGTAATATCCTGCTAAACCCAAGAAACTTCTAATTTCAATCACAGTTTTTGGTCTCTCCCATTTCAGCACTGCTTCAGTTTTACTGGGATCCACCGACACACCATCTTTAGAAATTACGTGACCCAAAAACTTCACTTCTTCCAGCCAAAATTCACATTTTTCCAACTTAACGAAAAGTTTCTTTTCCTTCAAGACTTGAAGTACTAATCGAAGATGCTGATTATGTTCTTCCTCACTCTTAGAGTAGATTAAAATATCATCTATGAACACTACTATGAATTCATCCAAGTAGGGTCTAAAAATGCGATTCATATAGTCCATAAAGACTGCAGGTGCATTTGTGACCCCAAAAGGCATGACTAAAAATTCATAGTGTCCATACCGAGTTCTGAAAGCTATTTTTGGAATGTCTTCTTCTTTAACTCCGATATGATGATATCCTAACCTCAAGTCTATCTTAGAGAAAATAGTAGCTCCATTTAATTGATCTGATAGATCGTCTATTCTAGGCAATGGATAATTATTCTTAATAGTCGCCTTATTCAATTGCTTGTAATCAATAAACAATCTCAAACTGCCATCTTTCTTCTTTACAAACAATACAGGCGCTCCCCAAGGTGATACGCTAGGTTTGATAAAATTCCTTTCTAACAGCTCTTCGATCTGCTTCTTCAACTCTTGTAGTTCCACAAGAGACATTCTATAGGGAGTGATAGAAATAGACCTCGCCTCTGGTGCTAGATCGATGGAAAATTCTACTTCTCTCTTCGGTGGAGGTTTAGAAATTTCAGAGGGAAAAACCTCTGGAAATTCACGAACTACTAGAATCTCAAGGAATTCCCGTTTCATACTCGGGTTGATGGTATACAAGAAAACACATTTCAAATCTGCATCCCTCATCTCCTTATAGAGTCGGTGAGCACTAATAATGCTATACTTTTGGTCATCCGGTGGGTCTGAGAGAAATTCAAAAGTCTTATTGGAGCAATCCAGTAGGACTCAGTTCTGACTTAACCAATCCATACCCAAGATGACATCTATACCGTCTAGAGGTAGACAGATCAGATCCACTACAAAGGATCAGTCATTCAATACAATGGGACAATTCAAACACACTAAAGAGGTAATTATTTTTCCTCCTGTAGTTGTCACCACTGCTAACTCATATGGTAACTTCGCAATAGAGTGTTGTAATTTCCCCACACATTTTTATTGCTATGAAAGAATGGCTTGCACTAGAATCAAACAATGCATTCAAAGACAAATTGTTGATACAACACGTACCTTGCATCAAATCAGGAGCTGTCTTTGTTTCAGCACCGCTCAAGGTGAAAACTCTTCCTGTTGTTTGTTGAGTTCGTGCAATACCTTTCCTATTTCCCAGTGGACAATATCGTAACATGTGTCCCTTCTGTCCACATTGGTAGCAAGTGACTGAATCAAAATAACATGGTTTATTCCCATGGAATTTCTCGCATTTTCTACATTGACCCATTGCCGGATTTTTCAGATAAGGTCTGGGTTCCATAGTTGCTGTTTGTTTACCTCTCATGATATTCTTCCCTCTGGTATTTATATCCATAACTGAGAACTCTCTCTTCCACTTCCACTGAGTCCGCCTCTCCTTTTCATCCTCAACTACTTTTAGACTTGTCGCCAGCATCTGACATTTATTTACCAACGAGGCATATTCCCGAATCTCTAATGCCACCACAACATTTCTAAGCTCCGGGTTCAGTCCTGATTCAAACTTCACTGCCTTCCAAGCTACATCTAGATTATTCTTCAAAGTACTTGAGAACTTAGACAGTTCTTCAAACTTGGTAATATAGTGCTCAATGGTCCCATTTCCCTGTCTAAGCTGGAAAAACTCAATCTCTTTCTCAACTCTCACATTATTGGTAAAATATTTGTTAAGAAAAGTCTCTCGGAACAAGTGCCATGTAATTTCCTTGTCTTGATGTACCAGTAACTCTTTGGCTCCTCTCCACCAGTATTCAGCTTCTTCCTTCAGCATATATGTCCCAAAATTGACTTTCTGCTCATCAGAACAATTTAGAACTTCAAAAATCTTCTCAAGTTCCGTTAGCCATCTCTCAGCAACTATTGGGTCATATGCACCCACAAAAGACGAAGGTCGCGTTCCCATAAATTTAGACCATCCATTACCATTTCCAATTCTGTTTCCATTTCGATTTCTTTCATTTCCCCTAACCTTGTCATCATTATTAATATTCTGAAGATGCTGTAGAATCTTATTTGTAGCAGCTGCTTGAGCTTGAATAGCTACGGCTATGTTATTTAAGGTAGCATCTGCGCTGCCTGACAGATTCCTTCTTGGTGGTGCCATAACTCACTGTATTAGTAAAGCAAAATATTAGTCACTATTGAGGTGATCAAGCTCAACAGCAGTTCAAAATTTTACAGTAGTTATCACACTACACAAGATTATAAACAGGAAATACTAGTACTTTCCTACTGTATTTATCCGCTACCTTATACAACGTTTCCACATAACAATTCAAGACTCCTTTAAGTCAATCTCTGTAACCACCCACCCCATGGTCGCCTAAGATCGACCGCTCTGATACCAACTTTGTAACGCCTGGGTTTTTTTTTCCGATACGCATGTTAATTACGCCATATGTATAAACACAATATATACATATTTATTACAAACCTCATACATGTTATAATTATACAATACAACATTTCAAAACACAATATACATGTTTACATATATATTACAAACCTCACACATATTATATTTATACAATACAACATTTCAGTACATAATTAAGAGTCTTTATACAGCACTTCACCCTTGAAATACAAAGGGTGAGGAGGTGGTGCTGACATCTAGATCTCCATTAGTAACGTCATTTTGTGTTGCATCTCATTTCTTTTTATCTGAACATAACACCACAATAATAGTGAAAACAAAGGTTCCGAGTAGATTTAACATAAATAAAATATGATGAGAAAACAGGAGTTATGTTCAGCTGTATAAGCTACAGAAAAATATCAAAATTTTGAGATAAAATCAAAATTTTTGTTTATGCATAATTATCATACTACACATGCACTAAAAATCTATATTTTTTAATGCTCAGCCATATCACGGCTTTTAATTTACTCATTTGCTATATGCATAGTGACCGATCAACTACAGCCACAATAAGTGATCAGGGAATATGAGTACATCACCCTCCTGCCCCCTCACATTACCACTGTCACCCAGTTGGAGTGGCCCTCCCTTGACTCACTCAGGCTAATAAGGTGTCCCCTACTCGGTACCGTCTCAAGCCATACAACCCGTCGATATTCATCCATACATATAAATGTATATATATATATATATATATATATATATATATATATATATATATATATATATATATATATTCACATAACTATCAATCAACTCGTCATGAGCTTTACGCTTGCCATTTAATTACTTTCATAATATGATGCATCATTTTTTATACCAAATTATTAATAATCATTCATCACATACCAATATTCCAGATAATTCATTTTAAATCAAATAAAGATAAAGAGTAATTTTTAATACCAAAATCATCATTTTAAAAGTATTTTTCTTGACTATATGTTTATTAAAAATATTACAACAAACAAGATTATTTTTAAACATAAAACAGTGAGAAGTATGATAATCTAGCACCCAACATGGCCATAATTGAAAAATACTTCAAACATGCTTAAAAACAGCTCCAAACACGGCCTACCGGTGTTGAAGCAACCTAGAACACGGCCTGGCCGTGTTCTGTGACCTTTCTTCACTTATTCCATCATATCTCCCTCATACAAACTCCGATTGAGGTGATTGCAAATCCTATAGGAAGCTAAGACAATTATCTACAACTTTTATGATTATATTTTCTTCAAATTGTCTACCGATTATTCCCAAAAAAATAAAATAAAAATACTTATTTTTACTATCCTAAATTCCGACCTCTGCTCAATTAATCAGCTATATCTCCCTCATATGAACTCCAAATTAAGTAATTCTAAAGCCTATAGATCCGTGAGACATATTTCTACAATTCATAGGTTTACCATTTCTTTAAAATCCTTACCGAATTTTCCCAAAATTCCAACAATCGAAGCTTCCCCAATTATTCCGAAGCACAGAAGTCATCCTAAAATATTCTTTCCTGATTAACCAACTTCTGACCACTGCATACTAATTGCACCATATCTACTTCATACGGACTCCAAATTGAGTGATTCCAGTGGTAAATTTCCATGACACATATATCTATAATTCGTATGTTAACCATTTACTTAAATTCCCTACAGAAAGTTCCCTGAAATTAAAACACAGACTCTAACCTAACATATTGTTCTCTGATTATCCATTTTCTCACCACTGCATACTAATCAGACTATATCTACTTCACACAGACTCCAAATTGAGTGATTCCAGTGGATAAACTTCCATGACACATATATCTACAATTCGTTTTTTAATCATTTATTTTAATTCCCTACCGAATGTTCCCAGAAATTGAAACACAGAATCTATCCTAACATATTCTTCCCTGATTAACCATTTTTTGACCACTGCTTACTAATCAGACCATATCTACCTCATATAGACTCCAAATTTAGTGCTTCCAGTGGCTAAAATTCCACGACACATATATTTATAATTCTTATATTAACCATTTATTTTAATTCCCTAGAGAAAGTTTTCAAAAATTAAAACACAGAAGCTATCCTAGCATATTCTTCCCTGATTAACCTTTTTTTGACAACTGCATATTAATCAGACAATATCTACTTCATACGGACTCAAAATTGAGTGCTTCCAGTGGGTAAATTTCCATGACACATATATCTATAATTCGTATGTTAACCAACTATTTTAATTCCCTACAGAAAGTTCCCTAAAATTAAAACACAGAATCAATCCTAACATATTCTTCCCTGATTAACCAATTTCTGACCACTGTATACTAATCAGATAATATCTACTTCATACCAACTCCAAATTGAGTGATTCCAGTGGTAAAAATACCATGACACATATATCTATAATTCTTATGTCAATAATTTATTTTAATTCCCTACAGAAGGTTCCCAACATTTAAAAAACAAAATCTATCCTAACATATTCTTCACTGATTAACCAATTTCTGACCACTGCATACTAATCTGATCATATCTACTTCATACGAACTCCGAATTAAGTGATTCAAGTGGGTAAAATTCCATGACACATACATCTATAATTCTTATGTTAACTATTTATTTTAATTCCCAATGGAAGGTTTCCAAAAATTAAAACACCGAAGCTAACCTAACATATTCTTCCCTGATTAACCAATTTCTGACCACTGCATAGTAATCGGACCATATCTACTTCATAGAGACTCTAAATTAAGTGATTCCAGTGGGTAAAATTCCAAGACACATATAACTATAATTCATTTGTTAACCATTTCTATTAATTCTGTAATAACCCTTTGCTAATAAAACCTTTAAAGGTTAAGTACAAACAATATGAAACAAGGAAGTTGAGAACAACGTAAAATTTTAGAGCGTTTCTTACCTTTCTTCTGATCTTTCTTCACTCATATAAGCATAACTCTCTCATATGAAATCTAAATTAAGTGATTCTAATTTCTGTTGACCGATAAGACATATATCTACAACTTTGATGTTGGGAACTTTTGCTAAGTCAGTGAATATTATAGTACTAAGAGGCAAAAATTGCAGCGTAGTGTGGTCTGGAACTTCTCTCACTATTTTATTCATAACTCCTTCATATGAACTTCAAATTAGGTGATCTAAGTGGCTAATGAAAGTTAAGAGAAAGGGCTACAAGTTCATGTTGGATGTTTTGTCAAATTCGGCAAATAGTAGGGTGCACAGTGGCACTGAAACACGACCATGCTCCAGGACACGGCCAGGCCGTGCTTCGGGCTGCTCCTGCGTTTTTCAGTAGCCTCCTCCCCTTTTCCTTCATTTCTCCTTCATCTGAACCCTCCCTCTCTCTCTCTCTATAATTTTCTCCACCTTCTCTCTAAGATATATTGTAACAACCTTTTTTTTTCCTTTATTATTATACAATATTGAGTTCACATACATGTCATTAATCAAAACATACGTATAACATATCAAACATATAGATATTTACATCTTGTTTATTTTGGTTGACCAATTCCGGAGATACAGGTGCGGGTGGTTGCACCTTCACCGGGATCTGAGCCAACTCGACCACAAACATCTTATTTGATTCTAAAATCTTCCCAACATAAAGTAACTCGATCCAATGTGCACTAAAAGCCAGAGCCTTAGAAACAAAAGCTGCATAAATAATTTTCTGAACATGATATGGAAATATAGTGAGAATTAAATCCCAGTAAGTTCAACAATAAATTATCATCAGTAAAGCTCATCACGTCATGTTCAGCTGTATAAACTACAGAAAATATCTTTAGTCACATGAATGCATTATATCTATGCACATAAGAATCATACTGTAATGATATGTATGACAGGATTAACCATTTTCAAAATATCATATGATGGCCATCAACTTATTCTCATTTCAAGCTACCCTGGTCAGGGTGAGTATCCTCTACTCTCCGGTACGGGCTTTTCTCGCTCCGTCCGACATGGCCCACTTTCTCTTTCTTTTCTCATTATCATGATCATAACCGTTGGTAGGGCGTCCCCTACTGGTGCACCACACGGATTGCCATGTGACCATGCTCATTTCTTTTCTTTTCACAATGTTAGCCAAAAATATGCTTTCAATAACAAGTATGTTCATCAAAATATAACTATTACCATAAATCATTGGTAATCATGCCATGAACATAACCATTTCAAATATCACTTTATAAAATATGTCCATGTCAAAATTTTACACTTAAGATGGTAAGAAGTTCATACAATGGCAATGGCTATGGCTATACTAGTCATTTATTAAGATTCATCTTCTTTTTTAAATACTAATTTTATTCCTTTATTTTTCTTGATGCAGGTTTTCATCCTATCTAACCTTCTCTTACTAATCAGAGCATAACTCCCTCAATTTAACTCTGATGTAGGTGATCTTGGTGTCCATTTCAAGATAAAACAATTATCTAAAACTATTATGTTGAACATTGTAGCGAAAAAATTAAGAAATGAAGGTGATATTACTCCCTCAAAGTACAGAATAGTTCCTCTCGGATAGGTTCTGACCTTTACTGACTAATTAGACCATATCTCCCAAATTGGAACTCCAAATTGCGTTATTCCAGTTGGTAAAAATCCATGAGCCATATATCTATAATTGTTATGTTGGTGCGCTATTTTAATTCCCTACAGAATATTCCCAGAAATTCAAAAACTAAAGCATTAATAACATACTCTTCCCTGAATAAACATTTTCTGACCTCTGCTTACTAATCGGATCATATCTACCTCATATGAACTCCAAATTGCATAATTCCAGTGGGTATATTTCCATGAGACATAGATATATAACTTTCAGGTTAACCATTTATTTTAATTCCATACAGATAATTCCCAGAAATTAAAATACAAAAGCTGTCCTAACATAATCTTCCCTGATGAACCATTTTCTGACCTTGGCTAACTAATCGGACCATATCTACCACATGTGAACTCCAAATTGAATGATTCCAGTGGATAAAAATCCATGACACACATATCTTTAATTCTTATGTTAACCATTTATTTTAATTCCCTACCAATAATTCCCAGAAATTAAATTACCGAAGCTATCCTAACATATTCTTCCCTGATGATTCATTTTCTGACCTTTGACTACTAATCAGACCACAGCTACCTCATATGGACTCTAAATGGAATGATTCCAGTGGGTGAAAATCCGTGACACATATATCTTTAATTCTTATGTTAACCATTTATTTAAATGCCTTATAGATTGTTCCCAGAAATTAAAATACCAAAGCTTAAAATTCTGTCAACCATAGCCATATCCATGCAGAACTATCTACACCAACCTAAGTATTCAAACATACATCACATGCAAGATCAATATGCAACATGATATAGCAACATCCATGACCAATCATCAAAGTTCTAAGATCAAAATCTCATATAAATATTATGAGTTTCAAAGGTTTTCTTCAAAAAGAAATATTGTTAAACTTACTTGGAGCACTTAGTCTCCTAGACTTCTCCTTCTTCTTTCTTCCTTTCTTCCTCTCCTTTCCTCACACTACCTTGCTTCTATTTTTGCTCTCCCTCACTTGGACGAAATTCTAATGTTGTAAGGGTAGGTTTTCTTATATAGACCACCAAATAATTCACCTTTCATGATCATGGGTCTACCTTATCACAATTAGGATACACTTTGTTGAATTTTTGGAAAACAAACAACTTATGTTCTTGTCTTCCTCTTCCTTAGTCAAGATATGCATAGAAAAAGGAGATTTGTATTTTGAAAATTATGATGATATGTTCTTAAGATATGGGGCAAGATCCCTTTGATTTAGGGATTCATTTCCTTTTTCTTTTGTCTTAATCAAGTATGATAGATTTGCCTTTTTAAGTGGCAAATTTCTAGCCCTTGAATTTTCCTTACTTAACTAAAATTATTTGTGTAGGATAATGATGTTTTGTCATAATGCTATGTATTATTACCCACTTGCTAAAGTTATGAATGTAGGATATAGATGTTTTTGTCCTAAAGCCTTGTATTATTATGCCACTTGCCAAAATGATGAATGTAGAATCACACCACTTGTCAAATTTTTGTCTTAATGCCATGTCACTTAATCTTGATTACACTAATATTTCATCACTTTAATTTTATTTTTATTTTTATTTTTCCTCTTGGGTTTGGGCTCATTCTTGCCCATTTTCCTTACTTTGGTTAAAATTCTTCCTTTCATAATGGGCTTGGTCACATTTTCATGATTTTTGGGCTATCGGTCCAATTTCTATATCCTAGTCCAAGTCTATGTTTTATTTCTTCCTTGGCCTATCCTATTGGCTTGCTAAAAATTCATGTGAAGTAGAAAAACTCTATATGAAATGTCTATAGGTTAAAGCCCAATTACGGGTGGAGATACTAAACTCAGTAACTTTTGCTCTTAAATTAAGAAAGATTACCCTAATCCGATCTTCTTGAAATTTTAAGACCTTTACTTACTTCACAAAAATTTATCTTTCTTTACCTAAGAATTTCACCTTTCTTTAACATGTTTATTTCTAATATTTCCTCTTAGGTTTTCTTTCTTTACCTATTCCATTAATATTAGAACATTTCTATGCATATATGTAAGGTGAAGAATTTCTAAGGAAAATATCTAAAAATTACGGGATGTTACATTCTTCCCCCCTTTAAGAAATTCGGTCCCCGAATTTCAATCCATCCTACCACATGTAGGGATTGAAATTAAGGCATTATTCAGAGTTACCAAGCTTATTACCTAAATAATTAGAGATATCTTTTCTGTATGACATCTTTACTTTTTAATATGTCTATTCACTTGAGTGATTTTGCCATATAACTTAACCATAAGGATTTCTTTCAATCATAAGTTCTTCAATTGATATCCTCTAGCCCGTATGGATATATCTATGGGTCGATATTAGAAAACACACATATAAAGGAACATATACACCTTCATATTGTGTAACTATCTTTTCTTATTCCAAACTTCTATCAAGTCAATTTTTTTTTTTTATATATCAACATCATCCCCTGAATATCATCATCTTACTCTATCATCTATTTTTATCCTCAAATCCTTTAATCAATATGTTAAACATACGTAGCAATAAATTCTTCAAACCTTTAATAACGTTTATGTACCATTGACGCATGTCTAATAATTCCAACTTACCTCATCACAGTAATTCTATACAAGCTTATTAACACCATTAAACTCATTGTCAAAAATTTCAATTATTTCTTCTATCATATCCAAAAGCACCTCATTCTAGCTTATGCCAATCCCATTTAATTCACCCAATCATTTGAAGAAGATTTGTGTTTTTTTTTTCCTAACAATTACTCATACATGAATTCTCAATTCCAACATAATTCACATCCTAGATACTAGACTCAATTTAGCATGATATAATCCTTTAACACAAATATCTTGATAACCTACATTATTTTCGGACATGGTTCTCAGAATATTCTCTATATTTCCAAATTAAGAGTTCAAAGACTAACTTAAATCCTACTTCCTATATTTTATTCCTCGAGAACTTCAACACCACTAATTCTCTTAATTACATTCGTCAAAACACCATAAGACCATCATCCGTCCATTCTTTTCAAACTTTTCATTACTTTAACCTACTAACAACTTAGACACCATAATAACCGAGTTTCAAAGAAAATAAATTATCTTTCATTGCAATGAGGGAAAATAACCTTGCATTTAATGCCAACCGTTAATGAGTGAAACAGACGAAAAGCATAATAGAGAATGGTGCCAAAAGCGAAAGTCAAAAGTTTTGACAAAGCATTGAAAAATATTAAAATCGGTGGCTGCAATTCTTGAAAATTTGTAAACAAAATCTATCTATGATTTCAACAAAAATCGGTGGCCGCAAATTTTGAATATATGTGTCAGAATCTACTTTAAATCTATTGGTATTTGGTGGAAAGATATCACATGGAAAAAGAAACATTTCTGAGCTTATAAAAGTCTGTGAAAATCAAAGAATGTGTAGTTAACTGGTAAGATGCAGTTGATTGCTTCAAAATAGATGTAATCAATCAACTGTAAATTAACCAGTCCAAATTAAAATTTCTCAAAATAGCTAGTCGACTTAATAATACTGATAGTCGACTGGCGAAAACATTGAGAATACAAAATAAATAATTTGATTGCATTTTTTTTCCAATGACGGCTATCACCTACAACTTTTCTACAAGAATCAAAACATCAATGCTTCATCAAAGACAACAAGATAAAGACAGATTTCTGGTGATATCTTATCTTATACTCTTTATGTGCTTAATATGGGTCACAGTCATACTACTGTACATATACATGCTTGCCGTCATTTTTTTTTTTACCTTTAATTTAGTTGATATCCACCAATCACTCACATAGTTGTTCTAATAATACCCGGCCTATTCGCATAGCTATTATAAATATGCCCTTCTCTGAGTTCTATAAATACTTACATTAGTATCTTTGTCTATTCTCAAAGTTAAGGTGATAGAAATTATGGAAGGAACCGCATTCCGTCAGTTTCGAAATATCTGTGTCTTTTGTGGTTCCAGTCCTGGAAAAGATGAGGAGTATGTTAAAGCAGCACAAAATCTGGGTATGGTGTTGGCTAAGAGAAAAATTCATTTAGTGTATGGTGGAGGTAACTGTGGGTTAATGGGGTGCGTGGCTACAGCTGCACATGCAGGGGGATGCCAAGTTCTAGGTATTATTCCTACAGCTCTAGCTACATCCAGCAATATAGGGAAGACAATTGGGGAAGAATATATGGTAGTTTCCATGCATGAACGCATGGCTAGAATGATGAGCAATGCTGAAGCCTTCATTGCCTTACCAGGTGGTTTTGGTACTTTAGAGGAGATTTTCCAAATAGTCTCTTGGGCACAACTAAATATGCATCACAAACCGATAGGTTTGTTAAATGTTAATCACTTCTTTGATGGTTTGTTATCTTTTCTAGATCAAGCTGTGGAACAGAGGTTTATCTCACACTCAGCACGACAAATTCTCATCTCAGCTTCAAATGTTGAGGAGTTGATTGATGCTTTACAAGCCTATGTTCATGTACCTGATCTAACTATTACTCCAGTAGAATGGACGGCAGATAACCGCAGGAAGCGTAAATTGGATTTGGATCTTCATCTTTAAATGTAGTAAAACGTAGCTATTATTGTACTACTTTTACTTTCTTAGACTCTACTTGTATACCATATTTACCAACCATACTCCTTTAGAGTTGGTAAAACTATCTTTGAATGTTGCTTATGTTCCTCTGAACTTTTGAAATATTCTAGTTATCATTAATAATAAAAAAATTGATACAGGGATGACCTAATTACTATTAATTAAATCTATGAATGTAGCTAAAATATTTGTCAATTTAAATGCATCACCACGAACTCATAATGCCCATAATAAGTCCTACATCCTCTTCTCTTATCCTTAATTAATGTTACTCATATCTCAAATCTATTTGTGGAAAAATATTGAACACCTTATAACTGGTCAAACAGGTAATCTATACGAGCTAATAGGTTTCTATTCTACATTTTTACCTTATTCAACTGTCTACAATCTATGCATAGTCATAGTGATCCATCTTTCTTTTTCACAAATAGAACTAGAGCACTCCAAATAAAAGTACTAGGGCATTTAAATCCCTTGTCTAACAAGTCTTGTAAAATTTTTTTTTTCCAGTAACTATAATAATTCTTTTCTGATGTGGAAATACTGCAACCACGGAGCATACTAAGATTTTTCAAATAAAACCGGCACTTTCAAAACTTCTTGGAAATTTTATATGAGTACTAGGGTAAATTCCATGTTAAAATTCCACACTAATATCTCGGTAACTGGATAGTAATTGTAGTCTGTAAACAGCGCACCAGAAAAGTTCCCAGGAAAGAGAGGTGGGTCACTAATGGACACGCTTAAGTACCAAGTCTTTCCTTGCCAGAGCTTTCCTTAGACATGCACTTTTCACAAATCACAATTTTTTTTTAAATTCAATCGATATCATTCTATATAGGGATATAGATACTAGTTGGGTTCTAAGGAGTAAATCAATACCAAATTCTCGAATTGCTGTGGCAAGGTTGTGCAAGATTTTCTCCGCATTGTTTGCCAGATTCCGCCTTGGTGGTGCCATTTCCTACTGTGGGAAAAATAAATTTATGCTGCCATTGAGGTGATCAAGCCCAATAGTTAGTTTCAAAACAATATTTAACAGCAGTCATAACACCACCTCGGCATATAGATAAGAAACACTAGTAATTTCTTACCTATATGAGTCACTGATCCCCTACACAGCACAACCACAACATACTCAAGACACTATAAGATCGATTCAGATAACCATCCACCCACTGGCCATCTAGGATCGACCTGCTCTGATACCAATTATGTAACAACCTTTTTTTTTCCTTTATTATTATACAATATTGAGTTCACATACATGTCATTAATCAAAACATACGTATAACATATCAAACATATAGATATTTACATCTTGTTTATTTTGGTTGACCAATTCCGGAGATACAGGTGCGGGTGGTTGCACCTTCACCGGGATCTGAGCCAACTCGACCACAAACATCTTATTTGATTCTAAAATCTTCCCAACATAAAGTAACTCGATCCAATGTGCACTAAAAGCCAGAGCCTTAGAAACAAAAGCTGCATAAATAATTTTCTGAACATGATATGGAAATATAGTGAGAATTAAATCCCAGTAAGTTCAACAATAAATTATCATCAGTAAAGCTCATCACGTCATGTTCAGCTGTATAAACTACAGAAAATATCTTTAGTCACATGAATGCATTATATCTATGCACATAAGAATCATACTGTAATGATATGTATGACAGGATTAACCATTTTCAAAATATCATATGATGGCCATCAACTTATTCTCATTTCAAGCTACCCTGGTCAGGGTGAGTATCCTCTACTCTCCGGTACGGGCTTTTCTCGCTCCGTCCGACATGGCCCACTTTCTCTTTCTTTTCTCATTATCATGATCATAACCGTTGGTAGGGCGTCCCCTACTGGTGCACCACACGGATTGCCATGTGACCATGCTCATTTCTTTTCTTTTCACAATGTTAGCCAAAAATATGCTTTCAATAACAAGTATGTTCATCAAAATATAACTATTACAATAAATCATTGGTAATCATGCCATGAACATAACCATTTCAAATATCACTTTATAAAATATGTCCATGTCAAAATTTTACACTTAAGATGGTAAGAAGTTCATACAATGGCAATGGCTATGGCTATACTAGTCATTTATTAAGATTCATCTTCTTTTTTAAATACTAATTTTATTCCTTTATTTTTCTTGATGCAGGTTTTCATCCTATCTAACCTTCTCTTACTAATCAGAGCATAACTCCCTCAATTTAACTCTGATGTAGGTGATCTTGGTATCCATTTCAAGATAAAACAATTATCTAAAACTATTATGTTGAACATTGTAGCGAAAAAATTAAGAAATGAAGGTGATATTACTCCCTCAAAGTACAAGATAGTTCCTCTCGGATAGGTTCTGACCTTTACTGACTAATTAGACCATATCTCCCAAATTGGAACTCCCAATTGCGTTATTCCAGTTGGTAAAAATCCATGAGCCATATATCTATAATTGTTATGTTGGTGCGCTATTTTAATTCCCTACAGAATATTCCCAGAAATTCAAAAACTAAAGCATTAATAACATACTCTTCCCTGAATAAACATTTTCTGACCTCTGCATACTAATCGGATCATATCTACCTGATATGAACTCCAAATTGCATAATTCCAGTGGGTATATTTCCATAAGACATAGATATATAACTTTCAGGTTAACCATTTATTTTAATTCCATACAGATAATTCCCAGAAATTAAAATACAAAAGCTGTCCTAACATAATCTTCCCTGATGAACCATTTTCTGACCTTGGCTTACTAATCGGACCATATCTACCACATGTGAACTCCAAATTGAATGATTCCAGTGGATAAAAATCCATGACACACATATCTTTAATTCTTATGTTAACCATTGATTTTAATTCCCTACCAATAATTCCCAGAAATTAAATTACCGAAGCTATCCTAACATATTCTTCCCTGATGATTCATTTTCTGACCTTTGACTACTAATCAGACCATAGCTACCTCATATGGACTCCAAATGGAATGATTCCAGTGGGTGAAAATCCGTGACACATATATCTTTAATTCTTATGTTAACCATTTATTTAAATGCCTTATAGATTGTTCCCAGAAATTAAAATACCAAAGCTTAAAATTCTGTCAACCATAGCCATATCCATGCAGAACTATCTACACCAACCTAAGTATTCAAACATACATCACATGCAAGATCAATATGCAACATGATATAGCAACATCCATGACCAATCATCAAAGTTCTAAGATCAAAATCTCATATAAATATTATGAGTTTCAAAGGTTTTCTTCAAAAAGAAATATTGTTAAACTTACTTGGAGCACTTAGTCTCCTAGACTTCTCCTTCCTCTTTCTTCCTTTCTTCCTCTCCTTTCCTCACACTACCTTGCTTCTATTTTTGCTCTCCCTCACTTGGACGAAATTCTAATGTTGTAAGGGTGGGTTTTCTTATATAAACCACCAAATAATTCACCTTTCATGATCATGGGTCTACCTTATCACAATTAGGATACACTTTGTTGAATTTTTGGAAAACAAACAACTTATGTTCTTGTCTTCCTCTTCCTTAGTCAAGATATGCATAGAAAAAGGAGATTTGTATTTTGAAAATTATGATGATATGTTCTTAAGATATGGGGCAAGATCCCTTTGATTTAGGGATTCATTTCCTTTTTCTTTTGTCTTAATCAAGTATGATAGATTTGCCTTTTTAAGTGGCAAATTTCTAGCCCTTGAATTTTCCTTACTTAACTAAAATTATTTGTGTAGGATAATGATGTTTTGTCATAATGCTATGTATTATTACCCACTTGCTAAAGTTATGAATGTAGGATATAGATGTTTTTGTCCTAAAGCCTTGTATTATTATGCCACTTGCCAAAATGATGAATGTAGAATCACACCACTTGTCAAATTTTTGTCTTAATGCCATGTCACTTAATCTTGATTACACTAATATTTCATCACTTTAATTTTATTTTTATTTTTATTTTTCCTCTTGGGTTTGGGCTCATTCTTGCCCATTTTCCTTACTTTGGTTAAAATTCTTCCTTTCATAATGGGCTTGGTCACATTTTCATGATTTTTGGGCTATCGGTCCAATTTCTATATCCTAGTCCAAGTCTATGTTTTATTTCTTCCTTGGCCTATCCTATTGGCTTGCTAAAAATTCATGTGAAGTAGAAAAACTCTATATGAAATGTCTATAGGTTAAAGCCCAATTACGGGTGGAGATACTAAACTCAGTAACTTTTGCTCTTAAATTAAGAAAGATTACCCTAATCCGATCTTCTTGAAATTTTAAGACCTTTACTTACTTCACAAAAATTTATCTTTCTTTACCTAAGAATTTCACCTTTCTTTAACATGTTTATTTCTAATATTTCCTCTTAGGTTTTCTTTCTTTACCTATTCCATTAATATTAGAACATTTCTATGCATATATGTAAGGTGAAGAATTTCTAAGGAAAATATCTAAAAATTACGGGATGTTACATATATCACCATCCGGCCACCCGATCGAGCTACCGAGGTACCGTTGGACTCGTGGGAAGGAGGGCCACAAACCCCACCGATCAGTTTTGCCGGACAACCACTGGAAGGTCGCCGAAAAATTGCATGAACAGTACCTCCAAAGGTAAAACTCCGTCCAATCGCGTTTTAAGCTTCGTTCTTCCGAAATTCTTTCCATAGATAGTCTTAGAATTAGTTTCTATGCTAGAATATAAGTTTTTTAGGTTTAGGGTTAGTTTTTCTGGCATGCGTGAATAGTGTTTCCGGTCGACATGAATAGTGTTGTTTAGGGTTTATCGGATTCTCATGTTATGTCTATGGTTTCTAGGTTGTTGAGCCACCACGAGGTGAAACTCTCGTTATTAAACTCCTAGTACGGTGAGTGGGTTTTTCTTACTATAGCACATGTTTTACGAATTCGGTTTATAACTCTCTCGTATGATTTTTAACTAGTTGGAATGTATGCTAAATTGTTTTACTGCTTTGAAGACCAATATGTTCCAACCATGTTAGAAATTATAAATTTCAATCCTAGTTAAACCCTAGGTATGCAGGGCAAGCATCTAGACTGATAATTCTCCATTGAGCTAGATTTATAGAAATGCAAACTTAGTCATTGAAATGAACTAAGTTAGCCATGAAATGATTTGATGCATGGCGAACATCTATGCAACGTCTATGGACGATCTATGTTTAAAGGGAAAGTTTATGATGATAAAGGTCTCCATGGGAATCCATGGATGAGACATATTTTAGAACGGAGTTTTATGCATGAAAAGAGCTAGATGGAGAATTATAGCTATATTATAATGTTATTGAAATGTTTTACTTTAAACTCTTTGAATAGCATATTTTCACATGTTTTCTATTGGAGGAACCTTTTTAGATCACTGTTAGCTAGCCGCAGGTAGTGCTAGCCCTGGTGCACCATGGTCATGTTAAGGCTTCGGCCTAGGATATTGTGACGGGTTTATGACCGCCTAAGTCACAGAATTTAGGGTGGACTTATGTCTACGCCAACAGTGATTGCCACACCCTTGCTATGTGCTTGGAGAATTTAAGGTGGACTTATGTCTACGCCTACAGTGATTGCCACACCCTTGCTATGTGCTTGGGGAATTTAGGGTAGACTTATGTCTACACCTACAGTGATTACCCTCCCCTTGCTATGTGCTTAGGGAAGATGATAGATCTGTTAGGAAAGACCTCCAATAGACTAGTGCATTTTTTTTCTTAAAGATTAAATATTTCTAAAGAATCTCATTCATCATTGTGATTGCATAAATAACATCATTTATTACTTACCATGCATAATTGATTTGCTTTACGGTTACTGATTTAAATCCTGTTTTATCTTTTGAACATACATTTGAACTGTTTAGCTTTTCTTTCAATAATTTATGGTTAAATGCTTAATGTTTCTATTATTATCTTTACACTTTAATTTCAATTATTAAACTCATTGTGAAACACTCGTGCTTGGTTTGCCCTGTTTCTGTTATAGTGTGATTTACCCATTCACTGAGATGTGATCTCACCCCTCTTCTGTTTCCTCCCCATAGATAGTCAAAGAGACTTTGATCCAGCTATAGCTTCGTAGGAGGCTGAATATAGCATTGGTGAGCCCCAGTTTGGGCAAGGCTCTTTTGTACTGTTTGTCTAGTTTAGTTTATGTCTAGTGTACCTCCATGAATTTACAGGTAAGATCCTCGCTTCTTGCGTATTTTGATGTGTTGTTTGGAAAACGGTATTATGTTTTACAACGAAGTTTGTATTATGAGGCCATGGGCCAAGTTGAATCCCAAATGTTGGATTCATGAGATATATATATATATATATATACAATATTTTCTTATACTGGATGTGGCATATGTGGCCAGTTATATTTATTATGTACTCTGGATTGTGTGCTGGATGTTTGTACATGCTATGTGTTAGGCTTACGGCTAGAGGGAAACCCTTATGCCGTGCCGGTCATGTGTTCCATCATTTAAGGCCGTGACAGAGTGGTATCAAAGCCTTAGGTTTTCCTGTGTTCATGGAGTAACGGACCTTTAGGTAGGACTTTGAGTATGGGTGTGAATCTGGACATGCTTATACTCACGGTGCTGCTAAAGGGGTTCGATAGGATGTTGTCTTTTTGTTCAAGTAAGTCAGTTTATAGTATGGTATGTTGGCATGGTTAAGTGACGGTTAGGCTATCTCTGTTTTACAGCAAGATGCCACCAAGAACGAGATCAAAGGTTAGGAAACCCGCGGCTCTAGAGTAGATGGCTGAAGAGTCTGTTCAGTCTACAGTACCCGTGCCTATAGGCCGAGGTAGAGGTCGTGGCAAAGGCCGATCTAGAGCCAGTGCAAGAGGCAGTGGCAGGGGTGTAAGGGCTGCTGAAGCAGCCGAACAAGCTGAGTTGAGTAGTGAGCAAGCTGAGACTCCCAGGGCGGGGGGAATGTCTTCTCACCCCTAGGATGATGTGATAGCCCAGATGCTGGCAACCATGCAGGGTATGTAGCGGGCGATAAAAAATCTAGCCAAAAGAAGGGATGGGCAAGGTGGAAGGGATCCACAACAGCCCGAAATAGCTACCTCCATTCCAGAGCCAGTTAGGCCCGTAGAGCAGCATGTGAGACCCACCGAGAGGGAAGTGGAACTATTTGAGTTCCTGAAGTTGAAACCACTAACCTTCAAGGGGTTGTTGGCTAGTGAAGATCCCCAAGTGTTTATAGAGGACACTGAGAAGATTTGTGAGGTGCTTAAGTGTCCAGAGATCCGATCAGTAAAGTTAGCATCCTTCCAGTTGTCTGGTGTAGCACAGGTATGGTTTAAGACCATGATGCACGGAAGGGGAGCTACAGCGCCACCTTTGGGATGGCTAGAGTTCAAGGAAGTCTTCATGGAGAGGTTTGTGCCTGAGAGTATCTGAGATGCCAAGTGTCAAGAATTTTTGGAGTTGAATCAGACTCCCAGTATGTCAGTCACGGAGTATGATTACCACTTCACACAGCTGTCACCGTTTACACCGCACATGGTCCCTAATGAAAGGGGCATGATCAAGAAGTTTATCCAGGGGTTGATGCCAGCATTGTTTAAATTAGTGGCACCCCAGATGAAGTAATTCCCCAACTATGCAGAGGCTGTGGACTGTGCAAGAATGATGGAGACTAGGCATTTGGCCGATGTTGAAAATGCCAAGCTGAGAAAGAGGGATAGGGACAGGAGCTCCAAAGGAGTGCAAAGTTCTCATTCCCAAGGACCACAATTTCAGGGATAGCAGCGCCCAGCACCACAGAATGTTGGGAACCCCAACTAGAGATCAGATGCGAGTGGTAGGCTAGGTCATAGCTAAGGGAACACCAGGTATATAGGTCAACCAGGACCAAGGGCCATTCAGCAGAACAGGCCACAATGCCCTACTTATGGCAACCATCACTTTGGTCAGTGCCGCAGGGAGGCGGTTGTTTGATATCAGTGCAACCAACCTGGAGACATAAAGAGGGAGTGTCCCCTGTTGTATGGCTCAAGCCAAGGGTCAACTCAACCGACTTTGCTATCAACCCCAGTGGCAGCTCAACCTATGAGGACTATACCAGGCCGAGCACTTCTCCATGGGGTGCTCCGGTCCTTTTTGTGAAGAAGAAAGACAGGTCTTTACGTCTTTGCATTGACTATTGGCAACTAAATAAGCTAACGATGCGCAACAAGTACGCTTTACCCAGGATTGATGATCTGTTTGATCAACTTCTAGGAGCGAAATGTTTCTCCAAGATTGATCTGAGGTCAGGGTACCATCAGTTGAAGATCAGGAAGGATGATATTTCCAAGACAGCTTATAGGACTCGTTATGGTCATTATGAGTTTTTGGTTATGTATTTTGGACTAACTAACGCACCAGCTACTTTTATGGACTTGATGAACTGGGTGTTCAAGCCATTCTTAGATCGTTTTGTCATTGTGTTCATTGATGACATCTTGGTTTATTCTAAAGACCATAAGGAGCATGAACAGCACCTACGGGTCATTCTACAGATCTTGAGGGATCAGTAGTTGTATGCCAAGCTCTCTAAGTGTGAGTTCTGGTTGGATAACATTTTGTTTCTAGGGCATGTAGTCACGAAGGACGACATTCAAGTAAACCTCGAGAAGGTAGAGGCAGTACAGCAGTGGCCTCGCCCCGCTAGTGTGACGGAGATTCGAAGTTTCTTGGGTCTAGCAGGGTATTACCGGAGGTTTATCAAGGATTTATCCAGGATTACAACTCCTTTGACTCGAATAACTAGGAAGAGAGTTAAGTTTGAGTGGTCGGATGCATGCGAAGAAAGTTTCCAGATCTTGAAGAAGTGTCTAACCACAGCCCCAGTTCTAACTATCCCAATGGGCACTGGAGGATACTCAGTGTACTGTGACGCCTCAAGGGTGGGCTTGGGTTGTGTGTTAATGTAGAATAGTCATGCTGTAGCCTATGCATCTAGGCAGCTTAGGAAGCACGAACAGAACTATCCTACACATGATCTGGAGATGGCGGCAGTGGTCTTTGCCTTGAAGATTTGGAGGCACTATCTCTATGGTGAACCCTGTGAGATTTACACGGACCTCAAGAGCCTCAAGTGCATCTTTCAACAAAGGGATCTTAACTTCAGACAGAGGAGGTGGATGGAGTTGGTAAAGGACTATGACTGCACCATCTTGTACCACCCAGGCAAGGCCAATGTGGTAGCAGATGCTCTGAGCAGAAAGTCAATGGGGAGTCTAGCCCATATCAACCTACTCCGGAGGTCGTTGATAAGGGATATTCATTGGCTAGAAGGTGAGGGGATGCACTTTGAAGTGAAGGAGCCAGGGGTGTCGTTAGCCCACATGCAATTACACTCTCCGCTGGTTGAGCAGATTAAGGCAGATCAGGACAAGGATGCTAAGCTGTGTAAGCTCAAGGATGAAGTTAGGAATAATCAGACTTCTGAATTCAGCGTGGATGCTGAAAGAGTTTTAAGATGTGGGAAGCGTTTGTGTGTACCCGATGTGGATAGCTTGAGGAAGCAGATTTTGGAGAAGGCACATCAATCAGCCTATACTATCCACCCAGGAACAAATAAGATGTACAGTGACCTCAAGGACTTGTATTGGTGGAATGGGATGAAGAAGGATGTAGAAGATTTTGTGGCTCAGTGCTTGGTTTGTCAGCAAGTGAAAGCTGAACAACAGAAGCCTGCCAGTTCGCACTAACAGATTGAGATACCGGAGTGGAAGTGGGAAAGGATCACTATAGACTTCGTTACATGGTTACCAAGGACCCCTAAGGGTTATGAATCAGTATGGGTGATAGTGGATCGAATGAACAAGTCATCCCACTCCTTACCAGTGAAGACTACCTTTAATGTGGCTCAATATGCAAGTCTATATCTGAGTGAGATCGTCAGATTGCATGGAGTCCCTGTATTCGTCATATCAGATCGAGGTCCACAATTTACGGTAAGGTTTTGGAAAGCTTTTCAAGAAGCTTTGGGGATGAGGTTGGATCTAAGCACCGCTTTTCATCCCCAAACAGATGGCTAGTCAGAACGCACGATTCAAATTCTGGAGGATATGCTTAGAGCATGTATTTTGGTGGTAGTTGGGAAGGATACCTGCCATTAGCTGAGTTTGCATACAACAACAGTTATCAAGCCAGTATTCATATGGCACCTTTTGAAGCTCTTTATGGGAGAAGATGCCGATCTCCCGTTGGATGGTTTGAAGTTGGAGAAGTCAAGCTGCTTGGGCCATACTTGGTGCAAGATGCCATAGAGAAGGTCAAGCTAATAAGGGAATGGCTTTTAACTGCACAAATTCGTCAGAAGGTTTATGTGGACCATAGGCGTCGGGAGTTGAAGTTTTCTCTAAGCGATCACGTGTTCCTCAGAGTTTCACCCATGAAGGGAATCATGCGGTTTGGTAAGAAAGGGAAGTTAAGCCCGAGGTATATTGGACCCTTTGAAGTTCTGGATAGGGTAGGAACAGTGGCATACCGCCTTGCCCTACCACCTGGATTGAGTGAAGTGCATCCAGTCTTCCATGTCTCGATGTTGAGGAAGTATATACCCAACCCATCTCATGTGATTCAACCGTAAGAAATCCTTTTGGATGACAAGTTGGCCTACGAAGAAAAACCTGTGGCCATTGTTGATAGATAAGTGAAAACGTTGAGGTCTAAGGATATCCCAACAGTGAAGGTGAACTAGTAGAATCATTCCAAAGAAGAAGCTACGTGGGAAGTAGAGGACGTCATGAGAGAGAAGTATCCACAGCTGTTCCAAGAGTAGTCTTATGTTTTCATGTTATTGGTTTTTGTAAAATTCAGGGACCGAATTTTTATAAGGAGGGGAGAATGTAATAACCCTCTTCTAATAAAACCTTTGAAGGTTAAGTACAAATCATTTGAAACAAGGAAGTTGAGAACAACATAAAATTTTAGAGCGTTTCTGACCTTTCTTCTGACCTTTCTTCACTCATATAAGCATAACTCTCTCATATGAAATCTAAATTAAGTGATTCCAAATTTTCAATTTCTGTTGAAAGATAAGACATATATCTACAACTTTGATGTTGGGAACTTTTGCTAATTCCGTGAATATTATAGTAATAAGTGGCAAAAACCACAGCGTAGTGTGGTCTGGACCTTTTCTCACTATTTTATTCATAACTCCTTCATATGAACTTCAAATTTGCTGATCTAAGTGGCAAGGAGACAATGAGTTGATTAGTTTAGCCGTTGGTCCCCAAAGATTAGTATATAGATATACAACAATTTTGGTCAATGGATTTAGATTCCATACAAGAGACTGTGCATCTCAAAGGAAAACTCAAAATTGCGGTGTTCTTGTGAATGGAGATGATTTAGATCCCGAGAAGGAATATTATTGTAATAAAACCTTTGAAGGTTAAGTACAAATCATTTGAAACAAGGAAGTTGAGAACAACGTAAAATTTTAGAGCGTTTCTAACCTTTCTTCTGACCTTTCTTCACTCATATAAGCATAACTCTCTCATATGAAATCTAAATTAAGTGATTCCAATTTCTGTTGAACGATAAGACATATATCTACAACGTTGATGTTGGGAACTTTTGCTAATTCCGTGAATATTATAAACCGCAGCGTAGTGTGGTCTGGACCTTTTCTTACTATTTTATTCATAACGCCTTCACATGAACTCCAAATTAGGTGATCTAAGTGGCTAATGAAAGCTAAGAGAAAGGGCTACAAATTTCATGTTGGATGTTTTGTCAAATTCGGCCATTAACAGGGTACACAGTGGCACCGAAACACGACCGTGCTCCAGGACACGGCCAGGTCGTGCTTCGGGATGCTCATGCGTTTTTCAGCAGGCCTCCTCCCTTTTTCCTTCATTCTCCTTCATCTGAACCCTCCCTCTCTCTCTCTAGAATTTTTCTCCACCTTTTCCCTAAGATATCTCACCATCCGGCCACCCGATCGAGCTACCGAGATATCGTTGGACTCGTGGGAAGGAGAGCTACAAACCCCACCGATCTGTTTCGCTGGACAACCGCCGGAAGGTCGCCGAAAAATCGCATGAACAGTACTTCCAAAGGTAAAACTCTGTCCAATCACGTTCTAAGCTTCGTTCTTCCAAAATTCTTTCCATAGATAGTATTAGAATTAGTTTCTATGCTAGAATGTAATGTTTTTAGGTTTAGGGTTAGTTTTTTCGGCCGACGTGAATAGTGACATTTAGGGTTTATCGAATTCTCATGTTATGTTTATGTTTTCTAGGTTGTTGAGCCACCACGAGGTGAAATTCTTGTTTTTGGAACTCCTAGTACGGTGACTGGGTTTTTCTTACTATAGCGCATGTTTTACGAATTCGGTTTATAACTCTCTCGTAAGATTTTTAACTAGTTGGAATGTATGCTAAATTGTTTTACCGCTTTGAAAGCCAATATGTTCCAACCATGTTAGAAATTATAAATTTCAATCCTAGTTGAACCCTAGGTATGCAGGGCAAGCATCTAGGCTGATAATTCTCCATTGAGCTAGATTTATAGAAATGCGAACTTAGTCATAGAAATGAACTAAGTTAGCCATGAAATGATTTGATGCATGGCGAACATCTATGCGACGTCTACGGACGATCTATGTTTAAAGAGAAAGTGTATGATGATAAAGGTCTCCATAGAAATCCATGGATGAGACATATTTTTAGAACAAAGTTTTATGCATGAAAAGAGTTAGATTGAGAATTATAGCTTTATTATATTGTTATTGAAATTTTTTACTTTAAACTTTTTCAATAGAATATTTTCAAATGTTTTCTATTGGAGGAACCCTTTTAGATCACTATTAGCTAGCCACAGGTAGTGCTAGCCCTGATGCACCATGGTCATGTTAAGGCTTCGGCCTAGGATATTGTGACGGGCTTATGACCGTCTAAGTCACAGAATTTAGGGTGGACTTATGTCTACGCCTACAGTGATTGCCACACCCTTGCTATGTGCTTGGGAAATTTAGGTTGGACTTATGTCTACGCCTACAGTGATTGCCACACCCTTGCTATATGCTTGGGGAAGATGATAGATCTGTTAGGAAAGACCTCCAATAGATTAATGCATTTTTTTTCTTAAAGATTAAATATTTATTAACAATCTCATTCATCATTGTGATTGCATAAATAACTTCATTTATTACTTACCATGTATAATTGATTTGCTTTACGGTTACCGATTTAAATCCTGTTTTATCTTTTGAACATACATTTGAACTGTTTAGCTTTTCTTTCAATAAATTATGGTTAAATGCTTAATGTTTCTATTATTATCTTTACACTTTGATTTCAATTATTAAACTCATTGTGAAACACTCATGCTTGGTTTGCCCTGTTTCTGTTATAGTGTGATTTACCCATTCACTGAGATGTGATCTCACCCCTCTTTTGTTTCCTCCCTACAGATAGTCAAAGAGACTTTGATCCAGCTACAGCTTCGTAGAAGGCTGAATATAGTGTTGGTGAGCCCCAGTTTGGGCAAGGCTCTTTTGTACTGTTTGTCTAGTTTAGTTTATGTCTAGTGTACCTCCATGAATTTACAGGCAGGATCCTCGCTTCTTGTGTATTTTGATGTGTTGTTTGGAAAACGGTTTTATGTTTTACAATGATGTTTGTATTATGAGGCCATGGGGCAAGTTGAATCACGAATGTTGGATTCATGAGATATATATATATATATATATATATATATATATATATATATATATATATATATATATATATATATATATATATATATATACAGTATTTTTTATACTGGATGTGGCATATGTGGCCAGTTATATTTATTATGTACTCTGGATTGTGTGTTGGATATTTGTACATGCTATGCGTTAGGCTTATGGCTAGGGAGAAACCCTTATGCCGTGCCAATCATGTGTTCCATCATTTGGGGCCGTGACAGAGTGGTATCAGAGCCTGGTTTAGGTTTTCCTGTGTTCATGGAGTAACGGACCTTTAGGTAGGACTTTGAGTATGGGTGTGAATTCAGACATGCTTATACTCACGGTGCTGCTAAAGGGGTTCGATAGGATGTTGTCTTTTTGTTCAAGTAAGTCAGTTTATAGTATGCTATGTTGGCATGGTTAAGTGACGATTGGGCTATCTCTGTTTTATAACGAGATGCCACCAAGAACGAGATCAAAGGTTAGGTAACCTGCCGCTCATGAGCAGATGGCTGAAGAGTCTGCTCAGTCCGCAGTACCCGTGCCTAGAGTCCGAGGTAGAGGTCGTGACAGAGGCTGACCTAGAGTCAATGCAAGAGGTAGTGGCAGGGGTGTAAGGGCTGCTGATGCAGTGGAACAAGCTGAGTTGAGCAGTGAGCAAGCTGAGACTCCCAGGGCGGGGGGAATGTCTTCTCACTCCCGGGATGATGTGATAGCCCAGATGCTAGTAACCATGCAGGGTATGTAGCGGGCGATAGAAAATCTAGCCGAAAGAAGGGATGGGCAAGGTGGAAGGGATCCACAACAGCCCGAAATAGCTACCTCCATTCCAGAGCCAGTTAGGCCCGTGGAGCGGCATGTGAGACCCACTGAGAGGGAAGTGGAACTATCTGAGTTCCTGAAGTTGAAACCACTAACCTTCAAGGGGTTGTTGGCTAGTGAAGATCCCCAAGTGTTTATAGAGGACACTGAGAAGATTTGTGAGGTGCTTAAGTGTCCAGAGATCCGATCAGTAAAGTTAGCATCCTTCCAGTTGTCTGGTGTAGCACAGGTATGGTTTAAGACCATGATGCGCGGAAGGGGAGTTACAACGCCACCTTTGGGATGGCTAGAGTTCAAGGAAGTCTTCATGGAGAGGTTTGTGCCTGAGAGTATCCGAGATGCCAAGTGTCAGGAATTTATGGAGTTGAAGCAGACTCCCGATATGTTTGTCACAGAGTATGATTACCGCTTCACACAGTTATTGTCGTATGCACCGCACATGGTCCCTACTGAAAGGGGCATGATCAAGAAGTTTATCCAGGGGTTGATGCTAGCATTGTTTAAATTAGTGGCACCCCAGATGAAGCAATTCCCCAACTATGCAAAGGCTATGGACTATGCAAGAATGATGGAGACTAGGCATTTGGCCGATGTCGAGAATGTCAAGCTGAGAAAGAGGGATAGGGACGGGAGCTCTAAAGGAGGGCAAAGTTCTCATTCCCAAGGACCATGATTTCAGGGCTAGCAGCGCCCAGCACCATAGAATGTTGGGAATCCCAACCAGAGATCAGATGCGAGTGGTATGCTAGGTCCTAGCCAAGGGAACACCAGGTATACAGGTCAACCAGGACCAAAGGCCATTCAACAGAACAGGCCACAATGCCCTACTTGTGGCAACCATCACTTTGGTCAGTGCCGCAGGGAGGCAGGTGTTTGCTATCAATGCAACCAACCTGGACACATGAAGAAGGAGTGTCCCCAGTTGTATGGCTCAAGCCAAGGGTCAACTCGACCGGATTTGCTATCAACCCCAGTGGCAGCTCAGCCTATGAGGACTATACCGGGCCAAGCAAGTAACAGAGGTACTGGTAGAGGGATGATGGGCCGAGGTCAAAGCCAAGCAGGCCGAGGTCAACCGAGGATTTTTACTCTCGCCAGGCAGGATGCACAGGCTTCATATGCGGTCATGATAGGTACTCTTTCGGTTTGCCTACATGAAGCATATATTTTGTTTGACCCCGGGTATACATATTCCTATGTTTCCCCTAGTTTTGCTAAGAGCTTGGGTAAAGATTCGATTAGGATGGATGCCCCTTTCTTTGTAACCTCCCCGGTCGGTGATTGTTTGCCAGTAGAGCATGTATACAAGTCATGTAAAGTGTCAGTGGGTGATAGGGAGACATCTGCTAATTTGATCATCCTGGACATGATCAACTTTGACGTAATGCTAGGAATGGATTGGTTAGCATCATGCTATGCTACCTTGGATTGCTATGGGAAGGCAATCAAGTTCAACTTTCCAAGTAAAGTTCCTTTCCGGTTCCAGTGTGACCAAAGTAAAGCTCCAAGTAACCTAATTTTAGTCTTGGGTGCTCAGAGGATGTTGAAGAAGGGATGCCAGGGATACTTGGCGTATGTTAGAGATGTTGATGGGAAGGTACCCGATGTAGACAAGATGGCAGTGGTAGGAGAATTCCTGAATGTCTTTTCAGAGGAGTTGTCAGGATTACCTCCTGAACGGGAGATAGAGTTTGGTATCGACCTTATTCCAAAGGTTCGACCAATTTCTATACCGCCTTACAGGATGGCACCCACAGAGCTTAAGGAGCTAAAAAGTCAGTTGCAGGATTTGTTGGATAAGGGCTTCATCAGGCCGAGCACTTCTCTATGGGGTGCTCCGGTCCTTTTTGTGAAGAAGAAAGATGGGTCTTTGCGTATTTGCATTGACTATCGGCAACTGAATAAGCTAACGGTGAGCAACAACTACCCTTTACCCAGGATTGATGATCTGTTCGATCAACTTTAAGGATCGAAATGTTTCTCCAAGATTGATCTGAGGTCAGGGTACCATCAGTTGAAGATCAGGAAGGAGGATATTTCCAAGACAGCTTTTAGGACCTGTTATGGTCATTATGAGTTTTTGGTTATGTTTTTTGGACTAACTAACGCACCAGCTGCTTTTATGGACTTGATGAACAGGGTGTTCAAGCCATTCTTGGATCGGTTTGTCATTGTGTTCATTGATGACATCTTGGTTTATTCTAAAGACCATGAAGAGCATAAACAGCACCTACGAGTCATTCTGCAGATCTTGAGGGATCAGCAGTTGTATGCCAAGCTCTCTAAGTGTGAGTTCTGGTTGGACAACATTATGTTTCTGGGGCATGTAGTCACAAAGGACGGCATTCAAGTATACCCCGAGAAGGTAGAGGCAGTACAGTAGTGGCCTCGCCCCGCTAGTGTGACGGAGATCCAAAGTTTCTTGGGTCTAGTAGGGTATTACTGGAGGTTCATCAAGGATTTCTCTAGGATTGCTACTCCTTTGACCCAAATAACTAGGAAGGGAGTTAAGTTTGAGTGGTTGGATACATGCGAAGAAAGTTTCCAGATCTTGAAGAAGTGTCTAACCACAACCCTAGTTTTAACTATCCCAACGGGCACTAGAGGATACTCAATGTACTGTGACACCTCAAGGGTGGGCTTGGGTTGTGTGTTAATGCAGAATGCTCATGTTGTAGCCTATGCATCTAGGCAGCTCAGAAAACACAAACATAACTATCCTACACATGATCTGGAGATGGCAGCAGTGGTCTTTGCCTTGAAGATTTGGAGGCACTATCTCTATGGTGAGCCTTGTGAGATTTACACGGACCACAAAAGCCTCAAATACATCTTTCAACAAAGGGATCTTAACTTGAGACAGAGGAGGTGGATGGAGTTGGTAAAGGACTATGACTGCACCATCTTGTACCACCCAGGCAAGGCAAATGTGGTAGCAGATGCTTTGAGCAGAAAGTCAATGGGGAGTCTAGCCCATATCACCCTACTCTGGAGGCCGTTGATAAGGGATATTCATTGGCTAGAAGGTGAAGGGATGCCCTTTGAAGTGCTGGAGCCAGGGGTGTCGTTAGCCCACATGCAACTACACTCTCCGTTGGTTGAGCAAATTAAGGCAGATCAGCACAAGGATGCTAAGCTGTGTAAGCTCAAGGATGAAGCTAGGAATAATTAGACTTCTGAATTCAGCGTGGATGCTGAAGGAGTGTTAAGATGTGGGAAGCATTTGTGTGTACCTGATGTGGATAGCTTGAGGAAGCAGATTTTGAAGGAGGCACATCAATTAGCCGATACTATCCACCCAGGAACAAATAAGATGTACAGTGACCTTAAAGACTTGTATTGGTGGAATGGGATGAAGAAGGATGTAGCAGATTTTGTGGCTCAGTGCTTGGTTTGTCAGCAAGTGAAAGCTGAACACCAGAAGCTTGCCGGTTTGCACCAACAGATTGAGATACCGGAGTGGAAGTAGGAAAGGATCACTATGGACTTCGTTATAGGGTTACCAAGGTCCCCTAAGGGTTATGACTCAGTATGGGTGATAGTGGATCGAATGAACAAGTCATCCCACTTCTTACCAATGAAGACTACCTTTAATGCGGCTCAGTATGCAAGCCTGTATTTGAGTGAGATCGTCAAATTGCATGAAGTCCCTGTATCCATCATATCTGATCGAGGTCCACAGTTTATGGCAAGGTTTTGGAAAGATTTTCAAGAAGCTTTGAGGATGAGGTTGGATCTAAGCATCGGTTTTCATCCCCAAATAAATGGCTAGTCAGAACACACGATTCAAATTTTGGAGGATATGCTTAGAGCATGTATTTTGGACTTTGGTGGCAGTTGGGAAGGATACCTGCCATTAGCTGAGTTTGCATACAACAACAGTTATCGAGCCAGTATTCAGATGGCACCTTTTGAAGCTCTTTATGGGAGAAGATGCCGATCTCCCGTTGGATGGTTTGAAGTTGGAGAAGTCAAGCTGCTAGGGCCAGACTTGGTGCAAGATGCCATAGAGAAGGTTAAGCTGATAAGGGAACGGCTTTTAACTGTACAAAGTCGTCAGAAGGCTTATGTAGACCATAGGTGTCGGGAGTTGAAGTTTTCTCTAGGCGATCACGTGTTCCTCAGAGTTTCACCCATGAAGGGAATCATGCGGTTTGGTAAGAAAGGGAAGTTAAGCCCGAGGTATATTGGACCCTTTGAAGTTCTGGATAGGGTAGGAACAGTGGCATACCACCTAGCCCTACCACCTGGATTGAGTGAAGTGCATCCAGTCTTCCATGTCTCGATGTTGAGGAAGTATATACCCGACCCATCTCATGTGATTCAACCGCAAGAAATCCTTTTGGATGACAAGTTGGCCTACGAAGAGAAACCTGTGGCCATTGTTGATAGATAAGTGAAAACGTTGAGGTCTAAGGATATCCCAACATTGAAGGTGAACTAGATGAATCATTCCAAAGAAGAAGCTACGTGGGAAGTAGAGGACGTCATGAGATAGAAGTATCCACAGTTGTTCCAAGAGTATTCTTATGCTTTCATGTTGTTGATTTTTGTAAAATTCAGGGACCGAATTTTTATAAGGAGGGGAGAATGTAATAACCCTCTGCTAATAAAACCTTTGAAGGTTAGGTACAAATTATTTGAAACAAGGAAGTTGAGAACAACGTAAAATTTTAGAGCGTTTCTGACCTTTCTTCACTCATATAAGCATAACTCTCTCATATGAAATCTAAATTAAGTGATTCCAAATTTCTAATTTCTGTTGAAAGATAAGACATATATCTACAATTTTGATGTTGGGAACTTTTGCTAATTCCGTGAATATTATAGTGATAAGAGGCAAAAACCGCAGCGTAGTGTGGTCTGAACCTTTTCTCACTATTTTATTCAAAACTCCTTCACGTGAACTCCAAATTAGGTGATCTAAGTGGCTAATGAAATCTAAGAGAAAGGGCTACAACTTTTGTGTTGGACGTTTTGTCAAATTCGGCCAATAATTGGTTGAACAGTGGCACCGAATCACGGCTGTGCTCTAGGACATGGCCAGGCCATTCTTCGGGTTGCTCTGACGTTTTTCAGCAGCCTTCCTCCCTTTTTCCTTTATTCTCCTTCATCTGAACCCTCCCTCTCTCTCTTGAATTTTTCTCCACCTTCTCTTTAAGATATCTCACCATCCGGCCACCCGATCGAGCTACCGAGGTACCGTTGGAATCGTGGGAAGGAGAGCTACAAACCCCGCCGATCAGTTTCGCTGGACAACCGCCGGAAGGTCGCCAGAAAATTAGGTGAACAGTACCTCCAAAGGTAAAACTCTGTCCAATCGCGTTTTAAGCTTCGTTCTTCCGAAATTCTTTCCATAGATAGTCTTGGAATTAGTTTCTATGCTAGAATATAAGGTTTTTAGATTTAGGGTTAGTTTTTCTGGCTGACGTGAATAGTGTTTCCGGCCGGCATGAATAGTGACGTTTATGGTTTATCGAATTCTCATGTTATGTTTATGTTTTCTAGGTTGTTGAGCCACCACGAGGTGAAATTCTCGTTGTTGGAACTCTTAGTACGGTGAGTGGGTTTATCTTACTATAGCGCATGTTTTACGAATTCGGTTTATAACTCTCTCGTATGATTTTTAACTAGTTGGAATGTATGCTAAATTGTTTTACCGCTTTGAAAACTAATATGTTCCAACCATGTTAGAAATTATAAATTTCAATCCTAGTTGAACCCTAGGTATGCAGGGCAAGCATCTAGGCTGATAATTCTCCATTGAGCTAGATTTATAGAAATGCGAACTTAGTCATAGAAATGAACTAAGTTAGCCATGAAATGATTTGATGCATGGCGAACATCTATGCGACGTCTACGGACGATCTATGTTTAAAGGGAAAGTGTATAATGATAAAGGTCTCCATGGGAATCCATGGATGAGACATATTTTTAGAACGGAGTTTTATGCATGAAACGAGCTAGATGGAGAATTATAGCTTTATTATAATGTTATTGAAATGTTTTACTTTAAACTCTTTGAATAGCATATTTTCAAATATTTTCTATTGGAGGAACCCTTTTAGATCACTGTTAGCTAGCCGCAGGTAGTGCTAGCCCTGGTGCACCATGGTCATGTTAAGGCTTCGGTCTAGGATATTGTGACGAGCTTATGACCGCCTAAGTCATAGAATTTAGGGTGGACTTTTGTTTACGCCTACAGTGATTGCCACACCCTTGCTATGTGCTTGGGAAATTTAGGTTGGACTTATGTCTACGCCTACAGTGATTGCCACACCCTTGCTATGTACTTGGAGAATTTAGGGTGGACTTATGTCTATGCCTATAGTGATTGCCACACCCTTGCTATGTGCTTGGGGAAGATGATAGATCTGTTAGGAAAGACCTCCAATAGACTAGTGCATTTTTTTTTCTTAAAGATTAAATATTTCTAAACAATCTCATTCATCATTGTGATTGCATAAATAACTTCATTTATTAATTACCATGCATAATTGATTTGCTTTACAGTTATCGATTTAAATCATGTTTTATCTTTTGAACATACATTTGAACTGTTTAGCTTTTCTTTCAATAAATTATGGTTAAATGCTTAATGTTTCTATTATTATCTTTACACTTTGATTTTAATTATTAAACTCATTGCGAAACACTCGTGCTTGGTTTGCTCTGTTTCTGTTATAGTGTGATTTACCCATTTACTAAGATGTAATCTCACCCCACTTCTGTTTCCTCCCTACAAATAGTCAAAGAGACTTTGATCCAGCTACAGCTTCGTAGAAGGCTGAATATAGCGTTTGTGATCCCGAGTTTAGGAAAGGCTCTTTTGTACTGTTTGTCTAGTTTAGTTTATGTCTAGTGTACCTTCATGAATTTACAGACAGGATCCTCGCTTCTTGTGTATTTTGATGTGTTGTTTGGAAAACGGTTTTATGTTTTACAACGATGTTTGTATTATGAGGCCATGGGCCAAGTTGAATCACGAATGTTGGATTCATGAGATATATATATATATATATATATATATATAGTATTTTCTTATACTGGATGTGGCATATGTGGCCAGTTATATTTATTATGTACTCTGGATTGTGTGCTGGATGTTTGTACATGCTATGCGTTAGGCTTGCGGCTAGGGGGAAAACCTTATGCTATGCCGATCATGTGTTCCATCATTTGGGGCCGTGACAATTATGGTATTCTTAAAGATATTTATGAGTTATCTTACTTGGGGGGAAGGAAAATATACCGCTTTAAGTGTCATTGGTGGGATGTTGCTCATTTAGGAAGAGGATATAAAGTCGACAAGTATGGATACACAAGCATGAATACTCGTTTGTCATTAAGTACAGATGAGCCATATGTTATGGCATCACAAGCTGAACAAGTGTTCTATTTGGATGAAATCATTTTATAATGATTGGCTCGTAGTTGTGAAAACAAATCCTCGTGACCTTTTCAGCATGCCCCAAGAAGATGAGAGTGAATCATTATCTGTTGAAAATGCTTACCAACAAGAAGAGGTTAAACATAATAAGTTCATTCATAGAGAGGACCAAGATGATGTTGAAGTGATATTACATAGGGAAGACGTTGAATCTCAAAGTCTTGGTCATCAGAGTGAAGGGATCAGTCTTAGGGAAATTGATTTCATTGATGACAACGAAGAAGATGAAACCATGGAAGAGGAAAGTGATGAAGAAGAAGTTTTATCTAAAGACTCTATGTAAAATGCCATAGAATGTAAAATGTATATTTAATTTTTCTTGTTTGCTAGATTTTATGCATTGTCCAAAAAAATTTATTCATTGCACATTTTATTCGGTTTTAGATGCCTTGGATTTATCATTGAATCCATTGAACTGACAACATGGTCTGCAATTTGCAATAGGTTGATTTGAATATGGTAGGAAGAGGAAGAGGTGGACGATGTGGGCATGGATCTAGAGGTATTGCACAAGCTACTTCTAATGTAAGGACTCCACAGTTGTGTATGCAACCATACTACGAAGAGAGCCAGGCACAACCTTTTACACCAACTTCTCGACGTCTAATTAGTAGTGCAGGTAATAAAATAAAATAATTTACACCTGTTAATTGATATTTATTATTATGTGATTAATACCCTATTGTCATGTGATTCACAGCTTCTTATAGCATAGCTAAGAATGTAAGGGGATCATACAAATATATTTCAGTAGATTCAAAGACTAAAAATGGGAAAAAGATCCAAATTGTGATCCCTGATGATATCCTTCGAGCTTTGGGAGATGGATCAAGAGAGCTCATCAACTATATTGGACACATCACACCATGCACTTGTCCCTTGAAGGAGAGGGAGTGGTACAAAATTTGGGAACAGTGTGGCGAATAGATTTTGTTGAAAGTGAAGGTAATAATTCGCATAATTATATTATATCCATATTAACTTTTTAAATTTAATACCTTTGTGTTCATTATTGTAGGAAAAGTTTGAGGTCGGTGCAAGTATGGAGTGGCGATTTGATGCATTCATCAATGCCACTGCGCAAAGGTTATATAAAACTAGGAGGGGTTACTTGCATGGCTTCTACTCCATGTACAAGATTGATGAAGAAAGATTGGCACACATGCCTCTTAATGTCAAATATGATGAATGGAGGCATTTGGTCAGTTATTTTGTCTCAGATGACTTTAAGGTATTCTATTATAGCTTACTTAAATATCATTATTATACAAAATGTGTAAAGAAATTGGCTATGGAGTTCATTGTAGGGAAGCAGTTCAACGAATGCACAGAACAAGGCCAAGCTAACAACGAAGCATACGTGTGGTTCGCGGTCGTTTGCCGAAGTTGAGGAATCAACGGTGATATTTTAAAATGCCCTATTGTCATACATGTCTTTATGTGCATGTTCTTGTTCCATCATTTAGTATTCATGCTATTTTATTGTAGAGAAATCCTGAGACTGGAGAGAAGGCACCAATTGACAAGATATGGGAGATACAACATACCCGTAAAACTAAAGATGGAGAAGTTATATGGTCGGATACAAACTCGCAAGAAGTTCATGTATACTTTAATTTTATTAATTTGTATAACTTTTAATTTATATTGTTGATATTATTCTAAATGCATACTTGATTTAAATATAGGGCCAATTGCAAGATATTCTAACCAAGCAATCTCAGGAAGACGCTCCTAGTTTGAGCAATGAAGAAATCTTAACCCAAGTTCTTGGTCAAAAGACGGGGTATGTTCATGGCAAAGGACATGGATCTAGACCTCCTTCCAAAAGAGCTTCTAACTAAATCACTTCTGAGCATCTTCAAGAGCAAAAGAAAAAAATACGTGAAGAGGTTGCTACGAAACTACTTAGAGAGATGCATGAAGAGATGAAATTACGAGAAGAGAGGATGAATGCATTGTTGCAATCACAAATTGAAGAAAGGTTGCAAGCACAGATGGCCTCTTTAATCTCATCTCTGAAACAGGTAATTATGTATGTTCATTATTTTATTATGACTGAATTTCTTGGAGATTGATATCTTGACAAGTTAATACAATTTGTTTTTGTTGTTTCATTCAATGTAGTTGGCCCATTGAACTTTTTAAAAGTGTACCGCTTTGCAAAAGGAGCATATATAGAAATATAATCGGTAGTCAACTTGTTTATTATGTGGGAATTGAGACATTGATTAATAATAGTGTTACTAATTTTTCTTAGTATTTTTAAGGTTTATGTCCTTTTTCTCATTGTTTGCTAGCAGTACTTTGTTATCCCTTTGTTTTGTTGAAATTTGAGATTATTTCTCTTTTATCATGAGTAGAGGGTATCTTGGTCATGTAAACTGTTACCATTAGCAACTACAAGGTTTATTGGTGGGTAAATAATATGGAGTGCTTGACTAGATGTACCATATTGTTAACAATTTAATATTTAATGGCATTAGAGAATATCTTTTGGCTAATATTTGGTCTTTTAAACTCTTGTTTTTTTTAATTTCTTTATGAGTTTACTGTAAGCATCTTTGATATTCTGCTTTATTCGCGGTTTTCTCAAGCAATGGATTTTAATTAGTCGTTGAACTACATACTGCAACTGAAAATTGTGTATTAAAAGCTGATTTTTTGAAGAAAATTACATATCTACCTGCTTCTATTGCCATTACTGTTGGTGCTTTCACTTGTGCTACCTTTCACGTCACTTCTGCTTTCTCCTACTTGGAAAAGGTTTTTAATCTGCCACTCACTTCCTACATGTTTTATAGATTCCTAAAATAGTGATCTTGGAGAAACCTTGGAGCATTTCCCTCCTTTGTCCTTCATAATCCAGGTTAGAGAAGTTGAAAAGAACATCTTAAGGAGGAAGGTTCTACTGTCCATGCTTTCAACCCACAATATCTGATTTGGCCTATTTCTTTTGTTGTTCTTCTTCTTGTTTTGCTTTTTGTTATGAGCTTCATTACTGCTATGTACGTGTGTATTGTTAATGGAAGTTTCATTTTGATCCGGTTGTTGCAACACATACTGTCCATGCTTTCATTTTCTATTTGGTTTCTTTCTATTACTATTGTACTCTGTGTATTGGCTGCTTTCATTTTAGAAATATGCATTGTTTTAAAAGGTAAGAATTACAAGGTGTGCATTGCATAGTTGTTTATGTATTTAAATAGCTTTTATCCCTATTACTTTCATAATAAATATAGTCGTAAAGATTAGCTGCTAAAATTTTATATAAAGTATACTTGACTTGGCCTATTATATTCTTTTTATTACTCTTGTACTCTGGTTTTATAACATCCTAAGCTTTTAATAAAGTTAGATAAATTTAAGGATGAGTAGAAAATACATATGACAAGTGATTAAGATGCTTAGTTATATGATTATAAGGCAAGCATAAAATAGGCAACATAGTTAATGTTGAATCATATAAATAAAGTATTTTTGGAGCATAAATGAAAGGAATAGGATACAAAGATATTCCTTAGGATGCTAATTTAGGATTAGCAACATAATAAGGAAGGAAGAAGCATTATGTGATGCAATATATATATTTACACATGCCAAAGGAGAAGCTTTACGTATATGTATACCCTTGCCTCATTTAAACCATGCATATCATAATATAGCCACCATGCATGCACATGAATTGAAACAAAACACAACAACCTTGGTTGTGACACCTCCAAATATTACTAGAAGAAATTTTTTTTTTTTTTTTAACAAGGTCTAACTAGCCCATAATTTTACCTATTCATTTATATCATTTGTAATCTTTCTTGCATACTCATAAAAGTGCTTAAGGCTACCCTAAGCATTTTCCAATTTTATTTCCTGATAGACAACTAGCTAGGCATGATATGCATTACTTACAACATAAATGATCTCATGCTATAAATAAAAAGGGGTACAACCCATAAATTATATTACATCACATTATCAGCTGTCTAAAAGGGATTTGGCACTCATCTAGGCTATCCCGCATAACTGGTACACAACCAAAGAACATACACTCATGATCATATGAGTCAACCTTGAGACCTTGTTGCTCACTTCTAGCTGGAGTACCTGGAATGTGATTATGTGGACATAAACAGTGAGATGAAAATCTCAATAGCTAGCAAATTTTTCAGAAAAATAGTGCACATTCCATTCCTTAAAACATCTCAAATCATTTCAAATCATTTCACTGAAACATAAGCAGTGACCATACATTCATCATACGGCATTATCATACGGCATCTTGGTCACATGGACCCATAACATCATGGTCTACTACCCAGTGCAGTAAATACGGCCATACCTGCAAAGGGCTATGCATCTCCTATTATTGGCCAATCGTGAGGGAAATGGGGCTTACTTGGCACCCTTTTGTGCACCCCCTTAATTCCCGAGAATGCATACATAACATAACTTTAGACCAACATTCATCATAGCATCAAAGTCAAGCAATCAGTGAAAATTCATAATTTCAAATTCATAAGCATAAAGAGTGTTTTAAGGAAAGGCTAGCTACCTCAATTCCAACATAATCACTTCCTTTCCAAGGCTGCCAATGTTACTACCAGCAACTCAAACTAAAACATACGAGAATTCTTGGTTAATGCATGCATATTAGGTCCTAAAGCCATAAATACCTAGTTTAAGAGTTTTTGCTCCTCAAAATAAAACTATGATTCTGCTTAGTTTTGGGGTTATTATTTAATATGACAAATGTCCTCTAAAACTTCTAAAATTTGGAATATAGATACCTTTACATGTTGATTTCATTTCATAATTTTCTCAACCCTTAACTCTTCCATTCAACCCCAAAAACAACCTCCATACTCAGGACAGTACAATTTAGTTTCGGTTCCATTTCGGTTCTGTTTTGCAACCATTCAGAATAATAAAATTACTTCAAAATTCATGATATTTTATATGAAGCATTCTAGATATGTTATATAATCACCATAAAAATTTCAAATAAAAACTAATTCGTTTGACACATAAAATAACCCAAGTTTTAAAGCTGTCCCCGGTTATGGTCTGTCCTGCCTCATTTTCAGACTACCACATTTATACATTTTATTATGTGTCTTAACCTGCCCATAATTTTCTACAATTTGGTAGGATAATTAATTGGGATTCGTTTAACTTGTCATAAAATTTTAATACGAAATTTCAACATCTAACCTCTTCAAACTTTTGTCTTTCCATCAACAGTCTGAGCTGTCCAGCAAATTGTCCTCGACACATTGTTTTATTGTAAAAGACCTAGTTGTAGGTTCTCAAAAATTATTAAACTTTCCAGAATTGATTACTCATGTTTTAAGACTATGCTCACAAAAAATAAGATAATTTAAAGGTCATTTACCCAATTTAATAAGCCACTATGTTCGGGTACAAAAAGATTTCTATTTTCTCAACCTAACTCTTCTATGCTCTATGACCTTGGCTCACTAATCAGACCATAACTCACTCATATGGACTCCAAAATTTGTGATTCCAGTGGCTATCTGACCGTGAGACATTTATCTACAACTTTCCTGTTAACCACGACTTCATATTCCTTATGTATTAGTCCCAGAAATTCGAAAACCGAAGCTATTATTCACCAGCCTGGACTCTAAAACCGATTCTGACCTCTCATCACTTCGTGGACTATATCTCCCTCATTTTACGTCCGATTTAGGTGATTCAAAATCCTATGGAAAGCTAAGACATAGGGCTAAAACTTCTATGTTGAACACATTTTCATATTATATACATAAGTCCTCCATGCAGGCCCCCGAAAGTTACCCAAATAACTCAAAAATCGGATTTTTATAAGAAGCCAGACTTACCTTATGTAAACCTACTCCTATGGCTCTCAATTTGCAGCTTCCTTCTCCTCTTGGTTTCCTTTGCAAGTTAGCCATGTTTCTTGCACCAAATATGGGTTGATGAAGGCTTCAAACCTCAGCAATAACTCTCACTCTCACTGCCTTATGTTGAGGGAAGGAAACTCTCCATTCTTTTCTCTGGTTTTTTCCACTCTCTTCTTCCTCTCTCAACCTTCTTCTTCTTGCTGAATACCCTCTCCCCCTTCCTTCCTCTTCCTCTTCTGGTTTTGGACCTCTTCTCTCCCCCTTTTCCCTTGCTAGCGTGAGGAAAATTCAGGCATCTTCTGCTGCACCAGAGATGCAGGTTGCTGGATGCTAAAGGTTTCTGGAGCTACTTGGATTTTGCAGGGCAGGGGAGTAGGTGTTGCTGCTGCTCTCCACGTGGGTTTGCATGCATTCAAATGTGCTCAAAGGGTGTCCATTGTTTGCCACGTTAGAGGGACCAAGGCTGCCAAGAACAAACTGCTGCAAGGTGCTCTGTTTTCTTGGCGTGAAGCTGCAGCAGAAATGGTGTGTTTCTGCTTGTCCTTGTGGAGCAAAAGTGGGTGTAAAGATGCTGCCATGTGAGGGCATGATTCTGCTGCATGTGGGGGCTGATTTTTGCTGGCTTTGTGGGTCACTTCCTCTGCTGGAATGTGGCGCCAACTCTGCTGTATAATGGAGCAAACATGGCATGCATTCTGCTGGACATGATGGCTTGTTTTCTTGCTGCCATGTGGGTTGTTTTTCTGCTTGATTTCGCAGCAAGGGATGGTGTGAAGATGCTGGATGTGGGGCAGGGTTAGGTGGCATTTTCAGCTGCTTGGTTTAGGAGAAAACGTGGGATGTTTTTATGCTGAATGTGGAGCAAGGATAACGTGAATTCCTGCTGCCATGTGGGTGTGTCTTTCTGCTTGATTTAGCAGCAAGGGATGGAGTTTTCAGCTGCATGTTGGGAGTAAGGATGGTGTAATTCCAGCTTGCATGTCCTATGTGTAATGATGGGTGTAATTCCAGCTTGCATGTTGGGAGCAAGTGTTTTTCTTTTAACCTACCAAAGTTGCTTGTGTAATGATTCAAATTTATTTGCATGCATGGGTGAATATTATGCATGGTGTAAATAAGAGAAATGTATCTATATATATACACGTAAATGTATATTGCATGCATGGGTGAACATTATGCATGTGTAAATGGGGGGAAAAATAGCTCTAAATATATATATACGTAATGCTTCTTCTTTTGCATATGTAAAGTATGATATAATATGCATGGTGGAGGTAGAGAAGCTATATATATATATATATATATACACACGTAAACCTAATCTATTCTTGCATGTGTAAATATATATGTATATATATATGTTATGATGTGTATGGTGGAAGTGAGAGGAAATATGTATATATATTCATATTGCCTCACATAGGAATATATTTGTATCATGTTCCTCTAAGTTATGTTCCAAAAATACTTTATTTATATTACTTTTAAACCATGAAATGGTACCACGTATTTTATGAAGTCTTTATTGTCAAACAACTACACATTTTAATTCTCGTTCCTTATGTCTTAGTTTGTCACTAATCCTAGACTAGTAATGTCTAAGAAAAATGTATTTGTGTTATCTCTCCATCTATTATTATCCTAAGAATTTTAGTTATATGATTCAACATTAACTATGTCACCTAATTTTATGTTTGCCTTATAATCATATAACTAAGCATCTTAATCACTTGGCATATGTATCTTCTACTCATCCTTAAATTTATTTAACTTTATTCAAAGTTTAGGATGTTACATTGGTAGGTTAAAAAGGATGAGTGCAGCTTAGGCAATACAAGCAAAAATAAGAGTTGGAATACAAGCAGAAACAAGAGTTAGAATGCAAGCAAAAACACACCCACATGGCGGTAGGAAAACAAGCCATCTTGCCCAGCAGAATGCACGCCACATTTTCTCCATTAGACAGCAGGAATCAGTGCCACATCAAGCAGAAAAAGACACACCCAAATGACAGCATCCTCACGGTACATTTGCTCCTAAACTAAGCAGAAAAAAATCCCACATGGCAGTAGGAAAACACGCCATCTTGCTCCACCAAAACCCAGTAGAAAACCTTACCCCACATGTAACAGAAACTCACACACCTACAGCAGCTTCACGCCAGGAAAACAGAGCATCTTGCAGCAGTTTTTTTCTTGGCAGCCTAGGTCCCTTTTACGTGTAAAACAATAGCCACCCTTTCAGTATAATATAATAGAGTTATGCATGCAATAACCCATGTAGAGAGGCAACAGAAAACCTACTCCCTGCCTTGTAGAATCCAAGGGATTCCAGCAACCTTTAGCGCCCAGCAGCTTGCATCTTTTGTAGCAGCAGAAACACCTACCCTTGCCTCACGCCAGTAGGAAAAATGAGAGAGGGAAGTAACCAAAAAACTCAAGAGGAAAGAGGAAGGAAGAGGGAGAGGGTAGCCAAGAAGAAGGAGGAGGTTGAGAGAGGATGAAGAGAGTGGAAGAACCAGAGAAAAGAATGGAGAGTTTCATTCCCTCACCATAAGGCAGTGAGAGTGAGAGTGAGTGCTGAGGTTTGAATCCTTGATCAACCCATATTTAGTGCCAGAAATGTGGCTGAGTTGCAAATGAAACCAAGAAGAGAAGGAAGCTGCAAATTGAGAGCCATAGGAGTAGGTTTACATAAGGTAATTCTAGCTTCTTATAAAAATTTGATTTTGAGTTTATTAGGTTAATTGTCGTCCCTGCATGGATGACTTTCTGTTTAAAATATGAAAACATTTTCAACATATAAGTTGTAGCCCTGTGTCTTAGCGTTGGATAGAATTTGGAATCACATCAATCAGACTTAAAAGGTGAGAGTTATAAGCCAGGGAGTGATGAGAGGTAAGAATCGGGTCAGGAATCCAAGTTGGTGAAGAATAGCTTTTGTTTTTGAATTTCTGGGACTAATCCTTAAGGAATATAAAGTCGTGGTTAGCATGAAAGTTGTAGATAAAGTTCCCACGGTTACATAGCCACTGGAATCACAAAATTTTGAGTTCATATGAGTGAGTTAGGGTCTGATTAGTGAGTAAAGGTCATAGAGCATAGAAGAGTTAGGTTGAGAAAATAGAAACCTTTTTGCACCCGAAAATATTGGCTTAGTAAATTTAGTAAATGGCCTTTAAATTCTATAATTTTTGGTGAGAAGAGTCTTAAGATGTTCATAATCGATTCAGAAATTTGTTTTGGATTTTTGAGAACCTACAACTAGGTCTTTTGCAATTAAATCATTGTTGAGGACAATTTGCTGGACAACTTAGACTATTGATGGAAAGACAAAATATTGAAGCGGTTAGATGTTGTATTTTTGTATGAAATTTTTTTTAAATGTTAGAGCAATCCTATTTAAGGATCTCACAAACTTTTAGAAAATTATGGGTAGTTTAAGGCATGTAATAAAATGTAGAAATTTGGTAGAGCAGGAAATGAGTCAAAACAGACCATAACAGGAGACAGCCTTAAATCTTGGGTTATTCAAGGGGTCAAATGAATTAGTTTTTTTATGGTGATTATAAAGAATATCTAGGATTTTTCATATAAAATATCATGAATTTTGAAGAAGTTTCACTAACCCAAATGAATGCAAAACAGAATAGAAATGGAATTGAAACTAATCTGTACTGTTCTGATTATGGAGGTATTTTTTGGGGTTGAATGGAAGATTTAAGGGCTGAGAGAATTACTAAATAAAATAGACATGTAAAGGTACATCCATACAAAATTTTAGAATTTTTAAAGGACTTTTGTCATATTTAATAATAACCCCAAATCTCAACAAAATCATAGTTTTGTTTTGAGGAGCAGAAGATTTTAAACTAGAGATTTATGACTTTAGGTACTAATATGCATGCATTAACCAAGAAATCTTATATGTTTTAGTTTGAGTTGTTGGTAGTAACATTGGCAGCCTTGGAAAGGAAGTGATTATGCTGGAATTGAGGTAGCTAAATTTTCCTTAAAACACCTCTTTATGCTTATGAACTTGAAATTATGAATTTTCACTAATTGCTTGACTTTTATGCTATGATGAATGATGGTCTAAAGATATGTTATGTATGCATTATCAAGAATTAAGGGGGTGCACAAAAGGGTTCCAAGTAAGCCACATTTCCCTCACGATTGGCCAATAATAGGAGATGCATAGCCCTTTGTAGGTATGGCCGTATTGACTGCACTAGGTAAGTAGACCATGATGTTATGGGTCCCTAGTGTGACCAAGATGTCGTATGATGAATGTATGGTCAGTGCTTTTGTTTCAGTGAAATAATTTGAGATGTTTTAAGGAATGGAATGTGTACTATTTTTCTGAAAAATTTGCTTCCTATTGAGATTTTCATCTCACTTTTTATGTCCACATAATCACATTCCAAGTACTCTAGCAAGAGGTGAACAACAGGGGTCTCAAGGTTGACCATATGATCATGATTGTATTTTCTTTGGTTGTGTACCATTTATATGGGATAGCCTAGATAAGTGTCAAGTCCCTTTTAGACAGCTGATAATGTGATGTAATATAAGTTATGGACTGTACCCTTTTTCTTTATGGCATGAGATCCTTTATGTTGTAAGTAATGCATATCATGCCTAGCTAGTTGTCTATAGGGAAATGAGATTTGAAAATGCTTGGAATAACTTGAAGTACTTGTATGCTTTCCCAAGAATGATAACAAAAAATATAAGTTAATAGGTTAATGTATGGGCTAGGTGGTCATTTCCAAGAATTTATAGAAAATAAGGAACATTCTACGATATAGATTTTTGAGGTGCTACAGGTTTTCTGTTTGGTTTCTTTCTATTACTATTGTACTCTGCTTTCTATTTGGCTGCATTGTAAGACACGCAGTTTTGGGAGCTCCCATATTCTATATAAAGTATAGCTTGCTGAAAAATGCACATTTAAATGGCACATCAGAATATCTATATAATAATAGGCATAGGTTTGCATTGTTCCATATTCTTTTGTTAGTTTGTTACAATTGATCTAAAAAATTTATTACTAAATCATTTTCTTGGCAAGTGGATGTTAAGTAGTTACATCTAGTCACATAAAAGAGGGTTTGTGGTGTGTGGCCTAGATGAAATTAAATGGTGAGAGGAAATTTCTATTGAGCATTTAAATCAATTTTGACTAAAGATGCTTGAGCTGATCAATCATTTCATTAAGGCAATTTCTTGTTACTAAGAACAATATTTCCTTTACATTGTGTGAATTAATCAGAGAGGGTGTCTACCTTTCCTTTTTTGTGCCCTTAATGGACCCTAAGTACACATTCTTAAGTTCCTATGTACTTGTTTACACCTCTTGGTGGCTTTTTGACTCTTACCCTCACCCCCACCGAATTATAGAATAATTTCTTCTGTTTAACTTTAGCCGTCTTCTTTTCAGTCTTGTAAAATTGGTAATTAGCTTTTTTTACCTGATACAACTGTGAAGCTTTGAATTAGTTGAATTTTTTATCAGATGAAAACCATTGGGATATTTATAGTTATTGTTAAAGAAGTTTTGGATTTTTTTTTATCTCTCAACTGAGTATCCAGTAATATTCATATTGTTCCTCATGTAAGGTTGTCTGTGAATTATATTGGTCTATATAAAAGGTTTATACCTGGACCTGTGCAATACTGCAATGTCTTTTATGGATTACTATTTCCCTATCTGTAATTTTGCATTAGTTGATGGCTTAATGCTTGTTGTTATCTAGCTGATAATTATTTAGTGGTTAGATTGCTTAATTCTTTTAAACTCTTGTTTTTTTTATTTCTTTATGAGCATATTGTAAGCATTTTTTCCCCCTCCATCCATATATAACCTTTCTATTTTCATCAAAGTGGCGTCCAATTCAATTTTTACTACTTTTTTGCACTCTTTGGAATTTAAGGTGGAAAATGTAGAGAATTAAATTGATGTTGTATGGAACATATCCTAAGTGGAAGCCAATGTGCAATTTAATTTTTTCATGGTACTTATTGAATGTTATTATTGTGTTCTTTTAGCCTTTGTCATTTATCATGTTTGTTTTGGGGGTTCAAACATTATTGATATAAATTTAACTACCTTTGCTTATGTTGAATCAGTATATATGAATTTTTTTTCTTTGGATACTTTTTGATAGTTAGAAATTATTAAACTAAATTTATAATATTTGTTATTATTTAATTAGCTTCTACTTTGTATTATTTGTTGAGTATTAATTTGTTTTTATTTGCTATAAATAGGGACAAATTTCAGTAGCTCAAGAGGGGAGTGTTGTACCAAATTCTGCAACTAATACAACACCAATAATTCCAAGAGAATTGTTGACTTGATGGTTTTTAATTTGTCAATATTTCACTATGTGTATTATTTTTGTTAACTGATATTTTACGGTTGTCTATCAACAAATATTTGTAGTTCAAATTATTTTAATATATATCATTTTATTATACTTTTTTGTTCTCATTTATTTTCATAATGTATATCGTTTATTTTTAATATCATTTTATTTCTTTGTTCTCATCTATTTTTGTAATGCATGCTATGCTTTTAAATGCAAAAGTCTAATTTTTTTTAAAAAAATTACTAGATAGGATTCAGTGACAACTATTTCGTCACTGAATCCATATTTTCATAAAACTTTTAGTGACGACCTATATAAGTAGTCACTAAAAGTAGTATTCTGTGACGACTTAAATCATCACTAAAACTCTAACATATGATCATAAATTGGCAAAAAAAAATTAAAAATGATTCAATGACGACTCTCTCGTCACGGAAAGGGTTACTTTCTGTGACAATCGCATAAAGTCGTCACGGAAACATTTTTTTGTGACAACTTTTTTGGTTACTAAAACAATGGTCATACGATATTTTTTGTGACAACTTAGTAAGTCGTCACTAAAAACATATTTCATGACAACTCCAGTTGTCACTGAAACCCTCTTATTAGATTTTAAAAGTCTATTTTATACGTTCAATGATGACTTTGAAAGTCGTCACTAATAACTTTTAGCCACGGTCTTATTAGCAACCGAGGGGTGACGACTAAAAAGTCGTCACTGAATACTTTTAGTGACGATTTTTTGACTTTCAGTGACGACTTTAGTTGTCACAGAATCCTCAGTTTCTTGTAGTATTGCAATTTTATACTTATTTAAACTCAAAAGGTACCATTTCCTCTCTATAATTCTAAATTTATTCTTATCTCAAAGGTGGGTTTAGCAAAGAATCAGGAAATTTTCTTTACTGTTAATCTTCTCCTTTTTATTAGCAAATGTGAGTTTCTTTCAACTCTCAAGTTTTAACCCTCATCTTTTTTAGTTTCTAAAATTGTTAAAAAATTCATATTTTACATTTAAATTTACTTTTGAAATGTTGTTATCATGCCTCCTAAAAAGAAAGTCAAAAAGGATATTGCTTAGGATTATTATACATATTTAGAAACTAGATTACACATCAAGTGTAATTATTGCCCAAAAACAATGTGGTGGGTGCATTTAGATTGAAGCATCATATGGTAGGAACACACAAAAAAGTTGCTCCATGCGAACAAGTTCTTAAAGATGTTAAAAATTTATTTATAAAAATTTTAAATGATATGCAAAAAAAGATAAAGAGGTTATTGAGTACTTTGAGGAGAAAAACAATCAAAAGAAAAATATTCAAACAAAAGGGACCATGGATGCTTTTATTATGAAAGGAAAAGGGGGAAGTACATCTAACATCATGAGACAATAAACTTTAAACAAGATGGTAAAAGATAGAGAATTAGTTGTCAAAGATATATGTAGATGTATATATGGAAATGCACTGCATTACCTCTGGTAAAAACCCCTTGTTTATCAATATGTTGAAATATATAAGCGAATATGGTAAAGCTTTGAAGCCACTAACTTATCATGAAGTTGGAGTTTCATATTTACAAAAAGAAGTTGATCTTATGCATCAAAATTTAGAAAAATATAAGAGTGAATGGAAAAAGGCAGGTTGCACATTAATGCCAAATGGGTGGATTGATGAAAAAGGTAGGTCCCTTACTAATTTTCTTATCAATAATCTAAAAGAGACTATTTTTATTAAATATGTTGATACTAGTAGTTTTATTAAAGATGGTGAAAAAATGTTTGAATTGCTTGATGATAAGGTGGAGGAAACTAGGGAAGATAATGTGGTTCAAGTAGTAACAAATAATGCTTCAACCCTTGTATCTAAAGGAAGCAAGTTGATGGAAAACAAAAGTAACTCTTTTGATATCCTTGTTCAGTCCACTGTCTTGACTTGATTCTTGAAGACATTGGTGCTTAACACAATTGGAAAGGTAAAAAAAATTACAACTTTTATTTATAGGCATACTTGGTTGCGCAATTTGTAAAGGAGTTATTTTAAAGGTAAAGAGTTATCAAAGCTAGTAATTACAAGATTTACAACTTCCTACCAAACAATAAAATCTATTTTGGACTAAAAGACAGCTCTTAGATCTATATTTGCAGCAAAAGAATGGGTTACAAGTTCTTATGCTCCTAAAGTAAAGATAAAGTCATAAAAAATATTATTTTAAGTGACCACAGATTTTGGAAATATATAAAATTTGCTTGAATTGTGTGGATCCTCATGTAAAAGTGTTGAGACTTGTGGATGGAGATTCAAAGCCAGCCATGGGTTACATATACAAGGCCATGGATAGAACAAAAGAACAAATTGAAAGGAATTTTTATAATGTAGGAAGCACGAACAAAAAGATATAGGAGCTTATAGACAAGCATTTGGATTATCAACTCCATAGGCTTCTTCATACAATAGGATACTATCTTAATCCTAAATAAGTATATTTTGTTCATATACTTTTTTATAATATTTGTATTGCTAACTAATTATAGTTATTTTATTTATATTGAAAGTTTACTTTATTAATTTTATAGGTTCCATTATGATCCAAATTTCAAACTTTATTATGAAATAAAAATGAGGTGGTATAAGACATTAGACAAGATGTGTCCAGATATAGAAACAAGAATAAAAATTGATGCACAACTTGAGAAGTTCAAGAGAACAAAAGGACTATTTGGATATACCTTAGCAATTACAACTAGAGATAAGAAACAACTAGGTAAATTAATTTATTTATAGTTTAATGATGGAGATCAAGGTGCTGTCAAAGCTACTCTAAAACGTTTCCAAGATCCTTTGCAAGGGATAGGCGGTCCAATGACTAGGAACAGGGCGAAGCGGGTCAAAGAAGCTTTACTGGGCTTGATCTTGGATGTGCAGGCTAAAGAGGAAGTTATTGGGCCAAGTCAAGACATCAAGTGGGCCACACTTTGCAGCCTTGAAGATGGCATTAAAGAGGGTAGTTCGGAGGCCCAATATAGTTTATTGGATCTTAAAAACAACTAGCCCAAATCTGCATAGGCTAAAGATGTATTATGGGCTTTAGATTAAATGTTTTATTTTGGATATTATTAGTATTTGGACCCATTCTTTATGCAGCCCAAATAGTAGTTTAATTATGGGTTTATTTTTTGTTAGTTTAGTTGGGCCAGATAACTAGTGTTATTTGGGCCAAATTCTATTAGAAGTTCAAATTAGGAGTTTAAGGCCTTCTGGCTTTCCTACTAGGGTTAGGTTTGATTGTCTATTTAAGAGTTCTTTAAGTTCATGTATTATACAGATTTTGATGATTAATAAAGATTGAGTTTTCTCCTAAAGTGAGAGCTTCCCTTAGTTCTTGGGTAAAGAACTGAATCCGATCTTATCGAGGCAACTCGTGGCGATCAAACATCCATTGAATTTTCAAGACGATCCTTGCTTTCGCCAAACACTCCGTTTCTTCGTTTAGAGGAACACATCATTTGGTATCAGAGCTTTGGCTCCTTAAGATTTGGTTGGTGTCCTATCTTTTCTTTTCTATTTTCTAGTCTTTCTTCTTCTTCTACCTTTCTTTAGGTCAAATTAGAGTTCTAGTTCTAGTTAATGATATTCTAGTTCTCCTAAAAAAAAAGAGTTCTAGTTCTAGTCAATTTTCTTTTCCTACTTTTATTCTAACTCCTAGTACTAGTCAATTTAATTTTCTTCTTCCAAAAAAATTTGAATTTCGAAAAAAAAAAGAGTCCTATTCCTATTTTAATTTGGTTTCTTGTTCAAAAATTCGAAATTCAAAATTCAAAATTCAAAAAAAAAAACTAGATTCCTAGTCCTAGTTGAATTTGGTCTCTTCTGCAAAAAAAAAAAAATTCGTCAAAAAAAAGGAAATTCGTTAAAAAAAAAAGAGGTGAGCTGAAAAAAAGAAGAAGAGAAATTCATTAAAATAAAGCAGCATACTGATATTAGTATCCCTCATATTTTTTAAATTCAGTTCCTAGGGTTGTCATTGTCTGAAAAATTATTCTTCTTAATTCACTTGTTTTCTTAGATAAGTTTGTTGATCAGGTTCTTGTTTAAGAGCTTTAAGGGAAAGAGAGTGAAATTGAGTGCAAAACACGTGAGGTTTGTGAGACAAACATGAGTAGTGAAAGAGATCAACCTGAAATTGACCTTAAACTCTTTATGAAAGCAGTTCAAGATCAGTTTAAGTTGCTGAATATGAGGCTGGATAACCTTGATTCACCATCCCAGCCTAAGCTTACCAAAAAGTTTGGGTTTGATGAGGGAGAAGGGGAATATTCAGATAGTGAAGCATTCGGGTCAAGAATGGAAGGAGGATAGCTTCTAGTCGTGATAGTGGCTTAGGAAACATAAAAATGACTATTCCTACATTCCAAGGTAAGGGTGACCCTGAACTTTACTTAGAGTGGGAAAGGAAGGTAGAACATATGTTTGAGTGTCATGATTATACTGAGGAGAAAAAGGTGAAGCTAGCTGCTGTGGAGTTTACTGACTATGCTAGTATTTGGTGGGATCAATTAGCAATTAATCGGTGGAGAAGTGGTGAGAGACCTATTCGGTCATGGGAAGAGATGAAGGTTGTGATGAGAAAACGGTTTGTTCCTAGCCATTACTATAGAGACTTGTTCAGAAAATTACAAAATCTGCATCAAGGATCTATGAGTGTAGAGGATTACTACAATGAAATGGAGATGGCCATGATGAAAGCTAATATTAAAGAGGATAGAGAGGCTACAATGGCAAGGTTTATAGGTGGTTTGAGGAAAGAAATTGCAGATGTAGTAGATATGCACCATTATGTAGAGATGGAGGAATTACTGCATAAAGCAATTAAAGTTGAGAAGTAGTTAAAGGTTAGAACATCTTCTAAATTTGGCTCAATTTCTAAAACTCCATGGAAGCTGAATTGGAAAGATAACCATAAGGCTGCTACTAGGCCGAAGGAAGAGAGCAAGGGGAGGAATTTAATTACAGCCCCTAATCCCAAGGCTAAGAATGATACTTCTACTTCCTTTAGAGCACGAGATAAAAAATGTTTTATATGTCACAGGTTGGGGCATATTGCATCACAGTGTCCTAACAAGAGAGCCATTGTTCTTCTTGATGATGGAGGCATGGAAAGTGAGCATTCAAGTGATGATGAGATGCCACCATTGGAGGATTGCAGTGACATGGAGATTGATGAACCAGTGCATGGAGAAGTATTAGTTACTCGACGTGCTCTTAATATGCAACCTAATGATGATGTTGATGATGAACAACGTGAGCACATCTTCCAAACCAGGTGCCACGTGAATAACAAGGTATGTAGTTTGATTATTGATAGTGGGATTTGTACTAATGTAGCTTGTACCTTGATGGTTGATAAATTGGGTCTATCCACATTGAAACATCCTTAGCCATATAGGCTAAGATGGTTGAATGATAGGGGAGATATATGGGTGACCAATCAGGTTTGCATATCTTTTTCTATTGGTAACTTCAAAGATGAGGTACTTTGTGATGTAGTACCAATGCATGCTGGACACTTGTTGTTGGGACGTCCATGGCAATTTGATAGAAGGGTTAATTATGATGGTTACAAGAATCAATATACATTAACCATACATAAGAGAAAATTTATTCTGACACCCCTAAAGCCAGCTGAGGCTTTTGCTGATCAAGTGAGAATTACAAAAGAATGTAAGTTGAGAGAAACAATAGAAAAAGAGAAGAAAGAGAGTAAGGCAAAAATTGAGAGTGAAAGAAAAGAGAGAGAGGTTGAGACATGTTATCAGAAAAATAAAAGAGTGAGTGCTTTTACACTAAAAAGTGAGGTGAAGAGTGCTTTGGTATGCAAGTCAAACCTCCTTGTGCTCATGTACAAGGATATTTATTTTACTAACACTCATAACCTATCTTTGCCTAGAATGGTTGTGTCTTTGTTACAGGAATTCACTGATGTTTTTCCTGAGGAGATTCCACATGCACTACCACCTTTGAGAGGCATTGAGCACCAAATAGACTTTGTCCCTGGATCATCCATCCCTAATCAACCTGCCTACCTAGCTAATCCTGAGGAGACGAAGGAAATTCAGAGGCAAGTAGATGACCAAGTTCAGAAGGGATTCGTGTAACATCCCTAATTTCGTTAAAAGTACATTAACGAAATAAAATTTATTAGACAATATTTTAGATATCTAAGGAAAATATAATCCTTAGAAATTCTTCACCTTATGTATATGCATAGAAAAAAAATGTTTCTAACATTAAGAGAACAAATAAAGAGGGAAAACCTAATAGGAAAGAAATTAGAAATAACATACTAAAGAGATGCAAAATTCTTGGATAAGGAAGATAAATTTTAGAAACAAGTAAATGTCTTAAAATTTCAAGAACATTGGATTAGGGTAATTTTTCCTAATTTAAAAACTAGAGTTACTAAGTTTAAAATCTTTACCCATACATTGGGCTTTTACCTTTGGACACTTCATATAGAGTTTTCCACTTCACATAAGTTTCTAGCAAGCCCATTGGATAACCTAAGCAAGAAATAAAACATAGACTTGGACTAGGATATAGTAATTGGACCAATAGCCCAAAAATTATGAAAATGTGACCAAGCCCTCCAAGAAAGGTAGAATTTTATCCAAAGCAAAGAAAATGGGTAGGAATAAGCCCATAATGGGTAGGAATAAGCCCAAAGCCAAGAGGAAAAATAAAATAAAATAAATTAGGTGATGATATAATAATGTAATAATAATAAAGATTAGGTTACATGGCATTAAGACAAAAATTTAGTAAGTGGTATGATTCTACATTCATAATTTTGCCAAGTGGCATGATAATACAAGGCTTTAGGACAAAAACATCTATATCCTACACTCATAATTTTAGCAAGTGGTATGATAATACTTGGCATTAGGACAAAACATTCCTATCCCACACAAAAAATATCAACCAAATAATGAAAATTCAAGGGCTAGAAATTTGCCACCTAAAACGGCAAACCTATCATACTTGTTTAAGACAAAAGAAAATGGAAATAAATCCCTAAATCAAAGGGGTCTTGTCCCTTATCTTAAGAACATATCATCATAATTTTCAAAATACAAATCTCCTTTTTCTATGCATATCTTGACTAAGGAAGAGGAAGACAAGAATATAAGTTGTTTGTTTTTCAAAAATTCAACAAAGTGTATCCTAATTGTGATAAGGTAGACCCATGATCATGAAAGGTGAATTATTTGGTGGTCTATATAAGAAAACCCACCCTTACAACATTTTAATTTCGTCCAAGTGAGGAAGAGAGAGAAATAGAAGCAAGGTAGAGTGAGGAGAGGAGAAGAAAGGAAGGAAGAAGAAGGAGAAGTTTAGAAAACTAAGTACTCCAGGTAAATTACCTTAATCTCCACTTGAGTCCATTTTTCTTCTTCATACATGAGGTTCAAAAATTTACCCTCCTTCTCTTACCTAAGCTGCTAGAAAAGCTAAGGGAAGGGAGGAGTCTTGCTACTTCTTTCAAGAGCAAACAAGAAAACCAATTCACTAAGTGAGCTAAGGAGATTTTTAGGTAAGTTTAACAATATTTCTTTTTGAAGAAAAGCTTTGAAATTTGTAATATTTATATGGGATTTTGATCTTAGCACTTTGATTATTGGTCATGAATGTTGCTTCATCATGTTACATATTGATCATGCATGTGCTGTATGTTTCAATACTTAGGCTGGTTTAGATAGTTCTGCATAGGTATGGCTATGGGCGGTAAAACTTTTAGCTTCTGTTTTTAAGATTCTGGAAAAAATCGGTAAGGAATTAAAATAGCGCGCCAAAATAACAATTATAGATATATGGCTCGTGGATTTTTACTAACTGGAATAACTCAATTTGGAGTTCATATGAGGTAGATATTATCCGATTAGTACGCAGAGGTCAGAAAATATTTATTCAGGGAAGAGTATGTTATTAAAGCTTTAGTTTTTGAATTTCTGGGAATATTCTGTAAGGAATAAAAATAGCGCGCCAAAATAACAATTATAGATATGTGGCTCATGGATTTTTACCAACTGGAATAACTCAATTTGGAGTTCATATGAGGTAGATATGATCGGATTAGTACGCAGAGGTCAGAAAATGTTTATCCAGGGAAGAGTATGTTATTAAAGTTTTAGTTTTTGAATTTCTGGGAATATTCTGTAGGGAATTAAAATAGCACGCCAAAATAACAATTATAGATATATGGCTCTTGGATTTTTACCAACTGGAATAACTCAATTTGGAGTTCAAATTTGGGAGACATGGTCTAATTAGTCAGTAAAGGTCAAAACCTACACGAGAAGAAATAAAACTAAATTTAAAGGAGTAATAACACCACGATATCTTACTATTTTGTTGATATGATTAACATAATAGTTTTAGATAATTGTCTTAGCTTTTCATAGACACTAAGATCATCTTAATCGGAGTTAAAATGAGAGAGTTATGCTCTGATTTGTAAGCAAAGGCTGTGTTAAAAGTTAGTAAAACCTATTTTCAATATTTTTTTTCTACCCTAGATGAATTTTTTTAAACTATAGGGTAATAGTGGAAATCAATTTGAGGAAAAATGCTCTTTAAAATTTGTAAGAACATGTGTTGGAAATGATATAAGTAAAAATAAAATGACTAAATGCCTAGACATAAAGAAAATGAAAAGATGAAAATAATATTCAAGAAAGAAGAGGAATTTTATAAATGAAAATAATAAATGCCTAGTGTATGCCCTAGTTATTGCCATTGCATGAACTTACTACCATTTTAAGTGTGTAATTTTTAACATTGAATTTACCCTAGTACTCATATAAAATTTCCAAGAAGTTTTGAAAGTGCCGGTTTTATTTGAAAAATCTTAGTATGCTCCGTGGTTGCAGTATTTCCACATCAGAAAAGAATTATTCTAGTTACTGGAAAAAAATTGCGATTTGTGAAAAGTGCATGTCTAAAGAAAGCTCTGGCAAGGAAAGACTTGGTACTTAAGCGTGTCCATTAGTGACCCACCTCTCTTTCTTGGGAACTTTCCTAGTGCGCTGTTTACAGACTACAATTACTATCCAGTTATCGAGGTATTAGTGTGGAATTTTGACATGGAAATATTTTATAAAGTGAAAATTAGAAAATGATTATATTCATGGCATAATTTCAGTTTACCAATGAATTTTGAGAATGATTATGTTTTGATAAATTATGGCATGAGAATATAATGAACATACTTGTTATTGGAATCATATTTTCGGCTATTAATATGAAAAGAAAAGAAATGAGCACGGTCACATGGCAATCCGTGTGGTGCACCAGTAGGGGACGCCCTACCAACAGGTTATGATTATGTTCATGAGAAAAGAAAGAGAAAGTGTGCCATGTCGAACGGAGCGAGATAAGCCCGTACCGAAAAGTAGAGAATACTCACCCTGTCCGGGGTAGTTTGAAGTAAGAATAAGTTGATAGCCATCATATGAAATTCGAAAAAAATAGTTATTCATGCCATACATGTCATAACTGTACAATTTTCATGTGCATGATAAAGTGCATTCATGTGACCTAGAGATATTTTCTGTAATTTATACAGCTGAACATGACATGATAAACTATATTGATGGTAAATTAAGATTTATTGTTAAACTTACTAGGATTTAATTCTCACTATATTTCCATAACATGTTCAGAAGAATAATATGCAGATATTCTCTATGACACTTATTATTACCGTATGTTGGATCGAGGTGCCCTACCTTGGGCAACTACCAACTATATCAGATGTATCTGTCGTAGATGTGACTGAAATTCCGGTGGACGTGCCACCCGCACCAGTGTCCCCGGAAGTAGTCGACATAGATTATTAGAGTTACTATGTATCTTTGTACAAATGTTTGTAAAATAATGGTGTGTAGTTTGTAAAATAATGGTGTGTATGGAAACTAAGTATTGTATTATAAGTATTGTATCACTGTTAATAACAATTATGCTTGGTTATTATTACGAGTTAAGTGGTTAGAATTAAAGTAGTAATAACTTCATGGAATTGTTTTTAAATATATAAAATAAAATTTGTTATAGAGTTGTTACAATTCGTGAGGGAGAGTCTTAGTCCCTATTCAGTACTTGTTATTCTTGTGCCTAAAAAGGATGGTACTTGGTGCATGTGCGTAGATTGCAGAGCCATCAACAAAATCACTGTAAAGTATAGGCATCCAATTCCTAAATTAGATGACATGCTTGATGAGTTGTATGGTTCTAGTATTTTTACTAAAATTGATTTAAAGAATGGTTATTATCAAATTCGCATGAAAGAGGGAGATGAGTGAAAAACTACTTTTAAGACTAAATATGGTTTATATGAGTGGTTAGTAATGCCCTTTGGCTTGACCAATGCAACCAGTACCTTTATGAGATTAATGAATCATGTCTTACGTGCTTTCATTGGAAAGTTTGTGGTAGTTTACTTTGATGATATTTTAGTATATAATCAAAATCTTGATGAACATGTATTGCATTTGCGTGCTGTTTTTGATGTGCTTAGGGAGTATAAATTGTATGCTAACATGAAAAAGTGCACATTCTGTTCTGATTCAGTAGTGTTCCTTGGTTTTGTTGTTAATTCTCATGGAATTAGTGTGGATGAGGACAAGGTTAAGGCAATCTGAGATTGGCCTACACCTAGGAATGCTAATGAAGTTAGGAGTTTCCATGGTTTAGCAAGTTTCTATAGGCGGTTTGTAAAGAATTTCAGTACTATTGCTGCACCTCTAAATGAACTTGTTAAAAAGAATGTTGTCTTTAAATGGGATGATTTGCATGAGAAGTCATTTACCACTTTAAAGAATCTTCTTACTAATGCACCCTTGCTGTCATTACATAACTTTGATAAAGCTTTTGAAATTAAATGTGATGCTTCTGGAGTTGGTATAGGTGCTGTTTTGATGCAAGATTCTAAACCAATTGCATACTTCAGTGAGAAGCTAAATGGGGCAGCACTGAACTATCCTACTTATGATAAGGAGTTATACGCATTAGTGAGGACTTTGCAAACTTGGCAACATTATCTATGGTCAAGGGAGTTCATTATCCATTCAGATCATGAAAGCTTGAAATTTTTGAAGTCCTAAGGTAAGTTGCAAAAGAGGCATGCAAAGTGGTTAGAATTGATTGAGACATTTCCTTATGTGATTAAGTATAAAACTGGAAAGGAATATGTGGTAACTGATGCATTGTCTAGAAGATATGCGTTGTTGACATTCTTACATACTAAGTTGCTTGGTTTTGAATACATTAAAGACTTGTATGCTAATGATGTTGATTTTGGATATGCTTGGAATTCTTGTGATAAGTGTGCTATTGATGGTTTCTATAGACATGAAGGCTGCTTGTTTAAAAAGAATAAGCTTTGTGTGCCTACGTGTTCTATGCATGAACATTTTTATTGGCCTCGCATGAAACATGATGTCATTTCGTTTTGTGCTAAGTGTGTGGCATATAAACAAGCTAAGTCTAAGGTTATGCCACATGGCCTTTATACCCCATTACATGTCCCTACACAGCCTTGGCATGATATTTCTATGGATTTTGTGATAGGGTTACCAAGGTCTCAAAGTAGTAAGGATAGTGTTTTTGTGGTTGTTGATAGGTTTAGCAAAATGGCTCATTTCATTGCATGTGCTAAAACCAATGATGCAACACATATAGCTAATTTGTTCTTTAAAGAAGTAGTGTGCTTGCATGGGTTGCCTAGAACAATAGTAAGTGATAGAGATGTTAAGTTCTTAAGTCATTTTTGTCGTACTTTATGGGGAAGATTAGGAACTAAACTTCTATTTTCTACTGTTGTTGGTGCGCACTGTCGCAGGCACGCCCAAATTAAAACCTTACCTCAACACTAACCTGTAGTAGTGGGAGTAAGGGTCGATCCCACAGAGACTGGAATTACCTTATGTGATTCAGAAAGGGGGAATTGAGAGTCGCAATTAAAATTAAGTAAACAATAGCAAAAATAATTGAGAGAAAGTGATTAATGAGAAAAGCGTTGGTTTCGGTCGATATTCACCATCAAGGGATTGCATTTATCATTAATAAAATTATCAATCTTAAACCAAATATCTATCATTGGGATTCTATCCCAGTTCCTCCTTAAGCCTAGTAAATTAATGACAATCGCACTAATTATACTCTAATTAACAAGCAATCCTTTAGCACATCGGTAAAGCATAACTTATTAACCGCATGAAGAACAAGAGAAACTAATAGAGCTAAACGAATACAAGCACATCGGTTATATTCAATTTAGTTGATATTCATCATAGGGTTAACGATTTATAATCCAAAATCCTTAATCCTATTTGCTTCACGAATCAAGTAATAAAAGCTTTGTTCAAAACCTAATTCAGCAGCTACACATACAATATACTAGTAGGCCTCCTAGCAATCACATGCATAATATTAAGAAAACAAGAACAGATGAATAAACAATACCCGGTTAAGATTGAATGCAATGAAATCAAATCCGTATCTCACAATGACATCAAATCCCTTGAGGTTTCAATCTCCCTCAACCAACTAAAGAAAATTAGCCGCGCAGGGCCATAGAAAACTAAACAAGAAGTAAAGAAAAGAGTTGAGAACTTGAATGAATTCTTTGCTGAATGAATCGATCCCTTCTCTGCTTACTTTCCTTCCTTTTTATAGATTAAACCCTCCTAGTCGAAGTAGGAAAGTTTTTAGGTCAAATCTCCATCAATTAGGCTTCAAATCAGGCGAAAAAACTCTAAAATCGCAACTTCCGGAGCGGCGGCGCCGTGGCGCATAAGTTCAGCGCCGCGGCGCTGCGAAGCTTCATCCACGGGGTGCCGCGGCACACCCATGCAGCGCCGCGGCGCTCGTGGTTCTGGGGCAAGGGTGCCGCGGCGCCAATAACCAGAGCCGCGGCGCTACGAGACATCCATGACGGGCCGCCGCGGTGCTGTATTGTGAGCGCCGCGGCGCCTAGAAAACGCCGGATTTTGCCAAAGTGCCGAACACGAAAGTTGTAGCTCTATGTTTCTTCTTTCCATAGCCGCTGGAATCAGCTCAATCGGAGCTCAAATGAGTGAGATATGCTTCCATTAGTGACGAAAGGTCAGAAATCAGCATTTTTCATGATTTTCTTCTATTTTTCTCTTCTTTTCTTCTTTCTTTGTTCCTACAACACAAAACACAAAATTAAGCTAATTCCTAATTATATTTTACTTAAATCAAACAAAAGGTAAGCATAAAGGTATTAAAATCATGCTTAATTCAGATCACATCAGTTGTACACCCTCAAACAGATGGCAAACTGAGGTAGTTAATATGACACTTACTACACTTTTATGTGCTATTATGTCAAAAAATTTGAAACATTGGGAAAAAGCTTTACCACATGTTGAGTTTGCTTACAATAGATCTGTGCATTCTACTACTGCTTATAGTCCTTTTGAAATTATTTATGGCTTTAATCCTATAACACCTTTGGATATTTTACCTTTGTCTACTAATGAGTTTGTTAACTTGGATGGTAAGCAAAAGGCTGAATATGTAAAGGATTTGCATGCTAAAGTTCGAGCTAACATTGAGAGGAAGAATAAGCAATATGCAACGGAAGCCAACAAGAGCCGAACAAAAATTGTATTTGAACCTGGTGATTGGGTTTGGGTACATATGCGCAAAGAGAGGTTCCCAGTTCAAAAAAAGTCTAAGTTACATCCTAGGGGAGATGGACATTTTCAAGTCTTGGAGCGAATCAATGACAATGCCTATAAGATTGATTTACCTAGTGAGTATGACAATATTAGTGCTACATTCAATGTTGCTGACTTGTTTTTATTTGATGTAGGTGATGGTTTTGATTCAAGGACGAATCCTTTCAAGGAGGGAGAGAATGATGGAGATCAAGGTGCTGTCAAAGCTACTCTAAACCGTTCCTAAGATCCTTTGCAAAGGATAGGCGGTCCAATGACTAGGAACAGGGCGAAGCGGGCCAAAAAAGCTTTACTGGGCTTGATCTTGGATGTGCAGGCTAAAGAGAAAGTTATTGGGCCAACTCAAGACATCAAGTGGGCCACACTTTGCAGCCTTGAAGATGGCATTAAAAATGGCAGTTCGGAGGCCCAATAAAATTTATTGGATCTTGAAGACAACCAGCCCAAATCTGCATAGGCCAAAGATGTATTATGGGCTTTAAATTAAATGTTTTATTTTGGATATTATTAGTATTTGGGCCAATTCTTTATGCAGCCCAAATAGTAGTTTAATTATGAGTTTATTTTTTGTTAGTTTAGTTGGGCCAGATAACTAGTATTATTTGGGCCAAATTCTATTAGAAGTCCAAATTAGGAGTTTAAGGCCTTCTGGCTTTCCTACTAGGGTTAGGTTTGATTGTCTATTTAAGAGTTCTTTAAGTTCATGTATTATACAGATTTTGATGATTAATAAAGATTGAGTTTTGTCCTAAAGTGAGAGCTTCCCTTAATTCTTGGGTAAAGAACTGAATCTGATCTTATCGAGACAACTCGTGGCGATCAAACATCCGTTGAATTTTCAAGACGAGCCTTGCTTTCGCCAAACACTCCGTTTCTTCGTTTAGAGGAAAGCATTATTTAAACTTTAAGTAACATTTTTATATTAACTTTAATATTATATATCTCCCTCTTTTATAGCTTTATGGTGTTAAAGTTATGGAGATGAATGCAAAGAGCTACAATCACTTGTCATTAGCATTTTAAGCCTTACTTGTAGTGCTATCAAATGTGAGAGAAATTAGAGTGTCTTTGATCATGTACATTCTAAGAGAAGAAATCAGTTGGAGCAATAAAGGTTGAATGCTCTTGTTTTTGTCAAATACAATCTTCAACTTGGAATCAGACAAAAACATAGAGTGGAGAAAGGATATACATATATTTTCTTATCGAATGTGGAATCTAATGATGAATGGATTATTGAAAAGGAAGGTCCTTGGCTAGGGGGAGATAACTATTGGATGGATGTTCAAGAGTGATTTGATATCGATGAAGGAGCTCTAAATAAAAGGAGAAAAAGACGTATTCCAAAGTCTAAATTTTCTTAATTAATCCCTTCTTATTTCTTATGTCCCTATATTCTTAATTATACTTTCTCACTTACATATGTATATTTTGGTCCAAAAAATCTTAATGTTATTGCTAATGAAAACAAGAAAGGCAAAAGAAAAGCAGTTGACACACAAAATAAAGTTGAAAAAACTAAAGATGATGGTGTTAGTGATAATAAAGAGGAAGAAAATGAATAGTCAATCATGTTAAATGACAATAATGATAGCAACAGTAATAGTGACATCTTTACTAGCTTATTTTAGTTTTTAGGTTTCAGAATTTATGATTTTTGAACTAGTTATATCTTTTTAATACTTATAGTTAACTATATTTAAAATTATTAAAATAAATATGTTATTTTAAATATTTTGTTTATATTATTTATTTATTTATATTTTTTAAATTAATTTTCAATGTGTTTGTGAATTTTATGATTCGATACGATTAACAATTAGTTATTTAAAAATGAGCAATCTGATTTACGATTTGAATCGCGATTTGATTATTATACATTTAACTCTTACTTTTTTTTTATGGATATTTGATTGGATTGTTTCCTTAATCTTATTAGCTACAATGTGTTGAATCTCTAAGCAAGAGGAGGCATAATACATGCTATTGATTTATGCAGATTTTATATAGAGAGAATAAGGGATAGTAAAAAAAAAAATTGTCCTTAATGTTAAATTAATATTTTCATTTATGATTAAACAAGCACAATATAATCCCACGCGAATAAATTATGGATATATATCTACATATAGTCCGACAACCACCAATAATAGTACATTTTCCCATTATTTGATTTCAAAGCCGACGTGGAAAACCTTGTGCATTGTTGAAGTCCCACATTGGCTGGATGTTTAAAGAATATGCTCTTTATAAGTAAAGGCAATCCTCCCTCTCTTGACTCGAGTTTTGGGAGTGGAGTTAGGCCCAATATTTCTAATATGGTATCAGAGCCTACTCCAGTTTCAATGTAATCCACCCGCAGATGTTCATGCCTGCAAACTTCACGCTCTAAATGTTCATTCTTGGGCGTGAGGGGGGTGTGTTGAAGTCCCACATTGGCTGGATGTTTAAAGAATATGCTCCTTATAAGTAAAGACAATCCTCCCTCTCTTGACTCGAGTTTTGGGAGTGGAGTTAGGCCCAATATTTCTAATATGCATATATGTTCCACATCCAATTCTCATTTCCTTGCAAAAAGAGCTCATTTCTTTCTCTTCTTCCGCAATTTTTTTCTCACTTTTTTCATTTTCTTTCCTTTGCCTTCCCTTACGGCAACCTGCAGAAAGGGTCAATTTTCTTGAGGAGAGAAGGCCACGGATAGCCTTGAAGAGAAAGTGTCCGTGTTTATGGGGGAAGATAATTCTGGAAAATCAGAGCTTAACTGCTCTCTCGAGGACTACGAATTAGAAAATAGCAGTGATCAACTGCAGCATAACGCTGAAGAGGAGATTTTGTATTGGGAATCTCAGGAGGCCCTGCTTGAGGTACTTAATTTTTATTTATCCCATTATTCATTGCAGAAACTAGGATTTTAGAAGGTTCAATAAAAGCAAAACAGGGTTCCGGGAAAATTTTATTTAGAAAAAAGTAGTGTTGTATATAGATCAAGCTTTCTGTGAAACTCAGGTAAAGCAAACTTGATATTGGGAACAATCCTTGAACACTGATTTTCTTTTTTCTATCTAAGAATTTGCAATCTTCAGTGGAAAAATTTTGATTGAAAATATAGGTAAGAATGGTTTTTCCATCCTAAGCATACATGAGAAAATTTTTTCTGGCTGTGTTTTTTTTCTTTATTAATTGTGTTGGAATTCAGAAATATCTGAATGAGAAGAATGGTCTTTAATCTTCTGTATGGCAGAAGCTAAATTGTAGAATATATATTTTTCCTTATTTTATTCGTGGCTAATGACAACTTAGTACTGTAACTCCATGCCCGTACATTGCTTGTGGTGCTACATAAAAGCTACAAGATATTTTTTGACAGAAAAACCAATATTATGTGCCACATATAGTTCCATCGTCAAAAGAAAAAAAAAAAGCATTCTCGATAGTAGTATTTTTACAACATATTAGTAGGAGGAATAAACAACATTAAATGTATACAAAAATGACATATATAATTGCAAGATATACATTATTTTATCATTATTTGGTATGCAAATTAATTTGTGTTAAATATGAGATAACTAATCATTTGTATATTAATTTCATTTTCCCCAGCTCCATAAGCAAATTTAATTAAGGTTTAAATTAAAACTTGACAAGTTTTGCTACGGAATGTTGGATGAGAATTCAATAAAAGGTCCTAAGTTTAAGTAGAGACACCGAGGTTTTTATATAAAAATATCCCTTTTAGGTATTTTTCTTAAATATCTAATTACTCTCGAATGGAAGGTTTACATTTTAATTAAAAAAGGGGTCTATCTTTAATCCTCCATTGTTTGAAATTTTTGGGTTATAATCATTACGATTGGAAATCAAAATATGAAGCATAAGTCATTTTCTAATTTATATATATATTTTAAACATAACTGGAGATAGAGAATAAAAAAGGAATATGCCTTGAATCACTAACAAAAAGACATGGTTGTCTATTGGATTAAGTGCCCACACACTTTGATTTTGAAAAAAAAAATTTATTCTACACTCAATTATGTCCTTAACTTTATTATTTTCTTTATTTTCTCTGTTAGGAAACTTTGGAGAGATACAATTTGATAGGGACTAGATTGAGACGCGAGATTGGGCAAATAATGGAAGTGGTTAAGGCCTCAGATTTTTGTAGCTGCTCCAAGTCAAACTCTTCTGGTTGCCCCTACTGCTTAAGAAAACGAGTGGTTGATATGTCTGTGACAGAGGATTCAATGCTACCATTCGCATATCAAAATGGGAACGCACAAAAAAGTTTCCAGGAGGTGCATATTTTAATACTCATATAGGTCTTATCTATAGAACTAATGGCCAGCGATTTTCGAATTCTATTTTATATAAAGATTGATGAAATTTTGAGTTTTTCACATATTTAATACTCAATTTTTACGTAAATAAGTTTTCAAGTATTTAAGAAATTAAAATATCCACTAACCAAGATATCAACAACTTAAGTCATTTATAATTTTATTTTAGAACAATAATTATTTGAAATTAAAAAAAATTACTTGCATGATTTTAGGAAAGACAGAAATATACAAGAATTTATTTTCTATATATAGTGGGGTAGGAATATCATTAACTAGTTTGAAAATATTTATTTTCTGAATTTTAAGGAAACTAACAATGTAGTCTGATTCAAAAGGATATTGCTTAAGAGGATTGTGAAAAATGATCGTTCAATAAGCGTTGTTTTACTACACGTTTTGATTCATTAAGCTTGTTCTATTTTAGGTTCACATGAATACATAGAAGTGATGGCAAGCACACAGACAAGGAAGAGGCAAATCCCATTTCTGATTGAATTGGAACTAAAGGATCAGTTTCAGATTGCAAGAACAAGCAAAGAATACCAGAAACTCGTATCGTTGTTACCGGAATTCTACATCGGCAAGCCAGAGTACTTGACTGCCATAATCCAAGTTATGTGGGATGCGGCAAAGACGTCAATGAAGGAGAAGAATATCCATATGGGTCCATGGAGGAAGAGCAGCTTCATGCAAATGAAGTGGTCAGGCCTTGACAAAAAATTGACTACGGATGAATCATCCTCAGTTACAATTCCATCATCTAGGCAAGCAAGTGAATCTTGCCTCAGAATTTCTGGTGCTCCGGCTGTGGTAGTCATTTAAACTGCTGCATTTGCTCATTTTGACAATTCCATATTTGTCTTTCATATCCGTTATGGATTTTGAAAGAAAATTTTGGATTCGAGACCTCTTAGTTAATTTGTAGAATATATAGTTTCTGCCAATGGAATAATATAATACAATTGGTAGTTCATTTTCCTTTTAGCTCTAAGATTAAGATGCAGTAGAACTTGCATATTGGCTAAGCTATGTGTGACTATTTAGTTTTAGGCTGTAATACTTGGTGATGAGCCTAAAATACCTTTATAGCTAAGCTGCATTCATGTTTTAAAAAGGTACGATCCGAACCAGCAAGATCAGATGCCAATTTTTGGATATTACAATAGAGGCATGCCCTTTTTGTTTTGAGTTTGTGTGTGTCCTTTTTCTTTTTCTTTTTTTCAAATAATCTGATGTTCAGTTTGAAAGAAATGAAAATGTGTCATGTAAATATAAAAACATGCGTTATTATATATACAATATTCTATTTTCTTTTACTTTATTCTCCTTCATGAAGGACATCTTGGTATTGCAATGTTATCTATTAAATTACATTAATTAATGATAACTTTCATATAGAATGTGCAAGACATCCTCAGTCCTTGTAGGCTTTCTATCTTCGGAATTGAGAACATGATCAATTTAGTCTTCTTCTTTTTTTGAAGGGGGGGGAGGGATCAAATCAATTTAATTCTTCTTGAAGAAGGATTGTTTGGAAAAGGTTTGTGATAAGGCTCCTACTTTGGGGGCAAAGTTGGGTTAGCCTATCTTCGAAGAGGAATAGTATTAGAGATGTCAATTAGAGTTAATCTAACCATACATAACTTAATTCTTAAATATTTTAAACTTTTAAGGGTTCAATTGAAAAAGTAATATTTAAATATGTGACACGCCCCTACTTTTAAGAGCACGTAAAACACATACTTTACAGGCATATCTCTACTATAATAGGTATAATACAAGCATTCATTATAGAAATAGATACAGATAGATTCTCTCATGTAAACATAATATACAGACCAAGTTTATCAATATCAGAGTAACAACAGAAGTAAAGATCATGCATGTGACATACAGAGCACACTCTAAATTACAAACACAGAATGATTTAAATATTGTGACACTTAGAAGCAACGTAGGTTCACCTAAAGAGTGTAACACCTAGTGGATCACGTATCTTCAGGATCAAACTCTGTATTCTTATTTGAAAAATGTGAAAATATTGTGTAGTGAGTTTGACAACTCAGTGAGCAAATAAAACTTCCTATGACCGTCAACATATAGATGTACTCATATACATAAAAATTTATCACATAGAAAATCATAGTTCAGAGGTACCTCTATATGAGATCCGTATTTTAAATATTTTTAGTTCAAATCACATTCAAATATCTGAAACCTTATGCAATACTGTATGATCATTATTCAAATATTGTTATGCATCAAAATATTTCTCATGAAAACATTAAGAGGATCCCATATCAGAACCACCATATTAGATTTCAAGCCTTTCTATACTTTAGTGGTGTATGATTTTCCTAAACTTAGCATCTCATGCAAGGTTTTCCCTACAACCATTCAAGAGGACACGCGAAGGGACTCTAATATAGGCAATTTCCCAAGCACACAGCAAGGGAGAGCAAATAACATATTATATAGTCGGCATCTCACTTAGATAGGAGGTATCTTACTCTCCTTCACATATCATATCTTGTAGTACCACCCCTGCTAATTGAGGTGTCAATGTACATCAGGGCTAACATCACCTGTTGTTAGCAAACAGTGTTTCCAATAGAATTCTTCCACAGAAATCATTATTTGTACATATGCCATATCATTCAAAACAAAGGTTTCAGTATAATTTAGAATTTTTTATCTTAGTAGAATTCCTTTGTTAGAAACTTCACAATCATGGTTATCACATATACATGTCTTTTTCTAAGGCAACCTTATAGCTTTACATATCAATGCCACATGCACAATATATTTTCTTTACCATATGATGAGAAATATATTTAGTATCACATATTCAACCAATTCAAAAATTTATTTTCAAAACCATACTCTTCTTGAACTATATGCCAAATAGTAAGCAAATCAAGTAATTTAATCCATTTCAGAGACATATAAAAGTATAAATAACTTATAAATAGAATATACATTTAAAGTTTAAGAAGAGTATATGGTAAGTCATAGAAAAAATTATCTACTCATAAAATAAGGTTCTAGGTTGGACAACCTCAAAATATACTTTTTCAATCTAAATTTGACCAAATAAATCTAAAAAATGAGTTTAAAAGGTCCAAAAACCTAGAAAATAACTCAAGAATCGCGAAATTTGCCTTCCGTGAGCTCGGTCAACACTGATAAATTGATGGATACTATTTACGGTCGGAATTACTATTCATCGTCAGAATCACTAATCATACTGGTCGGATTTATTGTTCACGATGCACAAAAAGTTCTCAGATGACTGAAAAATTTCGTATCATAAGGTTTATCTATCTTTTTCATCCATCTACGGTGTCATTTTCAATTTGAAGTGTCTAAATAAGAGTTTTAGAACTTACCTTTTTCTAAGATTGTCTATTTTCGATCTGTGGCAATTCTGCGACCAATTTGAAAATTTGTTTGTCTAAAATCGTAGTACTCTTCGTCTTTAATCCAGTGGTACCCTTAATTTTTAGATTGAAGACTTGAAAGTACTCCAAATCTAGAGAGAGAAAAAAATGAGGAGAGAGAACACTATTCATTCTCCTCGTTTATCGAATTTTTTTTTTAAAATATTGATGGAGGGACCATTCTAAAAATATTTAATTTTTTAGGGAGGTCTTTGCAAATTTTATTATTTACATTTTGAACCCTAAACTTTTAAAAAATTACAATTTGACCCTAAAAATATTAATAAGTTTTCATTTTCATCCTTAAAACCTTCCAATTACATCCCTACTCCATTATTTCTTTTAATAATCTATACATAAATAAAAATTACTAAATCTTAGGGGTGTTACATTCTTCTCTCCTTAAGAAATTTGGTCTTTGAATTTCAAATCATCTTACTACAAATAGGGAATGAAGTCAAGACATAAATTACAGTTATTAATTTCACTACTCAAACTATTTGGGATATCCATTTTATATATCATCTTTACTTTCTAAAAAAAACTCTTCACTTGAGTATTTTGCCATATAACCTTAACTATAGAGATTTTCTTTAATCATAAGTTCTTCACTTCTCAATCAACAATAATCATTGGTTTTTTTTGTATAATTAAGCCAAATTCTTATCCAATTAAATGTTTTGGAATTAGATAACATGAGAAGAATGTGATAGGTACTTCCTTAGCATTGATACAAGAAAAATTGTATCAACATCACTTAATCCTAATGGTAGGATAGGTGATATACTATTATACCTACTTTGTTCAATATTTCAAAAGAGCCTATATATTAGAGCTTAACATTTTTCTTCTTTTCAAACCTCATTACCTCTTTCGTGGGTGAGTCTTTTAAGAATATTTGGTCACCAACTGATAATTTTTAGTGCTCAACATTCATGTTCTTTATAGATTTTTGACCTGTATTAAGTTGCTTGTATTCTTTTCTTATTCAATTTCATTTTATCAACGGCTTCTTACAATAAGTTTGACCCCACCGAATCATTTAACAAAAAGTTAGTAACATCTCTTACATAAAGCTTTAAGTATTCCAATATCACTTTAGTATAAGCAAATTCTATTAAGAGATCTCTTACCAAACTCGAAGACATATGCTTAAAACATGCTCTCCAAACTAGCATCATCAATTTAGATTTATTATCAGTTATAATATAATCTAACTAAGATCCTAAGGCTTTCTGAATAGCTCTCCTGAAACAATATATTCAAATTTTTACTTGCTGACATACCAAACAACAAAAAATATTTCACTTGTATCTTCTTTTTACCATTATACTAGTACAATTCTTTCAGATCTTAGTATATCCTTATTGCCTTGGGGTTATCAATATTTACAATCCATGGCTTCTTCTGAAATCTCATTTCTCAACAATTATTTACACGTAAAATTTCAATCTCAACACAATTCACATCCTAAATACTAGACTTAACTTAGCATGGTATAAACCCTTAACACAAATACCTTGATTGCTTTACATTAATTTCAGACATGGTTATCAAAATATTCTCCATTACTTTAACCTATTTACCACTTGGACACCATAATAATTGAGTTTCAAAAAAAAGAAATTAACTTTCCTTATAATGAAGGAAAAGAACCTTGCATTTAATGCCAAACATTAATGAGAGAGGATGCAGTAGAACAAACAAAAAGTATAATAGAGAGCGGTGCCAAAATAGAAAGTCAAAATTTTGGACAAAGCATTGAAAGAAAATTAAAATAAGTGGTTGTAATTTTTGAAAAGCTATAAACAAAACCCTAGTTGTTATTTCGGTAAAAATCAATAGCTGCATGTTTTGAATATATGTGCCAAAATCTAGTTACTGTTATTCAGTTGAAAAAAATAGCACATGGAAAAGAAGCATTTCTGAGTTTATAAAAGTTTATGAAGAACAAAGAGCATGTAGTTAACTGGTAGAATATAATTGATTGTTTCAAAATAGATGTAATCAATCAATTGTAAAATAAACCAGTCCAAATTAAAAATTTCCAAAATAGCTGATCGACTTAATAATATTGATAGTCGACTGGCAAGAACATTGGAAAAATAAGATAAATCATTTCATTGTCCCTCTTCAACAATTAACTGGTTTGTATTTTCACTTTTTTTTTATACAATGACGCCTATCACTTACAAATTTCTTACAATAATCAAGACATCAATGCTTCTCAAGGACAAGAAAAAAAGAAAATTTCTAGTGATATTTTAACCATATTCTCTTTATGTGCTTAATATGAGCCACAAGCACAATTACTGTACATATGCACGTGTGCCGTTATTTTTGAATTTTTCACTCTTAATTTAGCTTATATTTACCGGCCACTCACATAGTTGCTGTAATTGTACCCGGCTTATTCACATAGCTATTATAAGTATGCCTTTCTCTGAATTCTATAAATGCACATATTAGTATCTTTACCTTTATACTCAAAGTTAAGGTGAGTGCAGTTATGGAGGGAACCGCATTCCATCATTTTCGAAATATTTGTGTCTTTTGTGGTTACAGTCCTAGAAAGGATGGGGAGTATGTTAAAGCAGTACAAAATTTGGGTATAGTGTTGGCGAGGAGAAAAATTCATTTACTCTATAGTGGAGATAACTGTGGATTAATGAGGTATGTGTCTACAACTGCACATGTAAGAGGATGTCAAGTTCTAAGTATTATTCCTATAGCTCTAGTTGCATCCAACATTATAGGAAAGACAATTGGGGAAGAATTTAGGGTAGCTTCCATGCATGAGTATATGACTAGAATGATGAGCAATATTGATGCCCTCATTGCCTTACCAGGTAGTTTTCGTACTTTAGAGGAGATTTTTCAAATAGTCTCTTGAGTATAACTGAATATACATCACAAATCGGTAGGTTTGTTAAATGTTAATCACTTCTTTGATGGTTTATTGTCTTTTCTTGATCAATATGTGGAACAAAGGTTTATCTTACACTCAGTACGATGAATTCTCATCTCGACTTCCAATGCTGATGAGTTGATTGATGCATTACAAGCATTTGTTCATGTACCTGATCCAATTACAGCTCAAGTAGATTGGACAATAAACAACCATAGAAATCATAAATTAGATTTGGATCTTCATATTTAACTGTAGTAAAATGTAGCATTTGCTGTACCACTTTTACTTTCTTAGGTTTACTTGGATACCATCCTTGCCAACCATACTCCCTTAGAGTTTGTAAAACTATCTTTAAATGTTGTTTATGATCTTCTGAACTCATGGAATATAATAATATATCGTTAATAAATACAATAATAAATTGATCCAAGAATAGTTTAAGTACTATATTCATTAAGTCCATGAATGTAGCTAGACATTTGCCAAACCAAATGGTATTACTAAGAACTCATACTACCTATACCGAGTCCTAAAACCATTTTTTGGAATGTCCTCCTCCCTTATCCTCAATTGATTATACCCATATCTCAAATCAATTTTTGAAAATCATTGAGAACACTATAGTTGGTCAAACAAATCATCTATACGAGGTAATGAGTATTTATGACTTACTATCACTTTATTCAATTATCTGTAATCTATGCATAACTGCAGTGATCCATCCTTCTTTTTCACAAATAGGATTGGAGCACCTCAAGAAGAAGTACTAAGGCATATAAATCCCTTGTCTAACAAGTCTTGTAACTAATTTTTTTAGTTCTTTAAGTTTAGTCGATATCATTCTATATAAGGATATAGATACTAGTTGGGTTCTAGAAAGTAAACCAATATCAAATTCTATTTTTCATTTCGGGGTAATCCAAACAATTCTTTTGGAAACACATCAAAAAATTTCCTAATTATTAGAACCTAATCTACATTGGTATACTTTATATCAACATCTCTCACCAATACCAAATATCATTGGCACCCTTTTTGTAATAACTTATGGGCTACTAAAGTTGAAATTAAATTACTGGCTACATGTTTCCACTGATTGTTCACTACTTGTAACTCCTTTATTAACATTTCATACTATTGATGACATTTTCATACTATATCAGTCAGAACGCATTTCAAAACACTTAAACAAGGTCAACCCATTTTGACTTTATTCTTTAACATGCTTATGCAATGTCTTAACAATCAATCATAAAAAGCTTATGTCTATCCAAGAGTCCTTCACATGAATTGCCCATTTTGTATATCTCAAATTTTAAATTTCCATAGGCAAATCTTCCTTTCTCATAATGCTTGTACATAATATTATTGAAAACTAAATTGTCTTCGAATATTTTATATTAACAAAATCTATCATTGAAAGCATTATCTTCATAGATTCTCTGCTTTCAAATCCAATCCACCCCACACCTTGCCAAATCTATTTATATACATATGTTCTAACTCATCTATCCAAAAAGAGATTTACATCTATTTCCAAAAAACTCACTTTATTACAAACCAATATCATGGAGTTAACAACCTCGATCGCATCATAACCCACTATCAATATTTTATTAGCCGTTCATCATATTGTTTCACATAAACAAATCAAACAACCAATTCAAACCTTCTTGACATCCAAATAAGTCATTACCTTTGTATTCAAATGAAATCTTCTTATTTTTAGCTTTTTTTTTCCTTTGTACCCAAGAGGGTTCTCTTTTTCATTCTTTATCAAAACGACACTTAAGAGGCATCATCTAGGTCATATGCATCGATGTTTAAACATCTCATGCCTAAGGATAAGAGCTAGAAGGAAGAAGATAATGACACCTGTAATATCCTGTAATTTTTAAATAATAATGTTTTGTTATAAATAAATATATTTTTATTTTAAATGATTATATTTTGCTAAAAGTAAATACGCTTTTAATTAAAATGATTTTTATTTTGTTTAAAATAATTATATTTGGCTTTAAATAAATTTTTATAAATTTCTTTCTTTTAAGATGCATGAAGTTATTTTATATTATGATTTGTTTTATTTAAATTTTTATTAAGAAAATCATGATTTAAGAGTTCAACTAAAGTTTTACAAAAAAATAAATTTTTGGATACTTTAGGATGAAAAATAATATTATTATACATATAATAAAAAAATAAATTTTAAATATTTAATTATTAAATAATAATAAGTAAAACAAAAAGGAAAGAAAAATGGGAAGGGAGAGATGCAAGTGTGAAGAAGAGAACCTGCGAAACCTTCGTATATGAATAATGTGAATAGTGTTTCTCTCTCTTCATTTTCTCTCTCTAAATCTGGAATATTTTCGAGCCTCCGATCTCAAAACTAAAAGTACCACTAGATTTAGGATGAAGAGTACTATAATATTGACCGAATGATTTTTCAAATCAGCCGTAAAATCGCCATAGATCAGAAGCAGAAAATCTTTAAAAAATGTAAACTCTGAAACTCCTATTCAGAGACCTTAAATTGAAAATTTGACATCGTAAATAGATTCAGGAGATAGATAAATATTAGGATATGAAATTTTTTGGCCATCTGAAAACTTTTTATGCATTGTGAATAGTAAATCTGGAGGTATGAATAGTGATTTACGGCAGCGAATAGTAATTTTGATAATGAATAGTACCCATCAGTTGACTAGTGTTGACCAAACTCTCGAAGACCAAAGTTTGCGATTCTGGAGTCATTTCTTAAGTTTTTAGACCCTCCGGACTCAATTTTGAGGTCTATTAGGTCAAATTTGAATTGAAAAAGTATATTTTAGGGCTGTTCAACCTGGAGCCTTATCTTGTGAGTAGATAATTCTTTCTATGACTTACCCTATGATCTTCTTGAACTTTAAATGTATAATTGATTATGTTTACAAGTCATTTATATTTTTATGTGTCACTAAAATAGATTATATTATCTGAATTGTTTACAATCTGGTATATAGTTCAAGAAAAGTATGGTTTTGAAAATAAATTTTTGAACTCATTGAATATGTGATTTTGAATGTATTTCTCAATATATGATAAATAAAATATATTGTGCACGTGGCATTGATATGTAAAGTTATAAGATTGCTTTGGAAAATGACATGTATATGTGATAACCCTGATTGAAAATTTTCTGACAGAGAAATTTTATTGAGACTGAAAATTCTATATTATACTGAAACTTTTGTTTTGAATGATATGACATATATGCAAATATGATTTCTGTGGAGGAATTCTATTGGAAATACTATTTGCTAACAGCAGGTGATGTTAGCCCTAGTGCACCTTGATACCACAGCTAGTAGGGGTAGTGCTAACCTCGTGTGATGGCCAACACATGGGATATAATATGTGAAGGAGACCGAGATACCTCATATCTGGGCAAAATGCAGACTATATGATATATGATTTGCCATTCCTTGCTGTGCGCTTGGAAAATTGCCCATATTAGAGTCCCTTCACATGTCTTCTTGAATGGTGGTAGGGCAAACCTTAGCTGGGATACTAAGTATAAACAAATCATACACCACCAAAGTACGGAAGGGCTTGAACTCTGATATGGTGGTTCTCATATTGAATCCTCCTAATGTTTTTATGTGAAATATTTTGATGCATAACAACATTTTCTTAATGATCATACAATATAGTATATGGTTTTGGATATCTGAATATCCTTTGTTTTGAGAATATTTGAAATACGGGTCTCATATGGATATACTTCCGAATTGTATTTTCTATGTGACAAATTTTAAAATATGAGTACATCCATATGTTGACCTAAGAGGTCATAAGAGGTATTATCTGCTCACTGAGTTGTCAAACTCACTACACAATACTTACATTTTTTTTTCAGATAAGGATACAAAGTTTGGTCCTGCAGCTACGTGATCAACTAGGTGTCATACTATCTAAGTGAGTCTACATTGCTTTCAAGGCTCACAATGTTTAAATAATTGTGTACTTGTATTTTAGAGTATGCTCTGAACGCCACAGGCAGGATCCCTGTTTCTGCTGTAATATGTGTATAAAGACTTGACCTATATATTTGGTTATATTGGAGAACTCGTAAATGTATGTTATTAATCCTAATATGTGATATACTTGAAGCAAGTATGCAATAGAATAAGGTTAAAGTTAACTGCTACTCGTGGCAATTGTGTTCGCTTAAATTAGGGGCGTGACAACACCCTATAGAATTCTACAACAACACCGTGAGTATAAATATGTCTGCAATTACATACCCACACTCAAAGTCCTACTACATAATTCTTTGCTCTGGTAGCCATTGAAAAATCTAATGCTCTGATACCCACTTGATACGCCTCTACTTTTAAAGGCACATGAAATACATACTTTACGGATATATCTTTACTATAATAGGTGTAATATAAGCGTTCATTATATAAAAAAATACAGACAGGTTTTCTCATGTAAACACAATATACATACCAAGTTTATCAATATCAGAGTAACAACAGAAGCAAGGATCCTACCTGTGGCATACAGAGTATACTCTAGGTTACAAATACAGAATGATTTAAACATTGTGACTCTTGAAAGCAACGTAGGCTCACCTAGAGAGTGTGACAACTAGTTGATCACATATTTGCAGGAGCAAACTATGTATTCTTATATGAAAAATGTAAAAATATTGTGTAGTGAGTTTGACAACTCAATGAGCAAATAAAACCTCCTATGACCTCTTAGGTCAACATATGGATGTACTCATATACATAAAAATTTATCAAATAGAAAATTATGGTTCAGAGGTACATCCACCGCATTTCAAATATTTTCAATTCAAATCACATTCAGATATTCGAAACCTTATGCAATACTGTATGATTATTATTCAAATATTGTTATGCATCAAAATATTTCTCATGAAAACATTAGGATGATCCTATATCAAAATCACCATATTAGAGTTCAAACCCTTCCATACTTTGGTGGTGTAGGATTTGCCTAAACTCAACATCTCAGCCAAAGTTTGTCCTACCACCATTCAAGAGGACACACGAAGGAACTTTAATATGGGCAATTTCCCAAGCACACAAAAAGGGAGGGCAAATCATATATCATATAGTCGGCATCCTGCTCTCCTTCACGTATCATATCCCGTGTGTTGGCCATCACACGAGATTAGCACCACCCTTGCTAGCTAAGGTGTTATGGTGCATTAGGGCTAACATCACCTAATGTTAGTAAACATTATTTCTAATAAGATTTCTCCACAAAAATCATTATTTTCATATATGCCATTTCGTTCAAAATAGAGGTTTCAGTATAATTTAAAATTTTTAATCTCAGTACAATTCCTCTGCTAGAAACTTCCCTATCAGGGTTATCACATATACATGCCCTTTTCCAAGACAACCTTATAGATTTACATATCAATACCATGTACACAATATTTTTTTTTACCATATGATGAGAAATACATTTAGTATCACATATTCAATGAGTTTAAAAATTCATTTTCAAAACCATACTCTTCTTTAACTATATGCCAAATAGTAAGCAAATTAAGTAATTTAATCCATTTCAGAGACATATAAAAATATAAATAATTTATAAACAGAATCAACTATACATTTAAAATTCAAGAAGAGCATAGGGTAAGTCATAGAAAGAATTATTTATTCACAAGATAAGGCTCTAGGTTGGACAGCCTCAAAATATATTTTTTCAATCTAAATTTGACCAAATAAACCTCAAAAATGAATCCGGAGGGTCCAAAAACCTAAAAAATAACTTTGGAATTTCGAAATTGGGCATCCGAGAGCTTGGTTAGCACTGATCAACTGATAGGTACTATTTACGGTCAGAATTACTATTCATCGTCGGATCACTATTCGTACCAACTGGATTTATTGTTCATGACACACACAAAATTGTCAAATGGCTGAAAAATTTCATATCCTAAAGTTTATCTATCTCCTGAATCCATCTACAGTATCAAATTTTCAATTTGAAATCTCTAAATAGGAGTTTAAGAACTTACCTTTTTCAAAGATTTTTTATTTCTGATATGTGATGATTCTGCAGCCGATTTGGAAAAAATTTCGGCCAAAATCATAGTACTTTTCGTCCTGAATCTAGTGGTACCCTTAGTTTTTAAATCGAAGGCTCAAAAGTACTCCAGATTTAGAGAGAAAAAAGTGAAGAGAGAGAAAGCTTTTATTTATACTATTCATTCTCCTCGTTTAAGGAAATTTTTCTTCTTTTTTTTAATATTAATGGAGGGACCATTCTACAAATATTTAATTTTTGAGGGTGGTACTTGCAAATTTCATTATTTACATTTTAACCTCTAACCTTTTAAAAAATTACAATTTGACCCTAAAAATATTTATAAGTTTTCATTTGCATCTTTAAAACCTTTCAATTACATCACTACTCCTTTATTTCTTTTAATAATCCATACATAAATAAAAATTACTAAATCTTAGGGGTGTTACAATATAGACCTTTAAAATTTTAGTCCAACCCTAAGTTCTAATTCTATAGGTTGGAATTTTGGAGTCAATCCTTAAGGATGGTTTCTATAGGCCTATATCTTTTTCTTTTAATTTTAATTTAAAGGCAACAAATTATAATGTATATTGGAAATCTAGTTGTCAATATTTTGCTTTTACACTTAAATATAAACATTGACATATATAGAATCATAAAATATATTTAAATAATCAAATAAATATAACAAGACAAAATCACAATAGACAAAAGTTAAGAAAGTCAACATTTTGTCCATTCACGCATAAACTAGGATACAACCTCTTAAAAAACCTCCTAAACAAACTCTCACAAAATAAAATTTAGAGTTTTGAGAACATTCATTACATTGGACAAATTTAAAGATTCTTCCATCCCCAAAGCAGCCTATATACAAACACTGCAAATGGATAAATTCAATAAAGTGATATGCAATATCAAATACGTGCCTACAGAGCAAAAGGGCAAAAGATCTTTTAGCAAGATTCAACTCTCCAAGGGAGGAGGGACCTATCTAATAATTTTTTTTGACTAAGAAATCATAAATTATATATAACATTCCTATTGACTAAGACTAACTTAATTTTACTCTTTCAATTTTAGGAGGTTATAAAAAATAGTTGGTGTTGTTGTTTTAATTAAAACTCGCAAGTGCACGAATCTATTGGAGTATAGATTTAGTGGTATGCAAGGTTGATCCCACAGAGATTGCCAATTGAGAGAAAATTCTAATTTAGATCCGAAATAAATACTTCTAACCTAGTTGCCAATGTCTTGTTTTGTGAGAGGAATATTGAACAAATTATGCAAAGAACTAATATACTAAAATTAAATGAAGATGTATTCAAAGTAAAGAAACATGCTAAGGTTAGGGGATCCACTCTTGGTATTTCAAATAAAAATAAATTTAACTCTTTTATTACTCAATTAGAATCCTTATATGAATAAGTTTCCAATCGGAAGATATGTTAATTTAAACTCATCTTTGTTTATACATGAATTATATTTACCTCCTTACTAATAATTAAAACATTCTTGTAAAATGGGTTTAAGTATATATTGTGCCAATTGTCATGTTGTCTACAATATATCAAGATTCACACTTCGCAAAATTTAAAATACAAGGATGCAAAACATAACTTGTAACTAAATTCAAGCATACATTGTGCCAATCATTATATTGTCTACAATAAAATTAAGATTGATTCAAGCATTTATTGTGCCAAAGATTGCCTACAATGTATCAAGATTCAAGGTTTACAAGATTAGAATGAAAAGAGGTACGAAGAAGAAATATAACAAGAGATAGGTGGCGGAGCCAACCATAAAAATAATAAGAGATATGCGGTCTGATAAAACCATCCAATAAAATAACAAGAAATCAGCGGTATGATAAAACCAGCCATTAAGAAATAATCACGAGAAAAGAAATAAGAAGGTAAATATAATATCAAAGATAAACATTAAGTTTAAGAGTTAGATAAATTATTATTCTCATACTAAGAGTTTCACCCTTTCACCTTAGCATTAGGAGATTAGTTCTCCATAATCAAGGCAAGAAAGTGAAATGAAAGATAAAGAAACATGATAATATTACCAAAGAAAATGAAAAATACAAAATGTCTAAAGAGAGAATAATATTACAAGTACGTAGAATTCCAACAAAGCTTTGCTAAGCTCTCTCCAAAAGCTCTCCAAAAACCATCTCCAAAGCTACTTAAGCCCTCTATTTATAGATACAATTAGGTGTGGTAGGTGTGGTAATTGTCAAAATTGTTAGGTAGGAAGTTGTACAAAGTTGACAATTTGGATTCCATCATGTGCACCGAAATTGATCCTTGAATATCTTCCTGAAATCCACCGAATTTACTGACTCCATCAACATGAAAGTTGTATAACATTTCATTAGCTTTATGTCAAGACAAATCATGGACAAATTGGGTATTTAATTTGTGAGTTATGGTCAAAATACTAGAGCCAAGTCGGGCTGGACTGCAGTAGTAGTCAGATTCTCTTCTAGCCCACTTTTGGCCCTTTTAATGTTCGCATTTTCTGACCACTTGAACAAGAAAGTTGTACCCAATTGTGTCCGCTACACACCTACCAAATTTCATACATATTAGATATGTATTTTTGTAGATATGACCCAAGTACTGCAGTAAGGTTGGGCTGGACTGCAAACAACAAACATATTCTCAACATTGGGTGCTTTGCCTTGAATCTTTATGTTTTAGTTCTTTTGGAAATGTGATCATAAATCAAGAATAAATTTGTGCTTATATCCATTAGGATGCATTTCAAGAGTCAATATGATAATGCTCCTTACTCAGCCATCCTTAATGAATTTGTTTTATATGCTTGATTTATAGACATCATTCCCAAAGAACCACAATTTAGCTCTGATTCCTCCAATTAAGTCCATTTTCTACTCTTCTCTCCATCTGTAATAAATACACAAAACTAAAGACAAGTAAGGGAGATTTATGCTTAATTATGGCAAAAAGATAAGATGAAAATATTTAATTTATGAGTATAAAACTCACTCATCAAATACCCCAAAACTTAATCTTTTGCTTGTCCTCAAGCAAAATACATAAACTTCAAAATTCAAATGATGAGTGAGTGATAAGTTGCTTTTGACTTACTAAGCATTCCTCAAGGATCTAAAATGTGCAACTAAGGAAAATATCATAATCCCAATGTTATGTAGAACTTTTATTCAAATGAAACATATGGTTTACTCTTGAACCCTAAGTGTGCATGTATAGTAGTCTTATGACATTAGACTTTTCGCATTCAAATAAATTTATGTAATCAAATATTTAAAATAGATCTCTAGATATATGCATTTGAGACTCCATAAGCTTATTTTTCGTGTTACTCTCCACTAATGTAGACTAATAATAACACTTAAGATCATTAGAAATTTCATTAGGCTTGTAATGTATGGCATAGGTTAAAGGTGGATAAAATGATATGAATGAAAGTTCAATTCACTCTTCAACATACATGATCATTTAAAGCCTCCCAAATATTTTTGATATTATACTATGAATTCTATCTCCAACCTTTTCATCATCCTTACATTTATTTGCTCATACTATTTTTTTTAAAAGATAAACACCCCCAAACTTATTTATTTATGGAGTATTAACTTTCTTTTTCTCTCTTCTTTTTTTCTCTTTTTTTTCTTTTTTAAACTTTTACCATCCACCCCTGAACCATAGCTTTTTAAATTATCATTTCTGTGAGTGAAAGGTAAGAGTTAGAAATATTTTTATTTAAAGGCTAGATAATAATATAGGTGTTCAAGAAAGGATGAATATATGCTCAAAATAGGTTGCTAGGGATAGCATCATGTATAGGTTGGTTTGAAAGGGTCAAACTATTCCAACAATGCCTAATTCATTTCTTAAATGGAGAGTAGTCTAGGATTTTTCCTTAAGTGACAATTAAATAAGTTCTAGAGTCTTATGAGATCAATTAACATATCTGAATCACATAAATCTTTTCTGAATAAACAATCAGTCAAATGTAAAAGATTAAGTGTACAAGATATTAGGATTCTCAAATAAAACATAAGTTACATTAGAGTTCAAGTTCACACATAACACTCAGAACTCATCAATTTTTCAAAGGTTACAAGCATTTTAAACCATTTTCATCATTGGTGCTAGCTTTGCCTAATTCCAAAACATCACTCAAATTTTTTTTTTTGTTTTTTGTTTTTTTTAGATGAAGAAACAAAAAATAAAAAATAAAGATTAAAAGAGATATTACCTGGAAGGAGATCTAAGAAAAGATGAACCTGCAGCAAACTAAACAGAAAATAAAAATTTATTCAAGCAAGTAAAATGTGTTACAAATGAAGATCCAAGTCCAGTTTACGTTTTCTGTGATTTTCTGTTGTCCAATCTATTTGAGCTATAACTGGATCAAGTACATGAACAAATTCTTATAACGCATCAATCAGCTTGTCAGCATTTGAGGCCGAGATGAGAATCCGACGTGCTGAGTGTGAGATAAACCTTTGTTCTACAGCATGATCAAGAAAAGACAACAAATCATCAAAGAAATTGTTGACATTCAACAAACCTATGGGTTTATGGTGCATGTTCAGTTGTGCCCAAGAGACAACTTGGAAAATTTCCTCTAGAGTACCAAAACCACCAGGTAGGGCAATGAAGGCATCAGCGTTACACATCATTTTAGCAATTCGTTCATGCATGGAGGATACCCTACATTCTTCCCCAATTGTTTTTCCTACAATGTTTGATGTAACTAGGGCAGTAGGAATAAAACCTAGAACTTGGCATCCTCCTAAATATGCAGATCCAGACATACTCCCTATTAACCCTCAACAACTTCCACCATAAACTAAATGAATCTTTCTCCAGGCTAGTACTATACCCAAAGTTTGTGCTGCTTTTACATACTCTCCATTTTTTCTAAGACTGGAACAACAAAAGACACAAATATTTTGAAAGTGATGAATTGTGGTTCCTTCCATATCTGCACTCACCTTAACTTTGAGTATGAAGATAAAGATAATGAGGTGTGCATTTATAAGACTCAAATAAGGGCATACTTGTAATAGCTATGTGAATAGGCCAATGGCATAATTTCAATAGCTATAAGAGTAGGCCGACGAATGTCAGCTAAATTAAAGGCGAAAAATTCAAAAATGATGGCACACATGTATATGTACGGTAGTTGTGATTGTGGCTCACATCTTCCTCAGGTTTTACGTCCAGTAATAACTTAAACGCCCTCTATGGGTCGAGGATATGCTTCCCATCCAATTTTCTTATAAATTGGCAAACAGGGTCTTTTAACGTCAAATTTCCAAGACTGTACCATTTATGTTCTTTTTCGAAATGGGGCCATAAACCGACAATACCGATATGCACAGATCCACTAGGATGTGTCTCAAGAGACGTTGGATGAAAGTCATCATCCAATGACTCCTTACTTAAACCATCCTTAATGAAATTAATTTTGTCTTCCCGATTTACAGATACCCAACCTAAAGAATGAAAACTTTTATTGCAAGTTTCACGTCGACATTTGTAACACACACCCATTCGTTTAGCTTTGCGCTTTTTAGCAAAACTGCTTTTTCCCAAACCAGGCATGTAAGGGATGAAACCATTTGCAGACTCACCTGATAATCGTACCTTAACTTCAATTAGCCAACGAATATCAACAGGCATCCTCATGTTCATTAACAACCTTAACCTTGCAATCCTTGCTCTGTAAATTTTTGTTAATGCCTTGGGTGGAAGAGAAGGAAAATGTTTTTTCAATTTTGTGAGAATGTCCTCCATTCTCGACTCAAATTATTTTTATTTATTTATGAAAGAACAAAAGCAACAAAGGTAAGAAAAACTCAAAAGAAGATAACACTGAGGGAACACATTAATGCAAGTTAAATAAAGAAAAATCTTACCTAGATAGCGTGCACAGCAACCTTTAACAACAGAAGCAAATCAATTCTGATAAACAGGATCATGCAAAGGTGTATCCTCTATCTCTGAGCTATGTAATTCCAAAGATGCTTTTAATCTTTGACCATTAACTTTAAACACCTCACCATTCTTGGGGTTTTCAATCTTTACTACACCATGTGGGTAAAGAGCATGAACAACAGATGGCGGTGAAACTGACTCAAAAGGCGAAACTATTTCTTTTTTGGATTTCCATTTATCAGTATCCGTTAGTAAAGTTGTCTCTAATAAAGAGTCTACGTCACTAATCAGATAATCCTCATCTTTATCCTTATTGAAATGAGTCAAATATTTTTCTAGATGATCATTACTAAAGGAGTCTAAAAATGAATTATAAATGGCACTTTCAATCAGGTTGACCTCACATAAATCATCCATGTCCACAGGTTGATGAGAGACATTAAAAACATTTAATTCCATAGTCATATTTCCAAAAGATAAATTCAAAATTCCATTTCGATAATTAATGATTGCATTGGTTGTTGCCAGAAATGGTCTACCCAAAATGACTGGAATTTGTGTCTCTGTATTCTCAACATGTTTAGTGTCAAGAACAATAAAATCTACAAGAAAGTAAAATTTATCAACTTTAATGAGCACATCCTCTATGACACCTCTAGGCATTTTTGTGGACCTATCAGCTAACTGAAGGGTCACTGGTGTAGGTTTCAGCTTTCCTAATCCGAGTTTCTCATACACATAGTAAGGCAGCAGATTCACATTTGCTCCTAGATCAAGTAAGGCTCGATTAATCAAATGGTCACCTATCACACAAGAAATTGTACGACAACCAGGATCTTTGTACTTGATAGGAGTTTTTTTGTTGAATTATAGAGCTTACTTGTTCACTTAAGAATGCCTTTTTTGGAAGATTAGTTTTCCTTTTCACTGTGCAAAGATCTTTTAGGAATTTTGAGTAAGCAATTACTTATTTAATAGCATCAAGAAAAGGGATGTTAATGCTTACTTGCTTAAACACCTCTAAAATGTCACTATACTGAGTACCTTTCTTATTTGCCGCAAGTCTTTGAGGGAAAGGAGTTTTAGGGGCACAAGAAATATGTTCACTTTTCTTTTCACTTGAGTCATTAGTTTGAGATTCATGTTGACTATATTCCTCATTTTCTGGCATGTGAACATGATTATTAATGTCCTTTCCAGATCTAAGGGTTGTCACAGGCTTTACTTCTTCCTTAGGATTTACTTATGATCCTACTTCATATTGACCCTTAGGATTAGGAATAGGTTGACTGAGGAATTTTCCTTTTTCTCTCTCTCCTACAGCACTGGCTAATTGACCCAATTGTGTTTCAATCTTTAAAATGGATTGAGTGTGAGATTATAAAACTTGTTGGGTTGATTGCATGAATTGTTGTAGAGTATCTTCCAAAGACGGTTTTCTTTGTTGTGGTACCCCGAAAGGAGGAGCATGTTGAGGAACTTGAGGGTATGAAATGGGAGGGGCAAATTGTTGCCCACCTTGATTCATTGCAGGTTGATTTTGTCTCCATGAAAAATTTGGATGATTCCTCCAATTTGGATTATATGTGGGTGCAAATGGGCTGTCTGATGACTTTGCATAAGATTGAAGAGAATTAGCTTGCTCAGAAAATGCTTCTTGGTAAGCTGGTATGGATGGACAAAATTGTACAATGTACTAGAACATAAGGCACATGCCTCTATCCTAGTATTGGTAGAAGGGTTCAGAGTGTAGCTTAAAGTTAAAGGTTCTACCTTTCTAGTCAGGCGAGCTAAGGTAATTCTCACATCTGTGTCATCACTCACTTCATAAAGTCATCCCTTTTTTTGTGTTTGAGATTTCTTATCCCTGGGATCTATGCAGTTCCAATGTTGAGAATTTTCAGATAAAGATCCTAAGGATTCCCAAGCTTCCCCCTCATTCAATTGTAAAAATCTCCCACCATGCATGCTTTGGATCATTTGATGATTCGATGAAGTTAAATCATCATAGAAATATTTCACCAATCTCCAAGTTTCAAAACCATAATGAGGACATTTCAAAAGAAGATCATTAAATCTTTCCCAGCATTCAAAAAATATTTCATCCTCTTTTTGACAAAAATCAGAAATTTCTCTCCTAAGGGCATCAGTTTTAGACATGGGAAATTTTTTTGCCAGAAATTTATTTACCAATTGATTCCAACTAGTAATAGTTCCTGTACGAAGGCAGTTCAACTAGGATTTAGCTTTATCTTTCAATGAAAATGGAAACATTCTAAGCCTGATTGACTCATCATTGAAATTTTGGAAGCGAAATGTCGAACAGATTTCAAGAAACTCTTTAATGTGCATGTATGGATCTTCTTTTTCCAAACCATAAAATGATGGTAAAAGTTGAAGTATGAATGGTTTGATTTCAAAATGATTTGCAGTAGTTTGTGGTAAAACTATGCAAGATGGAGTATTGGCTATGATAGGTGAGAAGTACTCCATAAGAGTTTTATTATGCACAACTTGTTCTTCCATTTTTAATGGTGATCCAGCAGAATCTAATGTCTCTATTGTAAACTCAATGGTTGACCCTAAACTTTTCCTAACCAACCGCTTATCTTTATCACGTTTCCAAGCACGCATAAACTAAAAAAAATTGCTTCCTAATTATGAAAAAAAATCTAACTACACAACGGCTACAAAATGCAAATACCACAAAAAAAATCACAAAATTATACAAACTCTTTTTTTTTCAAAGTGTTAGTAATAATGTGTAGTATTTAATTGGTAGACTTCCCAAGAAAATATGGAGGAATCCCAATGGTTTCACTTAAAACCCATACTCCTTAGGCACTTTTAGCCTTATTGACAGAATCCACCAATTTTGTATACCCAAATTACTATACCAATTTTTAAGAAACAATTCTAGAGAAAAATTTCTATACACAAAATAAAGAAATGTTCTAACTATAACTAGTGGAAGAAAAGTACTTACCTGGATCCAAATAGCTTTTCCGTCGCAATCCCCGGCAACGACGCCAAAAACTTGTTGTTTTAATTAAAACTCGCAAGCACACGAATCTATTGGAGTATAGATTTAGTGGTATACAAGGTCGATCCCACAGAGATTGCCAATTGAGAGAAAATTCTAATTTAGATCCGAAATAAATACTTCTAACCTAGTTGCCAATGTCTTGTTTTGTGAGAGGAATATTGAACAAATTATGCAAAGAACTAATATACTGAAATTAAATGAAGATATATTCAAAGTAAAGAAACATGCAAAGGTTAGGGGATCCACTCTTGGTATTTCAAATAAAAATAAATTTAACTCTTTTATTACTCAATTAGAATCCTTATATGAATAAGTTTCCAATCGGAAGATATGTTAATTTAAACTCATCTTTGTTTATACATGAATTATATTTACCTCCTTACTAATAATTAAAACATTCTTGTAAAATGGGTTCAAGTATATATTGTGCCAATTATCATGTTGTCTACAATATATCAAGATTCACACTTCGCAAGATTAAAAATACAAGGATGCAAAACATAACTTGTAACGAAATTCAAGCGTACATTGTACCAATCATTATATTGTCTACAATAAATCAAGATTGATTCAAGCATTTATTGTGCCAAAGATTGCCTACAATGTATCAAGATTCAAGGTTTACAAGATTAGAATGAAAAGAGGTACAAAGAAGAAATATAACAAGAGATAGGTGACGAAGCCAACCATAAAAATAATAAGAGATAGGCGGTCTGATAAAACCATCCAATAAAATAACAAGAAATCGGCGGTCTGATAAAACCAGCCATTAAGAAATAATCACGAGAAAAGAAATAAGAAGGTAAATACAATATCAAAGATAAACATTAAGATTAAGAGTTAGATAAATTATTATTCTCATACCAAGAGTTTCACCCTTTCACCTTAGCATTAGGAGATTAGTTCTCCATAATCAAGGCAAGAAAGTGAAATGAAAGATGAAGAAACATGATAATATTGCGAAAGAAAATGAAAAATACAAAATGTCTAAAGAGATAATAACATTACAAGTACGTAGAATTCCAACAAAGCTTTGCCAAGCTCTCTCCAAAAGCTCCCCAAAATCCATCTCCAAAGCTACCTAGGCCCTTTATTTATAGATACAATTAGGTGTGGTAGGTGTGGTAATTGTCAAAATTATTAGGTAGGAAGTTATACAAAGTTGACAATTTGGATTCCATCATGTGCGCCAAAATTGATCCTTGAATATCTTCCTGAAATTTGTCGAAGATGCTAACTCTATCAACACGAAAGTTGTAAAAACTTTCATTAGCTTTCCGTTAAGACAAATCGTGGACAAATTGAATACGTAATTTGTGAGTTATGGTCAAAATACTAGAGCGAAGTCGGGCTGGATTGCAGCAGTAGTCAGATTCTTTTCTATCCCACTTTTGGCACTTTTAATGTCTGCATTTTCTGACCATTTGAACATGACAGTTGTACCCAATTATGTCAGCTACACACCTACCAAATTTAATACATATTGGATATATATTTTTGGAGATATGGCCCAAGTACTACAGCAAGGTTGGGCTGGACTACAAACAACAAACATATTCTCAACATTGGGTGCTTTGCCTTGAATCTTTATGTTTTAGTTCTTTTGGAAAGGTGATCATAAATCAAGAATAAATTTTTGCATATATCCAATAGGATGCGTCTCAAGAGTCAATATGATAATACTCCTTACTCAGCCATCTTTAAGGAATTTGTTTTATATGCCTGATTTATAGACATCATTGCCAAAGAACCATAATTTAGCTCTGATTCCTCCAATTAAGTCCATTTTCTACTCTTCTCTCCATCTGTAAGGAATACACAAAACTAAAGACAAGTAAGGGAGATTTATGCTTAATTATGGCAAAAAGATAAGATGAAAATATTTAATTTATGAGTATAAAACTCACTCATCAGTTGGCTCAGCCTAGCACAATTTTACTTGAGAGCTCATGAGGATTGAATCAAAAAGTTCTATATAAATATGGGCTACTAAAATTAAGGTCCACGTTTAAATCTTATATATAGTTTAATGTATTAAGCTAGGTTTTGACAAGTATTCTGAACTCTAAATGATTTTTTTAATAGAAGTTGCAAATTAAGTGAACTAATTACCATAAAATAAGCAAAAAAAGATTATAATATATGAAAATTATGTATATATATCAATAGTCAATAATATCATAAAATTAATATATCTTGTTAATTGACGAGCTAATCAAATAAATCCAAGCTCATGAATTAATTTGAAAATTGGTTGCTTATTTAAAATAAATAAAACTTTCACCTTACAACTAGGCCCAACTTGATTCTCTTTGGGGTGAATTAGATTAATCCCTCTATGTCAAAAAACTCTAAGGTTACACTTAAGTTGTCATTTTCGGGGTCTATGTTAGGCTCAACCCATCAATTTTAGTAACAATAAGTCTTGAGAATAGTGCATAGAGAAATGTTGAATATATCTAACCGATCAACTACATCAAACTTCCTTTGATCATACAGAATAAATATAATGTTATAGGAGTAATATATAAGCTTATTAGTTTATCATGATCTATTTATTACTTACTTGAAGGTTTGAAGTTGCTACATTTTAGCTTAGTGTTTTACTTTTAGTCCTTTCTTTTTCATCTCCACAGATGCCTTCATGGGCTATACGCAAAAGACTTTTGGATGTGCTCGATGGCATGGAGTCTTATCAATGGATATTTGATATGGCCATTGATACTTGATTCATCATAGTTTTTGTTAATTCAGCATCCAGCTAGCTTCAGTTTTTTTGTTGAGTGCTGACTCATTTGTCATGTAAAGGCCGAAGTTGGTTAAAAGAAAGTGGAGCATGGGATTAGAAGGGTGAATAAATTTTGTAAAGTCTGTTATTTCTTCCTTCCACTTCTTGAATTTTGTTTTCCCTCTGATTCTCTTATAACTTATTACTTTTCCCTCTGTAATCGTTTCAATAATACAATACGCAACATTTAGATTTGCCACTCTAACTATATTCTTTCTATCCCATTTTTTTTATCATAACAACTGGTATCAGAGAAGTACAATTCATCCACCATGGCTGAAGGAACTCCCACTTAAGCTGTGATGAGGGAGATGGAGGACCGTCTTTTGACAAACTTACAAACGGCCTTCAAAGTGCAATTGGATGCATAAATGGCAGGATTCCAGGTTGCTATGAAGGGTATGGCCTTGTAGATTGCAGAAATGTTGCAAACTCAAAACTCTAATTCCCTTGCAAGATGAAACACCATGCATTTGGAGAGACATGGCCACAGAAGTGATAACCACGTTGCTACGCAATTTACTAGAGTCGAATTTCTGAAATTTAGTCGTGAAGATGTCACTGGATGGTTGTTGAAATGTGAGATGTTTTTTGCTATAGATTTAACTTGTGAGGAAGACAAAGTCACCTTGGCTTTGATTGCAATGGATGAGAAGATGTTACAGTGGCATATTGCTTTCCCGTAGACTCACAGTAATCAACCTCCATCTTGGAAAACTTATTCTGATGCGTTCCAAACTCGGTTTTGCCCTATGATCGAAGATCCCTTGGCCGATTTGATTCAATTAAAGCAAATTGGAAGTATGGATGAGTACCAAGAGGTTTTCAACACTTTGAGTAGCCAGGTAGACCTCAAACAATCTCATTTGATGAGCTGCTATTTGGCAGGACTGTGGGAAGATATCTCTACTCGAATTAGAGTAATGAACCCTACCACCTTCTTAGAAACAATGAAATTAGGAAGACTTCATTAGAGGATAGTTGATCTATAACTCCTACATACAGGTCTAATAATACTACTAAACTTGGTTGTCACACCAACACTAGATCCACTTCTAATCTGGGCCCTCACCCATCTACAGAAGGGGCTATAATGGGAAATACTTTTGCCAATATTATAGATGATAAGCTTGTGATTAATAACAAACACAATAACCCTAGGAAATGGTCACAAACTATGACACCTGTAGAATTATATTATCACTAGAATAAGGGCCTGTGCTATTTTTGTCATAAACGGTATGCTCTCAAGCATGATTGCCCCCAACGAAAGGAATTGTAGGTTCATTTTATGGAAGCAGAAGCTAATGAAAATGTGTAGAAGGGTCCTGTAGTAGATATGACAGAGGAGATGGATAGTGAACCAGTATGTCATGATCCTTATATTTCTCTTAATGAAATTAATGGAATTGAACATCATCCAACTATGAGGGTGTAAGGCTTAATTGGCAATAGACCTATTCACATCCTTATAGACAATGAAAGCACACATGATTTCTTAGATGAAGGGATGGCACTTAAAATGGGATGTACCATAGGACCCAAGGATAATATTAAGGTGACAATTGCGAATGGTGAGCAATTGAGCAGTCAAGGGTTATGCAAAAATTTCAAATGAAACTTACAGGGGGTTGCTTTTTAGACTGACGTCTATGTCATCAAATTATGTGGCTATTGTCAACACCTACTACTAACTAGCATCTTATTTCATACATCCACATCATAGAATATTCCACTTAAGAGAATTTAGTATTATACATTTTTTTTTCTTATCTATAAACTTCTAGCAATGTCTACCTAGCCCATAAATTAACCTATTCACTTATATTGTTTGTTATCTTTCTTGGATAAGCATACAAGTACTTCTAGCCATTCCAAGCATTTTCAAATTTCATTTTTTTATAGGTAACTAACTAGGCATGATAAGCATTACTTACAACAAAAGGCTCTCATGCCATAAAAGAAAATGGTACAGTCCATAACTTATTTTACATCACATTATAAGCTGTTTAAAAGGGACTTGGCACTCAACTAAGCCATCCCACAAATATTATACAACAAAGAAAATACAATCCATATCCATAATCAGATGAGTCAACCTTGAGACCCCTATTGCTCACTTCTTTCTAGAGTACCTGGAATGTGATTATGTGGACATAAAAAGATGAGATGACAATCTCAATAGCTAGCAAATTTTTCAAAAAAATAGTACACATTCCATTCCTTAGAACATATCAATTTATTTTACTAAAACATAAGCACTGACCATACATACATACATCATCTTGGTCACACTAGGGACCCATAACATTTTGGTCTATTTACCCAATACAGTCTCATACCTGCAAAAGGGTTATGCATTTCCTATTATTAGCCAATACGCGGGGAAAATGGGGCTTACTTGGCACACTTTGGGCCCCCCTTAATTCTAGAGAATGCATACATAACATATCTTTAGACCATCATTCATCATAGCATAAAATTCGAGCAACCAGTGAAATTGATAAATTCAAGTTTATAAACATAAAGAATGTTTTAAGAAAAAGTTAGCTACTTTAATTCCTGCACAATCACTTCCTTTCCAAGGCTGCCAATGTTAATACTAGCAACTCAAACTAAAACATATAAGAGCTTTTGGTTAATGTGGATGTTAGCACCTAAAATCATAAGTCTTTAGTTTAAGAGCTTCTGATCCCAAAATAAAACTGTGATTCTGTTCAGATTTGAGGTTATTATTAAATATGAAAAAAGTCCTCTAAAAATCCTAAAATTTTCCATGGGGGTTCCTATACATGTATACTTTATCACATGGTTCTCTCAGCCCTTAAATCTTCCATTTACCCCAAGAACTACCTCCATAATCTAGAACAATGCATATTGGTTTTAGTTCCACTTCTATTCTGTTTTCCATTCCTTTGGAGGAGTAAAACTTCTTCAAAATTCGTGATATTTGATATGAAGCATCCTATATATATTATATAATCACGATAAAAATTTTAAGTAAAAAATAATTCATTTGTCCCCTCAAATAACACACTTTTTATGGCTGTCCCCAGTTCTAATATGTTCTGACTCACTTCCTATTCCACCAAAATTCTATATTTTATTATATGCCTTAACCTGTCCAGAATTCTCTAAAATTTGGTGGATTCCTTAACTAGGATCCCTATAACATGTCATAAAATTGTTATACCAAAATTAAACATCTAACCACTTCAATGTTTAGTATTTCCATCAACAGCCTATGTTGTCCAGCAGATTATTCTCAACATTGTTTTGATTGTAAATGGCCTATTTTTAGGTTCTCAAAAATCACAAAATTTTTCAGAATTAATTATAATTATTTAAAGACTGTATTCACTAAATATTAGAAAATTTAAAGGCCATTTACCTAATCAAACAGTCCAAGAACACAGGCCCTAAAAATTTTAGGTGAAGAATGTGTGGTGTTTCAGCATGTTTATTACTTAGATGGAAAAGATTGTTCCCTACCACTAGATTTCCATGTTTTCAACTTTAACATCTTGCATCTCATGCTCAAGAATCACCCATGCAGAACCCAAAATGATCTTTACTTACTACAAACCAACTTTCCTCAAGAGGAAAAACTCACCTTGTCCAGAAATGCTTCTATGGGTCTCAAATTTCAACTTGCTTCTCCTCTTGATTTCCTTTGCAACTTAGCTACATTTTTTTTCTGGTTTCTCTCTCCCTTTGTCTCTAAATTTGTTGGCTGTAGTCTTTCCCTCTTGGGTGCTGATTGCATGAGGAATGGGGTTTGAATTTGTTGCCCAAAATAATACATAGACAGCATGATTCTTGGCTGCTAGTTTCCACCACTCAAGAGAAAATGTTGGTTGTGTTTTGCAGGGATTCCCTTATGTTTTTGTAGGGATTCCCTTGTGGTTTCTCCTGGAAGGGCGTGATAATGCAGAGCCATGAAGTGGGGCAGCAGCCTTTGCATTATTTTTCTGATTGTGTGCAGAAAAATGGATGAAGTTGGTGGCTGTTTCTTGGTTGGAATGTTGCGGAAATAATTATGGTTGTGGCAGGATTTCCTTCTTGAAAAGTGGCATTTTTCTTGGCTGAATTTTGGCTGAATTTTTTGTGGCTATGTGGCATGCTTTGGTAGGTGCAAGGTGGCTGCAACTTTGTGGGCAATGTGGAATGCTATGTGGCTGTAACTTTGTGGGCAATGTGGCATGCTATGTGGCTGCAACTTTGTGGGCAATGGGGCATGCTTTGGTAGGTGCAAGGTGGCTGCAATTTTGTGGCCAATGTGGCATGCTATGTAGCTACAATTTTGTAGCTAATGTGGCATGCTATGTGGCTACAACTTTGTGGCCAATGTGGCATGCTATGTAGCTACAATTTTGTAGCTAATGTGGCATGCTATGTGGCTACAACTTTGTGGGCAATGTGGCATACTTTGATATGTGCAAGGTGGCTACAATTCTATAGGTAATGTAGCATACTATGTGGCTAAAAATTTGTGGTGCTACTTGGTAGCTCCTTAGTTGTTTTATATTTCCTTAATTTACTACTAATCCTAGATTAGTAATGCCTTGAAAAAATGTATTTGTATCTTCTCCCCATCCATTATGCTTCTAAGAATTTTATTTATATGATTCATGATTAACTATATGTCACCTATTTTATGAATTCCTTATTGTTACATAACTAAGCATTTTAATTCTTTATCATATGTATTTTCTACTTATTCTTAGATTTATCTAGCTTTATTAGAGACTTAGGATGTTACAACTGTGATATAGTCTTAGGAATGAAGTGGCTTAGGTTACTTGGAGTGGTTTAATAGGATTTCTTGAACATGATGATGAAATTTCAAAGGGAAGGAAAGACTGTGAAGTTGTGTGTAGCTCACCCAGGAGCTTGGAGACTTGCATATTACAAGCACTTACAGGTCTTTATAGGTCAACCTGTCACACCACAAATATACATGATACATGTGGCAAATGAAAATGCAAACACAGCCTATTACTCACTTCAATTAGATGTCCAGTTGGACAACCACCAGAATGCAAAACTTCAAGAGTTACTAGCAGAATTTGAAGATGTGTCTATGGAACTTACACAACTCCCACCACAAAGACCAAGGGTATGATCATAGAGTTATCTTAAAGGAGGGGACCAATCCCATCAACCTAAAACCATATAGATATCCACTTATGCAAAAGAATGTTATCGAGAGCATGGTTGCTGAAATGTCTCAAGCAAGACTCATCCAACACAGCATATCTCCTTTTGCATCTCTAATCGTATTAGTGAAGAAAAAGGATGGTAACTGGTAGCGATGCATTGACTACAAGGAGTTGTACAGTAAAAGAAAAATTCCTTATTCCCTTGATGGAAGAGTTAATTGATGAGCTAGGAAGGGCATGAATTTTTTCTAAGATTGATCTTAGAGCAGGATATCACCATATATGGATGGGTGCTAACGATATAGAGAATACTGCTTTCAAAACACAATTTGGGCATTTTGAGTTCCTTGTCATACCTTTTGGGCTCACCAATGGCCCGTCCACTTTTCAGAGCGCCATGAATCATATCTTCTAGAAGGTGCTATGTAACATCCCATAAGAAAATAAAATTTATTAGACAATTTTTAGATATCTAAGGAAATATAATTCTTAAAAATTCTTCACCTTACGTGTATGCATAGAAATGTTCTAACATTAATGAAATAGGTAAAGAGAGAAAACCTAAGAGAAAAAATTAGAAATAAATATACCAAAGAAAGGTGAAATTCTTGGGTAAGGAAGATAAATTTTTGTGAAGTAAATAAAGGTATTAAAATTTCAAGAAGATTGGATTAGGATAATTTTTCCTAATTTAAGAGTTAAAGTTACTAAGTTTAGTATCTCCAACCATAAATTGGGCTTTCACCTATGGACACTTCATATAGAGTTTTTCTACTTCACATGAATTTTTAGCAAGCCAATAGGATAGCCCAAGGAAGAAATAAAACATAGAATTGGACTAGGATATAGAAATTGGACTGGTAGCCCAAAAATCATGAAAATGTGACTAAGCCCATTATGAAAGGTAGAATTTTATCCAAAGTAAAGAAAATGGGCAAGAATGAGCCCAAATCCAAGAGGAAAAAAAAGTGATGAAATAATGGTGTAATCAAGAATAAGTGACATGGCATTAAGACAAAAATTTAGCAAGTGGTGTGATATTCTGCATTCATAATTTTAGCAAGTGGTATGATAATACATGGCATTAGGACAAAACATCTATATCCTACACTCATAATTTTAGCAAGTGGGTAATAATACATAACATTATGACAAAACATCATTATTCTACACAAATAATTTTAGTTAAGCAATGAAGATTCAAGGGTTAGAAATTTGCCACCTAAAAAGGCAAACCTATCATAATTGATTAAGACAAAAGAAAAAGAAATGAATCCCTAAATCAAAGGGACCTTGTCCCTTGTCTTAGAAACATATTATCATAATTTTCAAAAAACAAATCTCCTTTTGCTATGTATATCTTGACTAAGGAAGAGGAAGACAAGAACATAAGTTGTTTGTTTTCCAAAAATTCAACCAAGTGTATTCCAATTGTGATAAGGTAGACCCATGATCATGAATGATGAATTATTTGGTGGTCTATTTAAGCAAAACCCACCCTTATAACATTAAAATTTTCGTCCAAGTGAGGGAAAGGAAAAATAGAAGTAAGGCAGAGTAAGGAAAGGAGAGGAAGAAAGGAAGAAAGAGGAAGGAGAAGTCTAGAGGACTAAGTACTTAAGGTAAGTTTAACAATATTTCTTATTGAAAAAAAGTTTTGAAACTTGTAATATTTATATTAGATTTTGATCTTAGAACTTTAATGATTAGTCATGGATGTTGTTATATCATGTTACATATTATGTATGTTTGAATACTTAGGTTAGTGTAGATAGTTCGACATAGGTATAGTTATGGGTGGCAAACTTTTATGCTTCTATTTTTTAAATTCTGGGAAGAATTGGTAAGGCATTAAAACAAATGGTTAACATGAAAAATGTAGATGTATGTCTCAAAGATTTTAACCCACTAGAATCACTCAATTTGGAGTCCATATGAGGTAGATATGGTCCGATTAGTAAGCAATGGTCAAAAAATGGTTAATTAGGGAAGAATATGTTAGGATAGCCTCTGTGTTTTAATTTCTGAGAACATTCTGTAGGGAATTAAAATAAATGGTTAACATAAGACTTATAACTATATGTGTCACGGATTTTTAGTCACTGGAATCACTTAATTTGGAATTATTATGATGGAGATATGGACAGATTAGTAGGTAGATGTCATAACCTACCCAAGAAGAAATAACATGTTCTTTGAGGGAGTAATATCACCATGATTTCTTAATATTTCATTGAACTGTTCAACATAATAGTTTTAGATAATTCTTTTGTCTTTAAATTGATATGAAGATCACCTAAATCAGAGTTAAATTGAGGGAGGTATGCTCTTATTAGTAAAAGAAGGTCAGATAGGTTGAAAACCTGCATCAAGAAAATAAAGATATAAAATTAATATTAAAAAAAAAGAATCTTATAAATGAAAATAATAAATGACTAGTATATGCCATAGCCATTGCCATTGCATGAACTTCTTACCATCTTAAGTGTGAAATTTTGACATGAAAATATTTTATAAAGTGATATTTGAAATGGTTATGTTCATGGCATGGTTACCAATGATTTTTGGTAATAATTATATTTTAATGAAAATTCTTGTTATTGAAAGCATATTTTTGGCTATTATTGTGAAAAGAAAAGAAATAAGCACGGTCACATGGCAAATCCGTGTGGTGCACCAGTAGGGGACCCCTTACCAACCTTTATGATCATGTTAATGAGAAAAGAAAGAGAAAGTGGGCCATGTCGGACGGAGCGAGAAAAGCCCGTACCGGAGAGTAGAAAATACTCACCCTGGCCAGGGTAGCTTGATATGAGAATAAATTGATAGTCCTCATATGATATTCTGAAAATAATTAATCATGTCATACATGTCATTACTGTACGATTCTCATGTGTATAGATATAGTGCATTCATGTGACCAAAGATATTTACTGTAGTTTATACAGCTGAACATGGCGTGATGAGCTATATTGATGATGATTTATTGTTGAACTTACTGGGATTTAATTCTCACTATATTTTCATATCATGTTCAGAAAATTAGTTATGCAGATTTTTCAATGGCTCTGGCTTTTAGTGTATGTTGGATCGAGTTACTTTATGTTGGGCAGATCCCAGAATCAAATAATATGTTTGTGGTCGAGTTGGTTCAAATCCTGGTGAAGGTGCAACCACCCGCACCTATATGTCCAGAATTGGTCAACCAGAGTAAATAAGATGTAGTTATTTATGTGTTTGATTTTGTTGTACGTACGTTTTGATTAATGATGTGTATGTGAACTCTATATTGTATAATAAATAATATAAAAAAAGGTTGTTACATGCTATAAAAGTTTGTCTTAGTTGTTTTCGATGATATCCTCATGTACAGCCCATCATTTAAGGAGTACTTGACACATTTACTGGTAGCTATGGAGATTTTGAGACAGCATGAGTTTTATGCTAAAAGAAGGAAATTCACTTTTGCTACATCCTGCATTTAGTACCTGGGTCATTTTATTTCTGGTGACGGGGTGTCTACTAACTCCAAAAAGATTAATGCCATCCAAGATTGGCCCATACCCACAAATGTGAAGCAACTAAGAGGGTTCTTGGGACTAGCAAGTTACTACAGACGATTTATCCAACATTTTGGCACTATAGCTAGTCCACTTAAAAATTTACTAAAGTTAAACTCCTTCCACTGGACAAACAAAGTAACCCATGCTTTTGTCCAACTTAAATAAGCCCTCATGACAACCCATGTTTTAACCTTTCCTGACTTCAGTAAACCTTTTACTTTTGATGCTGATGCCTCTGCATGTGGTATTGGTGCAGTTCTTATGCAAGAGGGCCACCCAATCGCATTTCTTAGCAAGGTTCTTTCTCTTAAGCATCAACAACTTTCAGTTTATGAGAAGGAACTCTTGGCTATTATCTATGTTGTAGAAAATAGGAGCAATATGTGATGGGAAGACACTTTATCATTAAAACAAACCAATAGAGTCTAAAATATCTCATTGAGTAAAGGTCACAGATACCATTCCAACAGTTCTGGTTATCTAAACTTATGGGGTATGATTATGAGATCACCTATAAAAATGGGAAAGACAACCTAGTTGCTGATGCTTTATCTCGGATTGATGTTGGCGAATTATTTCAGCTTACACTTTCACATGTTGCCTCAGACTTATAGAGCTTAATTCAGCAACATTGGTGTACTAATACTGATATCGAGCAGCTTATTGCTGATTTACAACAGCAACCTTCATCTCATCCTCATTTCTCTTGGGATGGCATCTGCTTCCATAGGAAAGGCAAACGTGTAATTGGAGCTACAACCAATCTCAAACATTCTATTTTAACATGGTTACATGATTCAGGAGTAGGAGGGCATTCAAGAATACAGGCCACTCATAAATGAATTAAATCTATTTTCTATTGGAAGGGAATGAAAGCTGACATTGCTACCTACATTCAGTAGTGTGCCACGTGTGCTTAATGCAAATATGATACAACAGCCTACCCTGGACTACTACAACCCCTGTCAATCTTATAGAGAGTATGGGAAGTGTTAGCATGGATTTCATTAAAGGTTTACCTACTTCTCTAGGAAGGAATGTTATTTTTGTGGTAATAGATTGCTTGAGCAAATATGCTTACTTCTTAGCCCTAGCATATCCATACACTGTTTCATAAATTGTCCAACTTTATTTAGACAACCTCACCTCAGCATATCATCTGCAGTCCGATGGTTAGACTAAAGTTTTAAATCGCTGTTTGGAGACATACCTCAAGTGTATGTGCTGGGAGAAGCCTAAAGTTTGGCACCAGTGGCTACCCTTGGCTGGATGGTGGTATAACACTAATTTTCATACTTCAACTCAAATTACTCCATACAAAATTATTTATGGCCAAGCACCTCCTCTTTATCTGCCTCATCTGCCAAGAGATTCAGTTGTGGATGCTGTGGATAGAACATTCTTAGCTGGAGAAGCTATGCTTTCTCTTCTCAAACATCACCTTCATCAAGCTATAAACTGAATGAAATGACAGCCTAACTCCCATAGAATTCCTTGACAATTTCATGTTGGTGATTGGGTTTATGTTAAGCTCCAACCATACAGATAACAATCAGTGACTTGCTGAGGAAATGAAAAATTGCTCCCTTGGTATTATGGTTCATATGAAATCGTTAATAAGGTTGGCATAATGGCTTACACACTACAGCTTCCAGAAAGGTCTCTGATCCACTCCACATTCCATGTTTCTCTTCTCGAATGTTGCAATGATCCAACTGTAAGTCCCCAACATGCACCCACCGATTGGCCAACTACTCCACCAACTCGCGTTCCAGAAGCCATTTTGGACCGATGTATCATTTAGCAACAACATCGAGTTGTCACACAAGTTCTAGTAAAGTAGCATGGCTCTCCTGAGGAAGATGCCACTTGGGAGTTGTGGTTCCACCTTCAGCAGCAGTTCCTTGAGTTCTTGGCTACCCACCATCCTTAAGGACAAGGATGTTTTAGAAGGGGAAGTAATGATATGTCCATTGATACTTTTTGATTATTCATCATAGCTTTTGTTGATTCAACATTCAACTAGCTTTAGGTTTTCTATTGAGTGCTGACTCATTTTGTCATGTGAAGGCAGAAGTTGGCTATAAGAAAGTAGAGCATGGGATTATGAGGGTGAATGAATTTTGTGAAGTATGTTATTTCCTTCCTCACTCTCTCTTCCTCAATTCCGTTTTCCCTCTAATTCTCCTGTAACTTCTTACTCTCCCCTCTATAATCATTTGAATAATACAATATGTAACATCCCTAAAATTTAGTAATTCTCATTTATGTATGGATTATTAAAAAAAAAAAGGAGTAGGGATGTAATTTAAAGGTTTTAAGGATGAAAATGAAAACTTGTTAATATTTTTGGGGTCAAATTGTAATTTTCTAAAAGTTTAGGGGTCAAAATATAAATAATAAAATTTGCAAAGGACTTTCTCTAACAATAAAATTGTTAATTGGTCCTTCATCATTTATTAAAAAAAAGAGAGACGAAGGATTTCAGGATGAATTAATAGCATGAATAGTGTGAATAGTAACATCCATGTTTTCTCTCTAGATCTAGAGTGTCTATTGGCTTTCGATATCAAAACTAAGGGTACCACTGGATTCAGGATGGAGAATCCTACGATTTTGACAACAATTTTTCAAATCAGTCATAAATTGAAAGTAGAAAATCTTAGAAAAAGGTAAACTCTAAAACTCTTATTTAGAGACCTCAAATTGGAAATCTGACACCATAGATAGATTCAAGAGATAACTAAATTATATGATATGAAGTTTCACAGTCATCTGACAATTTTTGGTGTCATAAACAGTAAATCCAACCGGCATGAATAGTTTTTTCCGGCGGTGAATAGTAATTTCAATCGTGAATAGTACCTGTCAGTTGACCAATGTTGACCAAGCTCCTAGAGGCTAAATTTCATGATTCTGGAGTCATTTCCTAGGTTTTTGGACGCTCCGGACTCGTTTTTGATATCCATTTGATTAGATTTGACTTGAAAAAATATATTTAGGACTGTCCAACCTAGAGCCCTAACCTATGAGTAGATAATTCTTTCTAGGACTTACCCGATGCTCTTTTTGAACTTAAAATGTATAATTGGTTATGTTTACAATTTATTTATGCTATCATAAGTTTACGAAATGTGTTAAAATATCTATTTTGCTTACGAACTTGCACATAGTTCAAGAAGAGTATGGTTTACAAATAGATTTTGAAACTCATTGAATATGTGGTTCTAAATGTATTTATCATTATTTGGTAAAGTAAATATTATGTGCATGAGGCTTTGATTTATAAAACTATATAGTTGCTGATTATGATTGAATGGCAAGCGTAAAGCTCATGGCAAGTTGCTTGATAATTATATATTGCATTTGATGAATATGCATTTCTATATATGTATTTATATGTATGGATGAATATTGATGGGTTGTATGGCTTGTGATAGTATTGAGTAGGAGATGCCCTATTAGCCTGAGTGAGCCAAGGGAGGACCGCTCCAACCAGGTGATAATGGTAATGTGAGGAGGCAGATGGGTGATGAACTCACATTTTCTTATCACTATTGTGACTATAGTCGATCGGTCACTATGCGTATAGCAAATGAGTGAATTGAGTGTATTTAGAGTTGTAACATATTTGTGCATTATGTAAAAAGAATAGATTTTGAATGCATTTATAGTATGATAATTATGCATCAACAAAAGTTATAATTTTATCTTAAAAGTTTAATATTTTACTATAGCTTATACAGTTGAGCATAACAACATTTGTTTAATGATCATACCATGCTGAATATGGTTTTGGATATCTAAATATCCTTTTATTTGAGAATATTTGAAATACGGGTCCCATATGGATGTACTTTTGAACTATATTTGCTATGTGACAAATTTTAAAACATAAGTACATCCATATGTTGACCTTAGAGGTCATATGAGGTATTATCTGCTTACTGAGTTGTTAAACTCACTACACGATATTTTCATATTTTTTAGATAAAAATACAGAGTCTGATTTTGTAGATAGGTGATTCGTTAGGTGACATATTCTCTGAGTGAGTCTATATTGCTTCTAAGACTCACAGTTATTAAATTATATTGTGTTTGTATAGAGTGTACTCTGAATGTCACAGGTAGGATCCCTACTTTTGTTGTTATTTTGACATTTATAACTTGGTCTATATAATGTGTATACATGAGAGAACCTATATGTATCTATTTCCATGACAAATAATAGTGTTATGCATGTTATGGTAAATATCTGGTTGCATAAAAAAATGTTTGTTTCACGTGTCTGTAAGTTGGGGGTGTTACATGTTGGTATCAGAGTAATTAGGTTTCCCTGTGGCTATTGGAGGAAAGGATTCGTTAGTAGGACCTTTAGCATGGATATGAGCTGGACATATTTATACTTCATGTGCTGCTGAGGGATTCTATAGGGTTTCAATTTCCTTTGTATTCCTAGTTGTTACATTTTCTAGTATAAAGTTAATTGAATATTGTGACATCTTAAGAGGTATCTATGGGTCAATTACTGCCTGAAAGTGAAAAAGATAGGTGTTCCAAATAATTTAAAGAATTGAGACAGATACCAAATATGACGTTGTCTGAATGTTATATCTGTTTTACCTCGTTGTCTAGATATGGTAGACTATGATATTGGGAATGGATTAGTTGGCATCATACCATACTATTTTGGAATGTCACCTTAAGGTGATTAAATATAATATTCCTAGATAATCTTCTTTCTTTATACAATGACACCGTAATAAGGTATCCAGTAATCTAATATCTGTTTTAATAGGCCATAAGTTATTCCAAAAGGGTGCCAAGGATATTTAGCAGTGGTGAGAAATGCTGATATAAAGTACACTAGTGTTGATTAAATTCCAGTGGTTAAAAAATTTTCCGATGTGTTTTCTAAAGAATTGCCAAGATTACCATCGAAACATAAAATAGAATTTGGTATTGATTTACTTCCTGGAACCCAACTAGTATCTATATCCTTATATAGAATGATATCGACTGAACTTAAGGAACTAAAAAAAATTATTAGTTACAAGACTTGTTAAACAAAGGATTTTTACGTCCTAATACTCTCCTTGAGGTGTTCTAGACCTACAACAACAACAACAACAACTAAGCCTTTTCCCATTAAGTGGGGTCGGCTACATGGATCAAACGGCACCATAGTGGCCTATCATGGAAGAGATCAATAGATAAGTTATTGACTATTAAATCATTTTTAATAGTTTCACTTATTGTTTTCTTTGGCCTCTCTCTACCTCTAATTATTGGACTATTCTCCATCCGATCTACTCTTTTCACTAAGGCTTCTGTAGGTCTTCTCCACACATGGTCAAATTACCTTAAGCGAGATTCAACCATCTTCTCCACAATAGGTTCTATCCCAACTTTCTCTCTAATGCACTCATTTCTAATCATATCTCTTCTGGTGTGTCCACACATCCAATGCAACATTCTCATCTCTGCAACGTTGAGTTTATCTTCATGTTGTCTTTTAATCGCCCAACATTCCGTACCATACAATATAGCAGGTCTTATAGCCATACGGTAGAATTTTCCTTTAACTTTGAGCGGCACTTTTTTATCACAAATGACACTCGAAGCTTTCCTCCATTTCATCCATCCAGCTTGAATCCTATGGTTTACGTCCTCCTTTACTTCACCGTCATTTTGTATAATGGACCCAAGATATTTAAAACTTGTAACTTGTTTTAATATATAGTCTCCAAGTTTCACGTCTACATTTGTATTTGTTCGTCTCTTACTAAAAATACATTCCATATATTCTGTTTTATTTTTACTTATCCAAAAACCATGTGTTTCTAAAACTTGTATCCATGACTCTAGCTTCATATTTATTTCCTCTTTCGATTCACCAACTAAGACTATATCATCTGGAAAAATATGCATTGAGGCCCCAACTCTTGTATATGTTCAGTAACTGCGTCCAAAATCAAATTAAAAAGATACAGACTCAGAGAAGACCCTTGATGTAGTCCAATAATTGTGGGAAAATCCTTTGTATCCCCATTTGTGTTCTCACGCAAGTCGTTATCCCATTGTACATGTCTTTGATTGCTCGAATATACGCAATACGTACTCCTTTTTTTTCTAAAGCCTTCCATAGAATCTCTCTTAACACTCTGTCATATGCCTTTTTCAGATCAATAAAAACCATAAGCAAATCTTTTCTTCTACTTTGATACCTTTCCATCAATCTCTGTAGTAAATAAATTGCTTCCATAGTTGACCTTCCTAGCATAAATCCAAACTGGTTCTTTGTAACTTGAGTCTCTTGTCTTAATCTTTGCTCAATGATCTTCTCCCATAACTTCATAGTGTGGCTTATGAGTTTAATCCCCCGATAGTTGGAACAATTCTGTATGTCTCCTTTATTTTTATATATAGGGATTAAAGTACTTCTCCTCCATTCATCCGGCATTTTCTTAGATTTCATTATCACATTAAACAACTTAGTGAGCCAACTTATACCCTTCCTTCCTAAACTTTTCCACACTTCAATAGGTATATTATCAGGTCCTACTGCTTTGCCATTATCCATTCACTTTAGAGTTTTCCACACCTCAATAGGTATATACCCTGCTAGCATTTTCTTAGACCTATTTGTGAAAAAACAAGATGGATCACTGCGGTTATACATAGATTATAAATAATTGAATAAAGTGACAGTGAGTAATAAACACTCATTACCTCATATAGATGATTTGTTTGACCAACTATAGTGTGCTTAATATTTAAAAAAAAGAATTGATTTGAGATCTGGATATCATCAATTAAGGATAAGGGAAGAGGATATTCTAAAAACTACTTTCAGGACTCGGTATGAGTACTTTGAGTTCTTAGTGATGTTATTTAGTTTGACAAATGACTAAACTGCATTTATGGACTTTATGAATATAGTACTTAAACCATTCTTGGATCAAATTGTAAATATATTTATTGATGATATATCCAAGAGTTTAGAGGATCATAAGCAATATTTGAAGATAATTTTACAAACTCTAAGAGAGTATAGTTGGTAAAGATGGTATCTAAGTAGACCCTAAGAAAGTAAAAGTGATACAGCAATGGCTACGTTTTACTACATTTAAAGATGAACATCCAAATCTAATTTGTGCTTCTTGCGGTTGTTTGCCGTCCATTCTATTTTAGCCATAGTTGGATCAGGTACATGAACAAATGCCTGTAAAGTATCAATCAACTCCTCAACATTTGAAGCTAAGATGAGAATTCGTCATACTGAGTGTGGGATAAACCTTTGTTCCACAACTTAATCTATAAAAGACATCAGACCATTAAAGAAGTGATTAATATTTAACAAACCTATCAGTTTGTGATGCATATTCAGTTATGCCCAAGAGACTATTTAAAAAATCTCCTCTAAAGTTCCAAAACCACCTAGTAAAGTAATGAAGACATCGGCATTGTTCATCATTCTTGCCATGTGCTTATGCATGGAAACTACCCTAAATTCTTCCTTAATTGTCTTTCCTATGATGCTGGATGCAGCTAGAGTTGTGGGAATAATACATAAAACTTGACATCCTTCTATATGTACAGCTGTAGACACACACCCTATTAATCCATGGTTACCTCCACCATACACTAAATGAATCTTTCTCCTGGCCAGTACCATACCCAGATTTTGTGCAGCTTTCACATACTCTCCATCTTTTCCAAAAATGGAACCACAAAAGACACAAATATTTTGAAACTGATGAAATGTGGTTCCCTCCATAACTACACTCACCCTAACTTTGAGTATAAAGGTAAAGATACTAATGTGTGTATTTATAGAACTCAGAGAAGAGCATACTTATAATAGTGTGCAAATAGGCTGGGTATGATTAGAACAACTATGTGAGTGGCCGGTGGACAAAAGCTAAATTGAAGGTGAATTTCAAAAATGGCGGCACACATGCATATGTACAGTAGTTGTGATTGTGGCTCATATTAAACACATAAAGAGAATAAGGTTAAGATATTACCAGAAATTTGTCTTTTTCTTATTGTACTTAATAAAGCATTGATGTCTTGATTCTTGTAGGAAAGTTGTAGGTGATAGGCATAATTGTAAAAAGAAAAGAGTGAAAATGTAAACAAGTTAATTATTGAAGAGGGACAATCAAATAATTTTTTTTCCCAATGTTTTTGTTAGTCAACTATCGGTATTATTAAGTCGACTTGTTTTTTTGAGAATTTTTAATTTGGACTGGTTTATTTTACAGTTGATTGATTACATCTGTTTTGAAGCAACCAACTAAATCTTATCAGTTAACTACATGCTCTTTGTTCTTCATAAACTTTTATAAGTTTAGAAATGCTTCTTTTCAATGTGATATTATTCTATCGAATAAAAGTAGCTTTAAATTAAATTTTGGCACATATATTCAAAACTTACGGCCACCGATTCTTGCCGAATATAGCAGCTAGATTTTATTTACAGATTTTCAAAAATTATGGCCACCGATTTTAATTTTCTTTCAATACTTTGTTCAAAGTTCTGACTTTCAATTTTGACACCATACTCTATTAAGTATTCCTCTATTTCTGCTGCATCATCCTTGATTAATGATTGGCATTAAATGCAAGGTTCTTTTTCTTATTACAAGGAGGGTTAACTTCATTTTTTTGAAACTTAGTTATTATGGTGTCCAAGTGGATAATAGGTTAAAGTAATAAAAAATTTGAAAGAAATAGACGGATGATGGCCTTATGGTACTTTGACAAATGTAATTAAGTGAATTAGTGGTATTGAAGTACTTGAGAAATAAAATACATGAAGTAGGATTTAAATTAATCTTTGAACTCTTAATTTGGAAATATGGAGAATATTTTGAGAACCATGTCCGAAAATAATGTAAGTGATCAAGTTTATACCATGTTAAATTGAGTCTAGTATCTAGGATGTGAATAATTGTTGAGAAATGAGATTTCAGAAGAAGCCATAGATTGTGAAGTTGGATAACCTTAAGGTAATAAGGATATACTAAGATCTAAAATAATTATATTAGCATAATGATAAAAAGAATATACAAGTGATATTTCTTTCATTGTTTGGTGTGTCAGCAAGTAAAAATTGAATATTTTGTTTTAGGAGAGCTATTCAGAAAGCCTAAAGATCTTTGTTAGATTATAGTATAGCTATAGTAAATCTAAATAATGTGTTTATGCAATGAAAGTTATGCTTCAGGTATCTTTATATAATTTTGGTGAAATTTAAAAGTTATTTGTCTTTAGTTGAATTTGCTCATATCAATAATATTCAAGCCAATATACAAATGGCACCCCTTGAGATTTTACATGAAATATCGTAGGTCTTCTAATAGGTGAGTGAGTTGAGTAAAGTTAAATTTTTGAAATATAATTTGGAATAACATGCAATAGATAGGATGTGACTAAACTAAATTGATGATACTAATTTAGAAAACATACTTCAAACATATGTCTTCAAGTTTGGTGAAAGATCTCTTAGTAGCATACGCTTTTAATAAAATGATATTAGGTGACTTAAAGCCTTTTGTAAGAGATGTTACTAATTAGAAAAAAAATACAAACAACTCAGTACAAGCCAAAAGTCTATAAGGACCATGAAAGTTAAACACTAGAAATTATCAGCTGGTGATCAAATATTTTTGAAGGAATCACCCATGGAAGATGTAATGAGGTTTGGAAGAAGGAAAACTTAAGCTCTAGTATATAGAAACTTTTGGAATCTTAAATAAATTGGACATAGTAGTATATCGCTTAGCCTTGTCATTAGGATTAAGTGATGGTTGATATGTTGTTTCTTGTATCAATGTTAAGTACTACCTATCAGATTCTTCACATGTTATCTAATTCAAAGAAATTTAATTAGCCAAAAATTTGACTTAATTATGAGGAAAAACCAATGTCTATTGTTGATCGACAAGTGAAGAACTTATGGTTGAAGAAAATCCCTATGGTTAAGGTGATATGGCAAAATCACTCCAGTGAAGAGACTTCTTAGGAAGTAAAGATGATATACAAAAGAGATATTTTTAATAGTTTGAGTAGTCAGGATAATAACTGTAATTTATGTTTTGGTTTCATTTCTTACTTGTGATAAGATGATTTGAAATTTGGGGACCGAATTTCTTAAGAGGGAAAGAATGTAACATCCCTAAAATTTAGCAATTCTCATTTATGTATGGATTATTAAAAGATATAAAGGAGTAGGGATGTAATTTAAAGGTTTTAAGGATGAAAATGAAAACTTGTTAATATTTTTATGGTCAAATTGTAATTTCTTAAAAATTTAGGGGTCAAAATGTAAATAATAAAATTTGCAAGGACTTTCTCTAAAAATTAGAAAATTGCTAATTGGTCCTCCATCATTTATTAAAAAAAGAGAGACGAAAGGATTTCAGGATGAATGAATAGTATGAATAGTAATATTCATGTTTTTTCTCTAAATCTAGAGTATCTACTGGTTTTCGATCTCAAAACTAAGAGTACCACTAGATTCAGGACGGAGAATACTATGATTTTGACTGAACAATTTTTTAAATTAGCCGCAGATCGGAAGTAGAAAATTTTAAAAAAAGATAAACTTTGAAACTTTTATTTAAAGACATCAAATTGAAAATCTGACAACATAGATAGATACAGGTAATAACTAAACTATAAGATATGAAGTTTCACAGTCATCTGACAATTTTTGGTGTCATAAACAGTAAATCCGGCCGGCATGAATAGTTTTTTACGGCAGTGAATAGTATTTTTCAATTGTGAATAGTACTTGTCTATTGACCACAGTTGACCAAGCTCTCAAAGGCCAAATTTCGAGATTCTAGAGTCATTTTCTAGGTTTTTAGACCCTTCAAACTCGTTTTTGAGATCCATTTGATCAGATTTGACTTGAAAAAATACATTTGGGGCTATCTAACCTGGAGCCCTGACCTGTGAGTAGATAATTCTTTCTATAACTTACCCCATGCTCTTCTTGAACTTAAAATGTATAATTGGTTATGTTTACAATTTATTTATGATATCATAAGTTTAAAAAATGTATTTAAATATCTATTTTACTTACGAACTTATACATAGTTCAAGAAGAGTATGGTTTTGCAAATAGATTTTGAAACTCATTGAATATATGGTTCTAAATGTATTTATCACTATTTGGTAAAGTGAATATTATATGCATGAGACATTGATTTGTAAAACTATATAGTTGCTGATTATGATTGAATGGCAAGCGTAAAGTTCATGGTGAGTTGCTTGATAATTATACATTGCATTTGATGAATATGCATTTATATATATGTATTTATATATATGGATGAATATCGATGGATTGTATAGCTTGTGATGGTACCGAGTAGGGAACACCCTATTATCCTGAGTGAGCTAAGGGAGGGCTGCTCCAACAGAGCGACAATGGTAATGTGAGGAGCAAATAGATGATAAACTCACATTCCCTTATCACTATTATGACTATAGTCGATCGGTCACTATGAGTATAGCAATTGAGTGTATTGAGAGTTGTAACATATTTGAGCATTGTGTAAAAAAAATAGCTTTTCAATGCATTTATTGTATGATAATTATGCATCAACAAAAGTTATGATTTTATCTCAAAAGTTTAATATTTTACTATAACTTATACAGTTGAGCATAACAACATTTGTTTAATGATCTTACTGTGCAGATTATGGTTTTGGATATATGAATATCCTTTTATTTGAGAATATTTGAAATACGAGTCCCATATGGATGTACTTCTGAACTGTATTTGCTATGTGACAAATTTTAAAACATAAGTACATCTATATGCTGAATTTAGAGGTCTTAGGAGGTATTATCTGCTCACTAAGTTGTCAAACTCACTACACGATATTTCTATATTTTTCAGATAAAAATACAAAGTCAGATTTTGCAAATAGGTGATCAGTTAGGTGACATATTCTCTGGGTAAATCTACATTACTTCTAAAGCTCACAGTTATTAAATTATACTGTATTGTATTCTAGAGTGTACTCTGAATGCTATAGGTAGGATCTCTGCTTCTGTTGTGACTGGCATTTATAACTTGGTCTGTATAATGTGTATACATAAGAAAACCTATATGTATCTATTTTCATAACAAAGAATAGTGCTATGTATGTTATAATAAATATCTGATTGCATAAAAAAAATGTTTATTTTACGTGTCTATAAATTGGGGGTGTTACACAATACGCAACATTCAGATTTGCCTCTCCAACCATATTTTGTCTGTCCCATTTTTTTTTATCAGAAGAATATTAGAGAATTAGCTTCCATGGCCTCCATATTGGATGGCAAAACTTGGGTATGGTGTTGAGGTAATCCAGAGCTATAGGCATTCCAATTCCTGCATGAGGCTATCATTACGAAGACAAAGCAGAAAAAAATGAAGAAGAATGAAAGCTTGTTTTGACCTAATCGTGGAGAAGTCAAAAATTGTTTACTTTAAGAAAAAAAGCTTAGTTTTATGTTTTTGATACAAGTAAGGAAGCCCAAAGTCAGTGGATTCAGTTAGTCAGGCCCATGATGTAGAAACAGCTCACTAAATTCGTTGATATCATGCGAACGCCTTTTGTCACAACCAAAAAAATAAAAAATCATGGGAATGCCTCGGCATGGGAGTCGGCTTATTATTAGTGAGTCAAGTCATGGGTTACGAGTGAGAACATCTGTTCAGGAGGGGGTATCTTTCTGTTTACAATAGAAGTTAGTTTAAAGGTGTAAGATGGTCGATTCAGGGAAGTCTTTTAGCAGTTCACATACAAATCGAAAGGGAAAAACAGATGAGGTAATAAAGTCGTAAAATGTGTATTTTGAAATTTCTTACGCTGCTTCCTTGAATAAGATATACCATTAGTTCAAAGAATAAAACTTCCCATATACATCACCTTTCTTTTCTGTTCCTACCAAATTGGTGCTCTTTTTCATGGCGAATAGTATATGATATGGCCCTTTGGGGAAAGGAATTCGTGTATTACGGGAAGTTCAGGGGACTTCTGACACTCGGTTGACTCACATTGAAGCATCGTGGCTCAACTTGGAACCATGATCCGTCTAGCTTCGTCTGTTCGAATTGAGGTTCCAGTGGTTAACAATGCTTCTTCTTCCATTTGCTTCTTGTTATTGATTGTCAATTATCCAAAGGAATGCACATCGATATTCCAGTTTTTGATGGGTCTGATGCAAATGAGTTGATGTTTAAGATACAAGAATTTGTTACCACGTATAATACGCAAAAACATAATCAATGCATTGCTTGTCCTAAAAAAATAATCAGTGCATTAAGATCACTTCCCTGCACATGTTTAGCCTAGCATACTCTTGGTATAAATGGATGTTACACAGCAACCTTTTAAGCTATTGGGACAAATTTCTAGATGCTTTGTTGCTGTGTTTTGGCTCTATATTGCCTAAACGCTGCTATGAAAGATTGTAAGCAGGATTTATTAGTCACCAAGAAACAAGCTAAGTTTGAGGCCATTACCACTAGTTTAGTGGTATTACTGAATCATGGCTAATCAGAATTTTCATTGTTGGTTTACAAAACCAGTGACGCTGTGAATTTATCGTTTCCAAATGCATCTCCTATTTCCATACTGGTCTCTAGCTAAATTGCATGAATAGAAAGCATATTGCCATTTGCATCATAAAAAGGCCCTCCAATTTCCAATCTACTCACAAAACAATGTCGGGTCTCTTCATCCTGTTCTTCATTGCCCAAACCACATTTACCTGTACTTGCTCCTAATCCTTTATAAATTTTGACCTTCACAACTTCCTCTACCCTAAAAACCGTATCCTTACCTTATAAAAAGACGTTACCAGCTAAATTAAGCAGGGACAAACGATAGAAAGGATAGTGTTATTATTGTTGCGAGAAATTTCATCTTGGCCACTGTTGTAAGTCTTAATGTTTTTTTCTTGTTGGTATGGGTTAAGTTGACGAATTATTACAGGAACCTGTCTAAACCGAAGCTTTTAATCTCACACGTAAACCTGAATAGATTCACGGGGTTGTCTGCTCTAAAATTAGCCTGCACTTAGTAGACAGTTGAATCCTCTAACCATTAAGTTGATTAAGCTCTGTAATGGTGTAACTTTAAGCGTGTAAGTGAATGGCAGGAGTGCAGATAATATCTTGAAACAATCTACAGTTAAAAAATTAGGCCTCTGTCCTGATATCCTACCTGCCTTCGAAGTGTTGAAATAATTTTTTTTTTAATTGTATTGCAAAATGTTTTACTGTAGCAATAGAGATACAAGATCATGCTATGGATGTTTCTGTGTTGGCAATGGACGGTGTTGAAACCTTAGGTATTTTTTTTAAAACATATTACAAGACTAGCAAAGCAATTTTAGAAGAGTTCCAGAAAATTGTGGTAGGGTATCATAAGTTCCAGCTAACGCCCACTTTTATCTCCACTGCTCAAGTAATGAAAAAAAAATATGGTAGCTGGTTCTTTTGCATTGACTGTGGACCCTTAAACAGTATTACATTGAAAGATCGATTTCCTAAACCTATTATCAATGAGTTGGTTGATGAATTATATTGAGCATTAATTTTTTCAAAGCAAGCGAGTATATATCACCAAATCTGAATGTGTGAAGATGACATTCCAAAGATAGCTTTTCGTACTCACCAGGGACACTGAGCTTGTGGTATGCTTTTCAGCTTGACACATGCCTCTTCTACATCCCAGGCTACTACGTATATTATATTTCGGTCATTCCTTTGTAAATTTGTTGCAGTTTTCATTGATGCTGTATTAATCTATAGCAAACCATTGGTTGATCATGTTTCCCATCTTCAAATATTGCTACAAGTCCTCCAAGATCGTTCTCTCTTTGCAAAACGAAGCAAATGTTTGTTTGATTAGCAACCAATGAGGAATACTTGCGCCATATGGTCACAGCAAATGGCATGGTGAATGACCTTAATTAAAAATTTCAGACATGGTGGCGTCGCTTCTTCCTCAAAATTTTGAATAATTTAAGAGGTTTCCTCCATTTCATAGGTTTCCAGAGGAAGTTTGTAAGAGATTATGATACCCTAGCTAATCCTCTAACAGAATTATTGAAAATTGGGCCTTTCAGCTAGACAACCTTGGCACAAAAAGCTTTCGAGCTTTTACAACATAAACTAACTACTCTAATTGTGGCTCTACCGAACTTCATATTCCTTTTGATATTCATGCTGACGCCTCTTGAGTATGGCATATGAGTATTTTATCACAATAATGCCATCCAGTTGCTTTCTTCAGAAAAAGCTAAATAAAAGGATGTCATTGGCCTCTGCATATGTCTGAGAACTCTTTGGCATTCCCCAGGCAATCTATAAGTGGAGGGATTATCTCTTTGGAAGAAGATTCCACATCATCACGGATTAAAGGAGTTTGAAGGAACTCGTGCCAATTTATTCCACCCTAGAACAACACCACTATCTAGCCGAACTTTATGGGCTTTTGTTACCAAATTACATGCAAGCCTGGAAAAACTAATCTAGTTGCATATGCCTTATCAAGGAAGGATGATTTCAACTCTACTGGAACTGATAATTTGTGTTTTTTCTGCAACAAATCACCACCATAAGCACTTTCTTTTCACTTTAGACTTTTTAAAGAGCAAATCACTTTTCTAGATAATAACCCTTTTTAGGGTTCACCTCTTTTTTCACAATCTCAACATACTTTTTCTTTTCTTCTCTTTTCATTTCTTTTGATTTATTTCTCTTTTTTGTCTGGCACTTTCTTTTTCTTTTAAATACTCATTGATGCGCCTGCCTAATTGGCGAGAGTTTATTATGGGTGAATCATTTGGCTTGGCTTTAACGTGGCAATTCCAGCCAAAGAGGTATAAATGTTTAGGCACAACGGGGATAGCCCAGGGATATATTCTGCATCAAGGAATTCTAGAAAGGGTCAAAATGTCTAAATCACGTCCCTAACTAACGTAATTTAGGATCTTCTCTGAAAAGTGAATCAAACAAATTCTAAGATTATATATATTTCACGTGAACATAAACGGTCTCAACATACTTTTTCTTTTCTTCTCTTTCCTTTTGATTTATTTCTCTTTTTAGTCTGGCTCTTTCTTTTTCTTTTCTTCTGATTGGCCTTTTTCTTTTGAATACTCATTAATGCGCCTGCCTAATTGGTGAGAGTTTATTATGGGTGAATCATTTGGCTTGGCTTTAACGTGGCAATTCCAACCAAAGAGGTATAAATGTTTAGGCACAATGGTGATAGCCCAGGGATATATTCTGCATCAAGGAATTCTAAAAAGGCTCAAAATGTCTAAATCATATCCCTAACTAACGTGATTTAGGATCTTCTCTGAAAAGTGAATCAAACAATTTCTAAGATTATATATATTTCACGTGAACATAAACGGTCTCTAAATTAACATACAATTTTTTTGTCAAAGAGCAAGTGCTCATTTTATTTTTAATAACATCCTACAATGATTATCCCCAAAAGGATTAAAAACTACTGAAAATATATCTACATTATATTGAAAGTATATATATTTCATAATCAACTATCATCATTGGATAGGAAAATTACCTATATCCACACAATGTCCATCTTTCCAAGAAGAATTCAAATAAATAAAAACGAAGCAAATGTTTTGGTTAGCAGTCAATGAGGAATACTTGGGCCATATACGCACAGCAAATGGCATGGTGGATGACCTTAAAAGTTTCATACATGGTGTCATGGCTTCTCCCCCAAAATTTTGAATAAATTAAGGGGTTTCCCCGGTTTCATAGGTTTCCACAGGAAGTTCGTAAGAGATTATGATGCACTAGCTAATCCTCTAACATAATTATTGAAAATGGGGTCTCTCAGCTGTACAACCTTGGCACAAAAAGCTTTCGAGTTTTAAAAACATAAACTAACTACTACTCCAAGTTTGGCTCTACCAGACTTCATATTCCTTTTGATGTTCATGCTGACGCCTCTAATTATGGGATAGGATTATTTTATCTCAATAATGCCACCCAGTTGGTTTCTTTAGCAAAAAGCTCAACAAAAGGATGTCTTTGGCCTCTGCATATGTCTGAGAATTCTTTGGCATTCCCCAGGAAATCTATTAGTGGAAGCAATATCTCTTTGGAAGAAGATTCCACATCATTACGGAATAAATGAGTTTGAAGGAACTCATGTGCCAATTTATACCACCCTAGAACAACACCACTATCTAGCCGACCTTATGGGCTTTTATTAAAAATTAATCTTGTTGCATATCTGTTATCAAGGAAGGATGATTTAAACTCTTTTCTGGTTTTTAGATTATGAACTTTTGTTGATAATAAGGACTCAAAAGAAATTTATCTTTCAATAGTTTAATTTTAAATATGAGCATTATGAGGGTTAGGGAAAAGATTGTCCTTGAAAGCAAAAATTGAGATATGCAAGATAGATAATTTATGTGAAGGATTTTTAGTCTTGCATAAGTCTTCCATAGCTAATTTAAGAAATTTCATGACTTATATTGATGAATAAAGTCAGAATAGGTTGATCTTACTTAAATATTATGAGATGTGTTTTGTTTGATATTGTAACATCCTTAATTTTGTTTCTTTTATTAATAAAGGTACATAAATATTTAATGTAACATTCTTAATTTTGTTTCTTTAAAGATACATAAATATTTAATTAAGGAAATAAGGTTTATTAGACAATTTTTAGCTATCTAAAGAAATATAATCCTTAGAAAATTTTTACCTTATGTGTATGTATAGAAAATGTTTCTAATATTAAGAGAACAAGTAAAGAGAGAAAACCTAATAGGAAAAATTAGAAATAACATACTAAAGATAGGCGAAATTCTTTGGTAAGGAAGATAAATTTTTGTGAATTAAGTAAAGGTTTTAAAATTTTAAGAAGATTGGATTAGGGTAATTTTTCTAATTCAAGAGTTAGAAATTTGTAAATTTAGCATCTTCATCCATAAATTGGGCTTTCACCTATGGACATTTCGTAGAGTTTTTTTACTTCACATAAGTTTCTAGAAAGCCCATTGGATAACCTAAGCAAGAAATAAAACATAGACTTGGATTAAGATATAAAAGTTAGACCAATAGCTCAAAAATTATGAAAATATGACAAAGCCTCTAAGAAAGGTAGAATTTTATCCAAAGTAAAGGAAATAGGTAGGAATGAGCCCAAATCCAAGAGGAAAAATAAAATAAAATAAATCATGTGATGAAATAATAAGATAATAATAATAAAGATTATGTTACATGGCATTAAGACAAAAATTCAGCAAGTGGTGTGATATCCTACATTCATAATTTTAGCAAGTGGTATGATAATACATGGCATTAGGACAAAAAATCTATATCCTACACTCATAATTTTAGCAAGTGGATAATAATACATAGCATTATGACAAAATATCCTTATCCTACACAAATAATTTCAGCTAAGCAAAGAAGATTCAAGGGTTGGAAATTTGCCATCTATTAAGAAAAAAGAAAAAGGAAATGAATCCTTAAATCAGAGGGACCTTGTCCCTTGTATTAAGAACATATTATCATAATTTTCAAAATACAAATCTCGTTTTCCTATGCATACCTTGACTAAGGAAGAGGAAGACAAAAACATGAGTTATTTGTTTTCCAAAAATCAACCAAGTGCATTCTAATTGAGATAAGGTAGACCCATGATCATGAAAGATGAATTATTTGATAGTTTATTTAAGCAAAATCCACCCTTATAACATTATAATTTCGTCCAAGTGAGGGAGAGAAAAAATAGAAGTAAGGTAGAGTGAGGAAATGAGAGAAAGAGGGGAGAAGAAAGGAAGGAAGAAAAAGGAGAAGTCTAGAGGACTAAGTACTCAAGGTAAATTAGCTTAATCTTTACTTGAATCCATCTTTCTTCTTCATCCTTGGGGTTCAAAAAACTCATCCTCATTCTCTTACTTAAGCTGTTAGAAGAGCTAAGGGAAGAGAGGAATCTTGCTACTTTTTTTAAGAGGAAACAAGAAAACGAATTCACTAAGTGAGCTAGGGAGATCCTTAGGTAGGCTTAACAATATTTCTTTTTAAAGAAAACTTTTGAAATTTATAACATTTATATGGGATTTTGATCTTAGAACTTTGATGATTGGTCATGGATGTTGCTATATCATGTTACATTGATCTTGCATGTGATGTATGTTTGAATACTTAGGTTGGTGTAGAAAGTTCTGCATATGTATGGCTACGGGTGGTAAAATTTTAAGCTTCTGTTTTGAAAATTCTGGGAAGAATTCGTAAGGAATTAAAATAAATGGTTAACATGAAAAATGTAGATCTATGTCGTACGGATTTTTAACCACTAGAATCACTCAATTTGGAGTCCATATGAGGTAGATATGGTCTGATAAGTAAGCAATGGTCAAAAAATGATTAATCAGGGAAGAATCTGTTAGGAAAGCTTATGTGTTTAAATTTTTTGGAATATTATGTAGGGAATTAAAATAAATGGTTAACATAACAATTATAGATATATGTGTCATGGAATTTTAGCAACTGGAATCACTCAATTTAGAATTCTTATGAGGGATATATGGACAGATTAGTAAGTAGAGGTCAGAACCTACCCGAGAAGAAATAACCTGTACTTTGAGAAAGTAATATCACCATGCTTCCTTAATAGTTACCTAAACTATTCAACATAATAGTTTTATATAATAGTTTTATCTTTAAATGGACACCAATATCACCTAAATTGGAGTTAAAATGAGGGAGTTATGCTTCAATTAGTGAAAGACGGTCAGACAGGATAAAAACCTACATAAGGGAATAACTCAACATAAAGCATGGCCGTGTTCCAAGGCACGGCCAGGCCGTGTTCTGTGCTGAAAATGGAATTTTGAAGCCTAAAGCATGGCTGTTTTATAGTAAATGGCCAAGCCGTGTTATAGGATACGTTTAGGCCGGTTTGGAAGTTGGTAAAACTTATTTTCAACATTGTCTACTCTAAATGAACCTAATTAACTATTGGATATTAGTAGAAACCAAATTGATGAAGAATGCTGTATTAAATTTGTGAGAATATGTGTTGGAAATTATATAGGTAGGAGAAAAGTGACTAGAGGCCATGCATAAAGAAAATGAAGAGATAAAAATAATATTTAAAAAAAGAAGAATCTTATAAATGACTAGTATATGCCATAGCCATTGCTATTGTATGAACTCTTTACCATCTTAAGTGTGTAATTTTGATATGGAAACATTTTGATGAAACATTATAGCATGTGAGTATAATGAACATACTTGTTATTGAAATCATATTTTTGGCTATTAATATGAAAAGAAAAGAAATAAGCACGGTCATATGGCGATCTATGTGGTGCACCAATAGGGGACGCCCTACCAACGGTTATGATTATGTTAATGAGAAAAGAAAGTAAAAGTGTGCCATGTCGGACAGAGAGTAGAAAATACTCACCCTGAATGGGGTAGATTGATATGAGAATAAATTGATAGACATCATATGATATTCTGAAAATAGTTAATCCTGCCATACATGTCATTATTGTACAATTTTCATGTGCATAGATAAAGTGCATTCATGTGACTTAAGGTATTTGCTGTAGTTTATATAGATGAACATGACGTGATGAACTATATTGATTATCATTTATTATTGAACTTACTGGGATTTAATTCTCACTATTTTTTCCATATCATGTTCAGAAGATAAAATATGCAACTATTATCCATGACTCTTATTATTGCTGTACGTTGGATCAAGGTGCCCTACCTTGGGCAAATACTGATTATATCAGATGTATCAGTAGTAGACATGACTGAGATTCCGGTAGAGGTACCGCCACCCGCACCTGTGTCCTCAGAAGTAGTCTACATGGATGATTAGGTCTCATATGTATATGTATATGTTAAACTTTTGTATGGATGTTTGTAGATTAATGATGTATATGTGAACTCAGTATTGTATCAATAATAATGGTAGATTTTAAACCTTAATTACGATTGATTAAATTAAATAAATGTTATTATGAGTTAAGTATTAAAAAGGTAATAACTTCATGGTATTTTACAAATATTAAAAAAAAAATTGAGTTGTTACATAAATGGAGTTGTTACAGATATAGTATGAAAATGTCACCATTGACATGAGATGTAGCTAAGGAAGTTGTAGGCAGTGAACGGCTAGGTGAGGCGTCTATCCATTCTGTAGAGCTAATTTTGATAGATAATGATAAAGGTTAATCTAATGAAGGAGCTAAGAGTTCTGGTCAAAATACTAGTACCCCTAAACAAAGTATACATGATAATGTTCTTGAAGAAGAAATAGTGCCTCCTTCTCGAATACAAGTAAGAACCATGGCCAATATAGCTGCGGGCATACGTAGTTTGCAAAGATTTATAGATATGCTAATAAGATTAGTAACAGAGCAAAGTATAAGAGATTCTCCATAGTTAGGACATATGAAGAGGGATTTTCCACAATCTCATAGTTTGAGTTACAGATCAAAGTAATTATCTTACTGCCTATAACCATAAAAGACCAAACATTTGGAAATGAATATTGGTGTGTATATCTAAGTGTGATGTGTGAAAAGAAGTTTCTGTAAATGTGTTTATATAGATATGTTTTCTAAATAATTTCTCTACCTATGTTTATGAGTTTTTGAAATTTGAGGGCTAAATATCTAAAGGGGCAGAATGCAATACTCCACACTTTTGAAATAGTGTATTTTGTCCTAATAACTACATTTTATCAAAATGTTTATGTTTTCCTTTAAAATTAAATATTTTTATTTATATTATGGGTAATAATCTTATGGTTTTAGAATGTAAAGGAAATTTTATTAAAAGAAAAAGCAAGTCTTGAACCTTGGAAATTTTATACATGAAGGTTTTAAAACAAATTAACACACATTAAAAATTTGACTTGCTAAAATTCTAATTTTGCCCATTTAGTTTCAAGAATTTCCCAAAATACCCCCTTAAAAATCTGGTCATAAAATCTAGGTAAGGAAATTACATAAATGCCCCTAGCTCTTTCTTCATTTTGGCCACTAGAATTCTTCAACATTTCTACTTCTTCTCCTATAAGCCTCCTTCCTTTCCCTCATGCATCATTTTTCTTCCTCAAACTTTAGCCAACTAAATCCTTAATTAAGAAGCCAACATATTAGCTTGAATTAGCATGGAGAAATGAAATATTTTCCAACATAAATCCCCTTTAAAACTTGGAAAAATTTAGAGCTTTGGCTAGCTAGATAGGGGATTCAAAACTGTATGATTCGTAATTTTTTCTGGAAGTTTTGGGCTTATATTTGTGTTTAGGGGTGAAGATAATCTATGTATGAAAGTTTTCTTGATCAAATAACACCATTTCGGACCCTAAATAACAAAATTGTGCTTTAGTAAATAGTAACATGAACAATATTTTGTATTTGTCTAAATAGTGTGTGAATAGTACCGACGAATAAGGAAGATCAATTCTAATTGTTCTAGGTCATAGAGCACTGATTCAAGGTTCAAGAAGTCTATTTGCAAAAATAACCAAAATGAGTTAGCCTAGTTGGAACTTGAAGTGGATGAGTAAATGATACAAACTTAAAATTATGGAAGTAAAAAAATTGATTTATAAATTACATGTAAATTATGTAGGATTCATTGATTGGTATGAAATTGTGAATTATAGTATAGGGAGTTATGTATACTAAAGTGAGCATTAGGGAAGGAAATTGATGCTTGTTATTGTAAGTAATGGGATTAATCTTGTAACATCCCTAATTTCGTTTCATTTATTAATAAAGGTACATAAATATTTAATGTAACATCCATAATTTTGTTTCTTTTATTAACAAAGGTACATAAATATTTAATTAAGGAAATAAAATTCATTAGATAATTTTTAAATATCTAAGAAATATAATCCTTGAAAGTTTTTCACCTTATGTGTATACATAGAAAATGTTTCTAGCATTAAGGGAATAGGTAAAGAGAGAAAACCTAATAGAAAAAATTAGAAATAACTTACTAAAAAGAGACGAAATTCTTGGGTAAGGAAGATAATTTTTTGTAAAGTAAGTAATGGTTTTAAAATTTTAAGAAGATTGGATTAGGGTAATTTTTCATAATTCAATAGTTAGAGTTACTAAGTTTAACATCTCCACCCATAAATTGGGCTTTCACCTATGGATACTTCATATAGAGTTTTTTCACTTCACATGAATTTCTAGCTAGCCAATAGGATAGCCCAAGCAAGAGGTAAAACATAGACTTGGACTAGGATTTAGAAGTTGGACCAATAGCCCAAAAATCATAAAAATGTGACCAAACCCTCCATAAAAGGTAGAATTTCAGTCAAAGCAAAGGAAATGGGTAAGAATGAGCCCAAATCCAAGAAGGAAAAAATAAGAATCATGTGAGAAAATAGTAGTGTAATTAAGATTAGGTCACATGGTATTATGACAAAACATCCTTACCCTATATAAATAATTTTAGCCAAACAAGGGAGACTTAAGGGCTGAAAATTTGCCACCTAGAAAGGCAAACTTAACATACTTAAGTGAGACAAAAGAAAAGGGAAATGAATCCCTAAATCAAAGGGACCTTTTCCCTTGTCTTAAGAACATTTTATCATCATTTTTAAAATACAAATCTCCTTTTGCTATGCATATCTTGACTAATGGAGAGGAAGATAATAACATGAGTTGTCTTTTCCCAAAACACAACTAAGTGCATCCTAATTGTGTAAGGTAGACTCATGATCATGAAAGGTGAACCACTTGTTAGTTTATTTAAGCAAACCCACCCTTATAACATTATAATTTCATCCAAGTGAGGGAGAGAAAAAATATAATTAAGGTAGAGTGAGGAAAGGAGAGAAAGAGAGGAGAAGAAAGGAAGGACGAAGTAGGAGAAGTCTAGAGAATTAATACTTAAAGTAAATTAGCTTAATCTCTACTTAAATCCATATTTTCTCTTCATCCTTGGGGTTCAAAAACTCACCCTCCTTCTCTTATTTAAGATGCTAGAAAAACTAAGGGAAGGAAAGAATCTTGGTACTTCCTTCAAGAGGAAACAAGAAAAAGAATTCACTGAGTGAGCTAGGGAGATCTTTAGGTAGGTTTAACAATATCTTTTTCAGAAAAGTTTTGAAATTAGAAATATTTATATGATATTTTGATCCTAGAACTTTAACGAAATTTACTACATTTGTTACCTAGATGATTGGCCATGGATTTTGCTATATCATATTACATGTTGATCTTGCATGTGATGTATGTTTGAATACTTAGGTTGGTGTGAAAAGTTCTGCATAGATATGGCTATGGGCGAAATTTTTTTTAAGATTTTTATGCTGCTATTTTGTATATTTAAATGTGGTGAAAAATTGATAGAATATGATTAAATGTAAATAAGGAAGAAAATGGAAGAGCATATAATAAAATGATGAACTAAAACCTTATAAAAGGTTTGGTTAGGAAACTGGATTTCGGAGTAACTAGGAAAGCTTTTATTTTTCAAATTCTGGAAAGAATTAGTTAGGAATTAAAAGGAATTGTTAACATGAAAAATATAGATATATGTCTCAAGGATTTGTAGCCACTAGAATCACTCAATTTGGAGTACATATGAGGTAGATATGGTAAGATTAGTAAGTAGTGGTCAAAAAATGGTTAACCAGGGAAGAATCTGTTAGGAAAGCTTTAGTGTTTAAATTTTTGGGAAGTTTCTGTAGGGAATTAAAATAACTGGTTAACATAAACAATATAGATATATGTCTCACGGAAATTTATCAACTCGAATCACTTAATTTGGAGTCCATATGAGGTAGATATGGTTAGAATAGTAAGAAGTGGTCAGAAAATTGTTAACCAAGGAAGAATCTATTAGGAAAGCTTATATGTTTGAATTTCTAGGAAGAATCTATAGCGAATTAACATAACTGGATAAAATTATATATATATATATATATATATATGACGGAAATTTAACCACGAGAATCACTTAATTTTGAGTTCATATAAGGGAGATATGGTCAGATTAGTAAGTGAAGGTCAGAACCTACCCGAGAAGAAATATTGTTTAAATTGAGGGAGTAATATCACCAATATTTCTTAAGATTTCGCTAAAATGTTCAACATAATAGTTTTATAGAATTGTTTTATCTTTAAATGGACACTAAGATCACCTAAGTCAGAGTTAAAAAGAGAGAGTTATGCTTTGATTAGTTAGAGAAAGTCAGGCAGGACGAAAACCTGCATAAGGAAATAACACAACATAGAGCATGGCCATGTTCCAAGGCACGACCAGGCCGTGTTGGGTGCTGGAAAAGGCATTTTAAAGCCTAAAGCATGGCTATTTTATAGGAAATGGCCAAGCTGTGTTACAATATATGTTTAGGTCGTGTTGGAAGCTGGTAAAACTTATTTTCAACATTTTTCTACCTTAAATGAATCTCATTAACTATAGGATAATAATAGAAATCAAATTGAAGAAGAATGCCATATTAAATTTTTGAAAACATGTGTTGAAAATGATATAAGTAGGAAGAAAGTGACTAAAGGCCAAGCATAAAGAAAATGAAGAGATAAAAATAATATTTTAAAAAGAAGAAAAATCTTATAAATGAAAATAATAAATGACTAGTGTATGCCATAGCCATTGCCATTGCATGAACTCCTTATCATCTTAAGTGTGTGTAATTTTGACATGAAAATATTTTATAAAATGATATTTGAAACGATTATGTTCATGTCATGATTACCAATGATATTTGGAAATGATTATATTTTGATGAAAAATTATGGCATGTGAGTATAATGAACATACTTGTTATTGAAATCATATTTTTGGATATTAATGTGAAAAGAAAATAAAAGAAAAGAAATGAGCACGGTCACATGGCGGTCTATGTGTTGCACTAGTAGGGGACGCCCTACCAACGGCTATGATCGTGTTAATGAGAAAAGAAAGTGTGCCATATCGGACGGAGCGAAAAAAACTCGTACCGGAGAGTAGAAAGTACTCACCCTGACCGGGGTAACTTGATATAAAAATAAGTTGATAGCCATCATATGATATTCTAAAAATAGTTATTCATGCCATACATGTTATAACTGTACGATTTTCATGTGCATGGATAAAGATATTGTTGTAGTTTATACAGATGAACATGATATGATGAGTTATATTAATGATAATTATGATTTATTGTTAGATTTACTGGGATTTAATTCTCATTATATTTTCATATCATGTTCAGAAAACTAAGTTATGCAAATATTCTTTATAACTAGCTTTTAGTGTACGTTGGGTATGATTTTAGTGAAGGTGCAACCACCTGCACCTGTGTCTCCAGAACTGGTCAATATGGATGAATAAAATGTAGACTTATATGTGTTTAATTTTTGTGCAGATGTTTTGATTAATAATGTGTATGTGAACCCAAAATTATATAAGTGTTAATGGTACTTCATAAACCTTAATTATGTTTGGTTAATTTACTTGAATGTTATTATGAGTTAAATTGTTAGAAGTAAAGAGGTAATGACTTCATGGAATTTTAGAAAGATATATATATATATATATATATATATATATATATATATATATATATATATATATATATATATATATATAATGGAGTTGTTACAAATCTAGGTTAATTTACCTAAGATTCTTAGAGATATATAGGATGGATGGTGGGTTATTAGACTTTAAGATGACACTATGAGTTAAATACTTATAGTTCTCTTACAAAATTGATAGTAGGAAAATAAGGAGTTTTATGAATGATAATTAAATGGGTGTAGGCTTATAGAATATGGTGGATATTTGGAACTAGGTCTTCTATACTTAATATTTAAGGGATTTAGAGAGACATGTTATTTTACTAAATAGAATCATAATGAGTTAATAATAATTAAAAATTTTGGAGACATAAGAAATGAATGAGGAATATTTAACCCCAAGAGGTTAATTTGTGATGACATAGATATTTAGGGATTTTATGGATGTTATACCTTGGTTAAATAAGTTAGGATTATCAATACATAATGGAGACTACAATTATATAGGCATTTGGAGGTGAAAACTTTATGGTTATTACAAAACTACGAATATGTAGGTTAAGATTTCATTTATGAAGAATTATTGGATGGGCATAGTTTTGTAGTATATATGTGAATTAGAGTGGAATCCATAAGGAATGGTGTATCCTTGACGTTAAGGATATATGATAAGATTTTCAGGAGTGCTTGAGTATGAATTTCTTCATGGTGCTAACATAATGCTTGAATGATACAGAATTTTAGGAATTTTTTTGTTCTGTAAAGTTAGGTAAATCATTTAAGTTCTTTTGTTAAATGATATGGATTATGTAAAGCTTGTACAACTATAGCATAAATTGTTGAAGAAGTGAAAGCTATGGATTGTGTTATAATTGATAGATGAAAGAGTGGAATAAATAGATACTTAAGGCACTAAGTGAATGACAACAAGATAATGATTTGAGTTTGAAAATAGAGATGAGTTATAGTTATGAATGTATGAATATAATTATGATATGGGTAATCATAGGACTTAGTATAAGTTTATTGGCACATAAGTTTGGCATTAGTGATTTAGTTAAGTTAGGAGTTAATTTAATAAAGAACATAGTTAGAGATACGAGAATTATGATTTTAAATAAGTTATGAAACTATAAATTATTACAAAGGATTTTCTGTGTGAGTCTACACATACACACATGTATCAAAATTTAGAGTATGATATAATGAAATCTTGAATAATGCTAAACATTTGTGATTTTAATAATAGGTAAATACAAAACTGAAATCCTTGAATTAAAGAGTGATGAGATAGAAATGTATAGATGTGCATCTTATAAATATGGATTTTGTAATGAATAAGAAGTGAATCTAAGACTCTATCCTAATTGAATGTGGAAGTTTATAAATCTAATACTGAATGGAATTTATGAATTCAGTGCCTAATTGGTTTTGGAATTTGCAATATGTCAGTGTTCATATCTATATTCATATTTGGCAAGGAAGAATATATATTAAATAAAATTTCCTTTTCTTAAAATTTACATAATAAATAAAAAAAATATAAAATATTTGAAAAGGATTCCTGTTAGAAACACCGTAAGCTAGCAGCATAAAATCCTAGTCTTAGTGCACCATGTGACCTTAGTTAACATTGGTGTTGTTAGCTCTATGTGAGGACTGACACACATAGATTAGAACTCTGATTATGAAATGGATTTGTATTAGGAGTTGAGCATTGTCTCCACCTATAACTAGTGGTGGAATGACTGGTTACTTATAATTCTGATGGTGATTACTTATCCCTTGTTGTGTACTTAGGATAACTCTGATATGGAATAGTTAAGGAGTTGAGGAGAGCTCCTCCCACTTGTATATTGAGATTTACGATATGTAAAATGTTAGTAATCTATTCCTACTATGATAGTTATTAGAATGGAATGGTTAGGGAGTTGAGAGAAACTCTTCCCATCCTTATATTGAGAATGATAATAAATGATGATTTACTCTTCTTTCTTGTGTGTTTGGGAATAGACTGCAGTAACTTACCTTTTCTTGGTGTGTGCTTGAGATAGACCATATAGTTCTAATATAGGATTCTCTTAAATAAATAATATAAATTACCATAACACAAAATAAAATAAGGTAAAATATAATAAAATAGCATAAAATAAAATAAAAATATGACCTTAGTTAATAAGAGTGTGTGTGTGTATATAAATATAATACCTACAAAGACAAATAATGAATGTGTGTTAGTTAAAACTATTTTTGTGTTAAATCAAGATAATGGTAATAAATTTAATGAATGCGGTGAAGTTTGTTTTGGTCTAAATGCAATGTTGCATAAAAAAATTACATTTAATCAAAGTTTAAAGTATTTACAGTAAAAAGGAAAAAGTGAAGAAATACTACATGATAAAGTATATGAAAAGAAAATATGGTGTTTTAGAGACCAAATCTAATTTTGATAGTTTATGCAGCTCCTAAGGAAAAATAAGTGTTTGTGGTAGATCGGAAACAATTACGTTCACAATTTGAGATTATACTTAATTTGATCCAAATAATATACTAAGGGATAGTTCAGATAGTTATACAAATGGTGTTGACTTTAAGAATTTTAAGAGGCTAAAACTTGTAAAATTTAGAAAATATAAATTTAAATCCTAAACTTTGAGTCTAACATAACTATGTAAGTATAATAAATTTAAATAATATATAGTATATAATTTAAATCATATTTAATAAACTAGTAATTAATATGCACAACTCTTTTCTGCATGTTATAGTTGTATTATGTACTCATTAAGTTGCAAGGCTCACCTCTTTTTGTTTTTGTTTTCATGTTTTTCAGTTAGAATTAGAGTAGCATAGCGGAAGTGCTTTGAAGGTAGATTGAATCTAGTGAAACCAAACTTTTCGTTGGCCTTAGTTTGAGTTATCTGTTTGATTATTGAAAATCTAGATTTGCTACATTACCTTAGGTAGTATTCACATATCTGATGTGTGTCAATCTAATCATTTATGAAATGTTTGTATTAATTATTAACGAATATCTTAATGTATGTAAAGTTGAAATTTGAAAAATTGGTGGATAATTTTGATAGTTTATGTAGCTTCTAAGGAAAAATAAGTGTTTGTGGTAGATCGGAAAAAATTACGTTCACAATTTGAGATTATACTTAATTTGATCCAAATAATATACTAAGGGATAGTTCAGATAGTTATACAAATGGTGTTGACTTTAAGAATTTTAATAGGCTAAAACTTGTAAAATTTAGACAATATAAATTTTAAATCCTAAACTTTGAGTCTAACATAACTATGTAAGTAGAATAAATTTAAATAATATATAGTATATAATTTAAATCATATTTAATAAACTATTAATTAATATGCACAACTCTTTTCTGCATGTTATAGTTGTATTATGTACTCATTAAGTTGTAAGGCTCACCTCTTTTTGTTTTTGTTTTCATGTTTTTCAGTTAGAATTAGAGTAGCATAGCGGAAGTGCTTTGAAGGTAGATTGAATCTGGTGAAACCAAACTTGTCCTTGGCCTTAGTCTGAGTTATCTGTTTGATTATTGAAAATCTAGATTTGCTACATTACCTTAGGTAGCATTCACGTATTTGATGTGTGTCAATATAATTGTTTATGAAATGTTTGTATTAATTATTAACGAATATCTTAATGCATGTAAAGTTGAAATTTGAAAAATTGGTGGATAATTTTACCAATGGGAATAATAGTAATAATTATCTTTATAGTTATTTGAAGTTAGATCTTTATTTATATTTTATATGAAAATAAACTTTTAATAAAGTGTTTGACTATTTTAAAAATTTAATGCTTGCATTTCTTGAAGTCTGTGATATGTTTCCGTTAGGTAGGCTTATGGATTGAGGTAGCTCCTCATTTTGTGTTAATCATGTACTCATAAATCTAGGTCGTGACAATGCACATACTTAATTGGTGAGAGTTTATGTCACGACCTTGATTTTAGAGTGCATCATGCATAGTAATGAAGACAACCTCATCCTGTAAGCTTAAACTTAACATAATGTAGCACAAAGGTTAAAGGTTCGCTTAAATAGAATGATGAAACATTAGAACTTTTATAGGATTTCATTTTCATCATCTTTAGAATATAGATAATAAACATATCTGTAACAACTCCATTTTCCTTTTTTTTCATGTTTATATTAATAAAGTCCCATGATGTTATTACTTCTTTACTTCTAACTACTTAACTCATAATAACATTTAATTAATTTAACCAAACATAATTAAGGTTTAAGGTCTAACATTAATATTGATACAATTCAGAGTTCATATACACATCATTAATCAAAACGTCTATACAAAAGTCAAACACATATATATCTACATCTTATTCATCCATGTTGACCAATTTTGGAGATACAAGTGCAGGTGGTTGTACCTTCACCGAGATTTTAGCCAACTCGATCACAAAAAATTTTTTAATTACTGGGATCTGCCCAAAATAGAGTAAGTCGATCCAACGTGCAATAAAAGCCAGACTCAAAAAGATAATCTGCAAATTTAGTTTTCTGAACATGATATAGAAATATAGTGAGAATTAAATCCTAGTAGGTTCAACAATAAATTATAATCATCATTCATATAGCTTATCATGTCATGTTTATCTATATAAGCTACAACAACTGTCTTAGGTTACATGGAAGTACTTTATCTATGCATAAGAAAATCATGCAGTAATGACATGTATGGCATGAATAACTATTTTCAGAATATCATATGATGGCTATCAACTTATTCTCATATCAAGCTACTCCGGTTAAGGTGAGTATTTTCTACTCTCCGATATGGGTTTTTCTCGCTCCATCTGACATGTCACACTTTTTCTTTCTTTTCTCATTAGCATAATCATAGCTATGATTAAGGCATCCCCTACTGGTGCACCACACAGACCGCCATGTGACTGTGCTCGTCTCTTTTCTTTTCTTTTCACATTAATAGCCAAAAAATATGATTTCAATAACAAGTATGTTCATTATACTCACATGCCATAATTTATTATCAAAGTATAATAATTACCAAAAATTATTGGTAAAATATAATCATGCCATAAACATAATCATTTTCAAATATCACTTTATAAAATATTTCCATGTCAAAATTACACACTTAAGATGGTAAGAAGTTCATGCAATGGCAATGGCTAGGGCATATACTAGCCATTTATTATTTTCATTTATAAGATTCTTCATTTTTAAATATTATTTTCATCTCTCATTAATCAAAGAATAACTCCCTCATTTTAACTCCTTTTGAGGTGATCTTGATGTCCATTTAAAGCTAAGACAATCATCTAAAAAATCTTATGTTGAACATTTTAGTGAAATCATAAGGAATCTGGGTGTTATTACTCCTTCAAATTCAATATCATTTCTTCCCGGGTAGGTTCTGACCTCTACTTACTAATTTGACCATATCTCCCTCCTATCGACTCTAAATTGAGTTATTCCAGTGGATAAAAATTTGTGAGTCATATATTTATATTTTTCATGTTAACCATTTCTTTTAATTCCCTACAAAGTTTTCCCATAAATTCAAACACAGAAGCATACCTAACAGATTCTTCTCTAGTTAACTAGTTTTTGACCACTGCTTACTAATAAGATTATATCTCCTTCATTTGAACTCCAAATTGGGTGATTATAGTGGTTAAAAATCTGTGAGACATATATCTACATTTTTTGTGTTAACTATTTCTTTTAATTCGGAACTAATTTATCCTATAATTTCAAAAATAAAAACTTCCCTAGTTACTCTGAAATCTAGTTTTCTAACCAAGCCCTTCCTAAGGTTCTAGTTCATCCTTTTATTACGTCATCTTCTATTTTCTTCCTAATTTATATCTAACCATAAGATTACTCATTTCAACATTTTAATTAGATTCCTTACACTTAATTTAATATATTCCATCATCTACTTCTTAAGAAAACAAAAATCAAATCATGTATTCTTAAGGTTATTTCCCAACAAAATTTTTTTATGGTTTTTTCTCTAAGTGTTTAAGGCCATACTCATTTTATCAATCTAATCATATTCCATCCATTTTTCACCACATTTAAATATACATAACAACAACATAAAAGCCCTAAAAAATTTCTACCCGAAGTCATATCTATGCAGAAATTTTCACACCAACCGAAGTACTCAAAACATCCATCGCATGCAAGATCAACATGTAATATGATATAGTAACATTTATGGCCAATCATCAAAGTAGAAAATATTGTAAATTTCATCAAAGTTCTAAGATCAAAATCCCATATAAATGTTACAAATTTCAAAGGTTTTCTTCAAAAAAAGATATTATTAAACCTACCTAAAAATCTCCCTAGCTCACTTAGTGAATTTTTTTTCTTGTTTCCTCTTGAAGGAAGTGGCAAGATTCCTCCCTTCCCTTATCTTTTCCAGTAGCTTGAATAAGAGAGGGAGGGTGAGATTTGAACCCCAAGGATGAAGATAAAAGATGGATTCAAGTAGAGATTAAGCTAACTTACTTAGTATTTAGTCCTCTAAACTTCTCCTTCTTCTTCCTTCCTTTCTTCTCCTTTCTTTCTCTCCTTTCCTCATTCTACCTTGCTTCTGTTTTTTCCTCTCCCTGTAACACCCCTAAGATTTAGCAATTTTCATTTATGTATGGATTAAGAAAAGAAATAAAGGAGTAGGGATGTAATTGAAAGGTTTTAAGGATGAAAATGAAAAATTATTAATATTTTTGGCATCAAATTGTAATTTCATAAATGTTTACAGCTCAAAATGTAAATAATAAAATTTGCAAAGACTTTCTCCAACAATTAACAAATTTTCAATTGGTCCCTTCATCAATATAAGAAAAAAAGAAGGAAAAATCTATTGTAACCTTCGTATATAAATAGTACTTTTTCTATATTCATTTTCTCTCTCTAGATTTAGAGTACTTTTGAGCATCCTATCTCAAAACTAAGGGTACCATTAGATTCAGGACGGAGAGTACTATGATATTAACTGAACAATTTTTTCAAATAAGCCACAGAATCACCACAGATTGGAAGTAGACAATCTTTAAAAAAGATAAGTTTTGAAACTTCTATTTAGAGACCTCAAATTAAAAATCTGACATCGTAGATGGATTCAATAGATAGATAAACTATAGGATATGAAGTTTTTTAGTCATTTGACAATTTTTGGTGTCATGAACAGTAACTCTGACGACGTGAATAGTGATTCCGGTAGGTGTGAAGAGTAACTCCGGGCGACATGTATAGTGATTTCAGCCGATGTGAATAGTATTTTCGATCGATGAATAGTGACCATCGGTTGACTGACCTCTTAGAGTCATTTTTTAAGTTTTTGGACCCTACAGACTTGTTTTTAAGGTTTATTTTGTCAACTTTTGATTGAAAAAAGTATTTTGGGGTTGTCTAACCTGGAGCCTTATCTTGTGATTAGATAATTCTTTCTATGACTTACCATATGCTCTTCTTGAACTTTAAATGTATAAATGGTTATGTTTATAAGTTATTTATGCTATCATAAGTTTTTGAAATGTGTTAAAATATCTGTTTTGCTTACTAATTGCCATATAGTTCAAGAAGAGTATAGTTTTGCAAAAAGATTTTGAAACTCATTGAATATGTGGTTCTAAAAGTATTTATTATCATTTGGTAAAGTGAATATTATTGCATGAGATATTGATATGTAAATCTATAAAGTTGTCAAATATGATTGAATGGCAAGCTTAAAGCTCATGGCGAGTTGCTTGATAATGTGAGTTGGCAAAAGGGTGATAAACTCACATTCCTTGATTACCTATTAAGACTATAGGTAGTGGTAATGTGAAGAGGCAGAAGGGTGATTAACTCATATTCCTTGATTATCTATTGAGACGGTAGACAATTGTAATGTGAGGAAGTAGAAGAGTGATGAATTTACATTCTTTTATTACCTATTGAGATTGTAGACAGTGGTAATGTAAGGAGGCAGAAGGGTGATGAACTTACATTCCCTGATTACCTATTGATAATGTAGATAGTGGTAATGTAAGGAGGAAGAAGGGTGATGAACTCACATTCCTTGATTACCTATTGTCACTATAGTCGATCGGTTACTATGCGTATAGAAAATGAGTGAATTCAGTATATTGAGATTTGTGACATGCTTGAGCATTAAGTGAAAAGAGTGGATTTTTAATGCATATATACTATGTTAATTATGCATCAACAAAAGTTATGATTTTATCTCAAAAGCTTGATATTTTTCTGTAGCTTATACAGCTGAACATAGCATTATCCCTTGCTGCGTACTTTTGATTATTTGATGGTTCTGATATGGGATCCTCCTAATGTTTTCATGTGAAATATTTTGATGCATAACAACATTTTTTTAATGATCATACCATGTTGAATATGGTTTTGGATATCTGAATATCCTTTGATTTGAGAATATTTGAAATGCGGGTCACATATGGATGTATTTCTGAACTTTATTTTCTATGTGACAAATTTTAAAATATGAGTATATCCATATTCTGACCTAAGAGGTCATAGGAGGTATTATCTGCTCATTGAGTTGTCAAACTCAATACATGATATTTACATTTTTTTATATATAAAGATACAGAGTTTGATCCTTCAAATAGGTGATCCGTTAGGTGACATATCCTCTGGGTGTGGCTACGTTGCTTCCAAGGCTCACAGTGCTTAAATAATTCTGTACTTGTAATCTAGAGTATGCTCTGAACGCCACAAGCAAGATCCTTGCTTCTGCTGTTATTTTGATATTAATAAATTTGGTCTATTTATTATGTATACATGAGGGAACCTATATGTATCTGTTTATATAATGAAGGATTGTATTATACATGTTTTGGTACCGATTAACTTCTTAAAACCCAACTGGTATTTATATACTCATATAGAATGGCACCCACTAAACTCAAAGAATTGAAGAATTAGTTGTAAGATTTGTTAGATAAGGGATTTATTTGCCCTAGTACTTTTTGTTGGGATGCTCCAGTCCTATTTGTGAAAAAGAAGGATGGATTACTGCGATTATGCATAGATTACAGATAATTAAATAAAGTAATAGTTGAATTAGGTAACAGTATGGAATAAATACCCATTACCTCGTATAAATGATCTGTTTGACCAGCTACAAGGTGCTCAATATTTTTCATAAAATTGATTGAGATCTGGGTATCATCAATTGAGTATAAGGGAAGAGGATATTTCTAAAATTGCTTTTAGGACTTAGTATGGGCACTATAAGTTCTTAATGATATCATTTAGTTTGAAAAATGCCCCAACTGCATTCATAGACTTAATGTTAGAGTAGTTAAGCCATCCCTGGATCAATTTGTTATTGTATTTATTGATGATACACTAGTGTATTCTAAGATTTCAAAGGATCATAAGCAACATTTAAAGATAGTTTTACAAACTCTAGGGGAGTTTGGTTGGCAAGGATGGTATCCAAGTAGACCCTAAGAAAGTAAAAGTGGTACAACAATGGCTACGCTCTACTATAGTTAAAGATGAAGATCCAAATCCAATTTGCGCTTTCTGCAGTTGTTTGTTGTCCAATCTATTTGAGTTATAATTAGATCAGGTACATGAACAAATGCTTGTAAAGCATCAATCAACTCCTCAACATTTGAAGTCGAGATGAGAATTCATCGCGCTGAGTGTGAGATAAACCTTTGTTCCACAGCTTAATCAAGAAAAGACAACAAACCATCAAAGAAATGGTTAACATTTAACAAAGCTATTGGTTTCTAATGCATATTCAGTTATGCTCAAGAGACTATTTGGAAAATCTCTTCTGAAGTACCAAAACCACTTGGTAAGATAATGGAGGCATCAGCATTGCTCATCATTCTAGCCATGCGCTCATGCATGGAAGCTACTCTAAATTCTTCCCCAATTGTCTTCCCTATGATGTTGGATGCAGATAGAGTTGTAGGAATAATACTTAGAACTTGACACCCTCCTACATGTGCCGTTGTAGACACACAACTCATTAACCCACGATTACCTCACCATAGACTAAATGAATTTTTCTCCTGACCAGCACTATACCCAAATTTTGTGGTGCTTTCACATACTCTCCATCTTTTTCAGGACTAGAACTATAAAAGACACAAATATATCAAAACTGACGGAATGAAGTTCCCTCCATAACTGCATTCACCTTAACTTTGAGTATGAAGGTAAGGATACTAATGTGTGCATTTATAGAACTCAGAGAAGGGCATACTTATAATAGCTATGAGAATAGGTCGGGCATAATTAGAACAACTATGTGAATGATCGGTGGATATCACCTAAACTGAGGGTAAAAAATTCAAAAATGATGGCACGCATGCATATGTACAGTAGTTGTGATTATAGCTCATATTAAGTACATAAAGAGAATAAAATTAAGGTGTCACCAGATTTTTTTCCCTTGTAGCCATTGATGAAGCATTGATGTCTTAATTCTTGTAGGAAAGTTGTAAGTGATAGGCATCATTGTAAAAAAAGAGAGTGAAAATGCAAACCAGTTAGTTGTTGAAAAGGGACAGTTAAATAATTTATCTTATTTTTCCTAATATTTTTACCAGTCAACTATTGGTATTATTAAGTCGACTAGTTATTTTAGAAAATTTTAATTTGGGCTGGTTTATTTTACAATTGATTGATTATATCTGTTTTGAAGTAACCAACTGCTTCCCACCAGTTAACTACATACTCTTTGTTATTCACGAAGTTTTATAAGTTCATAAATGTTTCTTTTCCATGTGCTATTCTTCCACCGAATAACAATAGCTTTGAATTAGATTTTGACACATATATTTAAAACTTGCGGCCATCAATTTTTGCTGAAATAGTAGCTAAGTTATGTTTACAACTTTTCAAGAATTACAGCCACCGATTTTAATTTTCTTTCAATGCTTTGTCCAAACTTCTGACTTCTTATTTTGGCACCATGCTCTATTATGTATGCTGCTTTTTTTGCTGCATCGTCCTTCATTAATATTTGACATTAAATACAAGGTTCTTTTTCCTCATTACAAGGAGGGTTAATTACTTTTCTTTGAAACTCAGTTATTATGGTGTCTAAGTGGTTAGTGTAACATCCCTAATTTTGTTTCTTTTATTAATAAAGGTACATAAATATTTAATTAAGGAAATAAAATTTATTAGACAATTTTTAGATATCTCAGGAAATATAATCCTTAGAAATTATTCACCTTATGTGTATGCATAGAAAATATTTCTAACATTAAGGGAATAGGTAGAGAGAGAAAACCTAATAGAAAAAATTAGAAATAACATACTAAAGAAAGGCAAAATTATTTGGTAAGGAAGATAAATTTTTGTGAAGTAAGTAAAAGTCTTAAAATTTCAAGAACATTGGATTAGGATAATTTTTCCTAATTCAAGAGTTAGAGTTATTAAGTTTAATATCTCCACCCATAAATTGGTCTTTCACCTGTGGATACTTCATATAGAGTCTTTTTTCACTTCATATGAATTTTTAGCAAGCCAATAGGATAGCCCAAGTAAGAAATAAAACATAGACCTAGATTAGGATATAGAAGTTGAACCGATAGCCCAAAAATCATGAAAATGTGACCAAGACCTCCATGAAAGGTAGAATTTCAGCAAAAGCTAAAGGAAATGGGTAAGAATGAGCCCAAATCCAAGAAGAAAAAATAAGAATCATGTGAGAAAATACTAGTGTAATAATAATAAAGATTAGGTCACATGGCATTAAGACAAAACGTCTATATCTTACATTCATAATTTCAACAAGTAGGTAATAATACATGGCTTTAGGACAAAACATCTATATCCTATATTCATAATTTCAAAAAATGGGTAATAATACATAGCATTATGACAAAACATCCTTATCCTACATAAATAATGTCAGCTAAGCAAGGGAGACTCAAGGGCTAAAAATTTGCCACCTAGAAAGGCAAACCTATCATACTTAAGTGAGACAAAAGAAAAAGGAAATGAATCCATAAATCAAAGGGACCTTGTCCCTTTTCTTAAGAACATTTTATCATGATTTTCAAGATATAAATCTCCTTTTTGCTATGCATATCTTGACTAAGGGAGAGGAAGACAAGAACATGAGTTGTTTTTTCACAAAAAATAACTAAGTGCATCCTAATTGTGATAAGGTAGACCCATGGTTATGAAATGTGAACCACTTGATAGTTTATTTAAGCAAATCCCACCCTTATAACATTATAATTTTGTCCAAGTGAGGGAGAGGAAAAACATAAGCAAGGAAGAGTGAGGAAATGAGAGAAAGAGAGGAGAAGAAAGGAAGAAAGAGGAAGGAGAAGTCTAGAGGACCAAGTACTCAAGGTAAGTTAGCTTAATCTCCACTTGAATATATCTTTCTTCTTCATTCATGGGGTTCAAAATTCACCCTCCTTCTTTTATTTAAGCTGCTAGAAAAGCTAAGGGAAGGGAGGACTCTTTCTACTTCCTTCAAGAGGAAACAAGAAAAATAATTCACTAAGTGAGCTAAGGAGATTTTTAGGTAGGTTTAACAATATTTTTTTAGAAAAGCTTTGAAATTAGAAACATTTATATGGGATTTTAATCCTAGAACTTTGATGAAAGTTTCTATATTTGTTACCAGGATGATTGGCCATGGATGTTGCTATATCATGTTACATGTTGATCTTGCAAGTGATGTATGTTTCAATACTTAGGTTGGTGTGGAAATTTCTGCATAAGTATGGCTATGAGTGAGAAAATTTTAAGATTTTTATGTTGCTATTTTGCATATATAAATGTGTTGAAAAGTTGATGAAATATGATTAGATGTAAATTAAGAAGAAAATGGAAGAGGACATAATAAAATGATGAACTAAAACCTTAGAAAATGTTTGGTTTGGAAACTGGATTTTAGAGTAACCAGGGAAGCTTCTATTTTTCAAATTCTGCGAAGAATCGGTTAGTAATTAAAAGAAATGGTTAATATGAAAAATATAGATATATGTCGCATGGAATATTAACCACTGGAATCAACTAATTTTAAGTTCAAATGAGGAAGATATGTTCATATTAGTAAGCAGTGGTCAGAAAATGGTTAACCAGGGAATAATCTATTAGGAAAGCTTCTGTGTTTGAATTTTTGGAAAAATGCTGTAGGGAATTTAAATAATTGGTTAACATCAACAATATAGATATATGTCTCACGAAAATTTAGCCACTGGAATCACTCAATATGGAGTTCATATGAGGGAGATATGGTGAGATTAGTAAGTAAAGGTCAGAACCTACCCGAGAAGAAATAATGTTTAATTTAATGGAGTAACATCACAAAGATTCCTTAAGAATTCGCTAAATTGTTCAACATAATAGTTTTAGAGAATTGTTTAATCTTTAAATGGACACCAAGATAACCTAAGTTGAAGTTAAAATGAGGGAGTTATGCTGTGATTAGTGAGAGAAGGTCAAGCAGGACGAAAACCTGTATAAGGGAATAACACAACATAGAGCATGGCCGTGTTCCAAGACATGGCTTGGCCATGTCCTATGCTGGAAAGGGGATTTTGAAGCCTAAATCATGGATGTTTTATATAAAATGGCCAAGCAATGTTATAGGATACGTTTAGGCCATCTTGGAAACTAGTAAAGCTTATTTTCAACATTTTTCTACCCTAAATGAACCTTATTAATTATAGGATATTAATAGAAACCAAATTAAAGAAGAATGACATATTAAATTTATGAGAACATTAGTTGGAAATGATATAAGTCAGAGGAAAGTGACTAGAGGCCAAGTATAAATAAAATGAAGAGATAAAAATAATATTTAAAAAAGAAGAATATATTAAATGAAAATAATAAATGACTAGTGTATGCCATTGCCATTGCCATTGCATGAACTCCTTACCATCCTAAGTGTGTAATTTTGAAATAGAAATATTTTATAAAGTGATATTTGAAACGATTATGTTCATGTCATAATTACCAACAATTTTTGGTAATGATTATATTTAGATGAAAAATTATGGCATGTGAGTATAATGAACATACTTGTTATTGAAATCATATTTTTGGTTATTAATGAGAAAAGAAAAGAAAAGAAATAAGTACGGTCACATGACGGTCTGTGTGGTGCACCAGTAGGGGACGCCCTACCAACGGCAATGGTTATGTTAATGAGAAAAGAAAGAGAAAGTGTGCCATGTCGGATGGAGCGAGAAAAGCCTGTATCGGAGAGTAAAAAGTGCTCTTCTTAACGAGAGTAGCTTTAGATGAAAATAAGTTGATAGCCATCATATGGTAATCTGAAAATAGTTATTCATGCCATACATGTCATTATTGTATGATTTTCATGTGCATAGATAAAGTGCATTCATGTGACCTAAAATATTTGTTGTAGCTTATACAGATGAACATGATATGATGATCTATATTGATGATAATTGTGATTTATTGTTGAACCTATTGGGATTTAATTCTCACTATATTTCCATATCATGTTCAGAAAACTAGTTTTACAGATTTTTCTTTGGCTCTGGCTCTTAATGTACGTTGAATCGAGTTACTCTATGTTGGACAAATATCAAAAAATAATAAGGTGTTTGTGGTCGAGTTGGCAAAGATTCCGTTGAAGGTGCAACCACCCACACCCGTATCCCTGGAACTAGTCAATATGGTTGAATAAGATGTAGACATATATGTGTTTGATTTATGTACGGATGTTGTTAATTAATGATGTGTAAACCTTAATTATGTTTGGTTAAATTAATTGAATGTTATTGTGAGTTAAATAAAAGTAATGACTTCATGAAATTTTAAAAATATATATGTATGTATATATGTAAAAAAAAAATGGAGTTGTTACAGTTAGTAGGTTAAAGTAATGGAGATTTTGAAAGGATTTATCTAACAAAGAACGTACTTGAAAAATAAAATCTTTATATAAAGTATCCTTAACTGTGTAAGTTGGCAGATTATGTGCAAATTACAAAGAATAATGAGTTTACAGTATATATTGATTGAGTATTAAGGTATGAAGAACACCTAAGTTTATCTAATATAGTTGAGTAGGGAAAGGAGATTTTAGGAAAGGTTATAGATTTTGAATATTGATGGGATATACTAAGATTTGATAGAATTATACTAGTATAATGATAAAAAGAAGATAAAAGTGATATTTTTTCGTTGTTTGGTGTGACAACAAGTTAGAATTAAATATATTATTTCAGGATAGCTATTTATGAAACCTTAGGATCTTAGTTAGATTATAGTATAGCCGATAATAAATTTAAATAATGCGTTTACGCATTATAAGTTATGCTAAGGTATCTTTATAGATATTTTGGTGAAAGTGAGAGGAATTATTTGTCCTTAGTTGAATTTGCCCATATCAATAGTTATCAGGCCAATATACAAATGGCATTATTTGAGATTTTACATGAAACATTGTAGGTCTTCAAATAGGTGGATTAGTTGAATAAAGTTAATCTTTTATAATCTAATTTGAAATAACATGCAATAGATAAAATATGACTAACCTAAATTGATGATGCTAGTTTAGAGAGCGTGCTTCAAGCATATAGTCATCGAGTTTGGTGAGAGATCTCTTAGCAGAATTCGCTTATAATAAAGTGAAATTGAATGACTTAAAGCCTTATGTAAGAGGTTTTACAAACTTTTCGTTAAATAATTCAATGGGGTCAGACTTATTGTAAGATGGCATTGATAAAGTGAAATTGATTAGAAAAAAATATATAAACAACTCAATATAGGCCAAAAGTCTATAAGGACCATGAATGTTGAGCACTAGAAATTATTAGTTGGTAACTAAATATTTTTGATGGACTCGTCCATGAAAGAGGTAATGAGGTTTTGAAAGAAGAAAAAAAGTTTAGCTCTAGTATATAGGCTATTTTGAAATCTTGAACAAAGTGGACATAGTAGTATATCGCCTAGCCTTGCCATCAGAATTAAGTGATGTTGATATAGTCTTTCTTGTATCAATGCTAAGGAAGTATCTATTAGATTTTTATGTTATCTATCACGCCCCTAATTTAAGGGCATGTGAACCACATACTTTTCAAATATATATTTGCCATAACAGCATAATACACTTCTTTATCATTATAAATAGTTTCATATAGGTATTCTCATATATACACAATATACAGACCAAGTCTATAATATTAAAGTAGCAGCAAAAGCAAAGATCCTACCTGTAGCATATAGAGCATACTCTAGATTACAAAACATAGAATGATTTAAACATTGTGAGCCTTAGAAGCAACGTAGGCTCAACTAGAGAGTGTGACACCTAGTTGATCATGTATCTGTAGGATCAAACTCTATATTCTTATTTGAAAAATGTGAAAATATCGTGTAATGAGTTTGACAACTCAGTGAGCAAATAATACCTCTTATGACCTCTTACGACAATATCACGGCCCTAAATGATGGAACACATGATCGGCACGGCATAAGGGTTTCCCCCTAGCCGCAAGCCTAACGCATAGCACATACAAACATCCAGAACACAATCCAGAGTACATAATAAATATAACTGGCCACATATGCCACATCTAATATAAGAAAATACTGTATATATATATATATATATATATATATATATATATATATATATATATATATATATATATATATATATATATATATATATATATATCACATGAATCCAACATTCGTGATTCAACTTGGCCCATGGCCTCATAATACAAACATCGTTGTAAAACATAAAACCGTTTTCCAAACAACACATCAACATACGCAAGAAGCGAGGATCCTACTTGTAAGTTCATGGAGGTACACTAGACATAAACTAAACTAGACAAACTGTACAAAAGAGTCTTGCCCAAACTAGGGCTCACCAACGCTATATTCAGCCTTTTACGGAGCTGTAGCTGGATCAAAGTCTCTTTGACTATCTGTGGGGAGGAAACAGAATAGGGGTGAGACCACATCTCAGTGAATGGGTAAATCACACTATAACAGAAACAGGGCAAACCAAGCACGAGTGTTTCGCAATGAGTTTAATAATTGAAACATTAAGTATTTAACCATAATTTATTGAAAGAAAAGCTAAACAATTCAAATGTATGTTCAAAAGATAAAACATGATTAAATCAGTAATCGTAAATCAAATCAATTATGCATGGTAAGTAATAAATGAAGTTATTTATGCAATAACAATGATGAATGAGATATTTTAGAAATATTTAATCTTTAAGAAAAATGCACTAGTTTATTGGAGTTCTTTCCTGACAGATCATTATCTTCCCCAAGCACATAGCAAGGGTAGGATAATCACTGTAGGCGTAGACACAAGTCCACCCTAAATTCCCCAAAGCACACAGCAAGGGTATGGCAATCACTGTAGGCGTAGACATTAGTCCACCCTAAATCCCTATGTCTTAGGCAGTCATATGCCCGTCACAGTATCCTAGGCCGAAGCCTTTGCATGACCATGGTGCACCAGGGCTAGCACTCCCTGCGGCTAGCTAACAGTGATCTAAAAGGGTCCCTCCAATAGAAAACATTTGAAATATGCTATTCAAAGGGTTTAAAGTAAAACATTTCAATAACATTACAATAAAGTTATAATTCTCCATCTAACTCTTTTCATGCATAAAATTCCGTTCTAAAATATGTTTCATCCATGTATTCCCATGGAGACCTTTATCATCATAAAATTTCCCTTTAAACATATCGTCCGTAGATGTCGCATAGATGTTCGCATGCGTCAAATCATTTCATGGCTAACTTAGTTCATTTCTATGACTAAGTTCGCATTTCTATAAATCTAGCTCAAATGGAGAATTATCAGTTTAGATGCTTGCCCTGCATACCTAGGGTTCAACTAGGATTAAAATTTATAATTTCTAACATGGTTGGAACATATTGGTTTTCAAAGCGGTAAAACAGTTTAGCATACATTCCAACTAGTTAAAATCATATGAAAGAGTTATAAACTGAATTCGTAAAACATGCGCTATAGTATGAAAAACCCACTCACCTTACTAGGAGTCAAACAACGAGAATTTCACCTCGTAGTGGCTTAACAACCTAGAAAACATAGACATAACATGAAAATTAGATAAATCCTACACGTCACTATTCATGCCGGAAAATACTATTCACTCACCGGAAAAAACTATTCATGCCGAAACCTAAAAACCCTATATTCTAGCATAGAAACTAATTATAAGACTATCTATGGAAAGAATTTCGGAAGAATGAAGCTTAAAACACGATTGGATGGAATTTTACCTTGGAGGTTACTGTTCATGCGATTTTCCAGTGACTTTCTGGCAATTTTTCCGGCGAGACTGATCGGTGGGGTTTGTAGCTCTGCTTCCCACAAGTCCAATGGTACCTTGGTAGCTCGAATTGGTTGGCTGGATGAGGGGACTGCAGAAAATGCAGAAAACAGCCCGAAGCACGGCCTAGCCGTGCCCTGGAGCACAGCCGTGCTTCGGGGCTATAGTGTACCGTGTGTTTGGCCTAATTTGACCAAAATGTCCAACATGAAAGTTGTAGCCCTTTCTCTTACGTTTCATTAGCCACTTGAATCACCTAATTCTGAGTTGATATGAAGGAGATATACATAAAATAGTGAGCAAAGGTCCAGAACACACTACGCTGTGGTTTTTGCCTCTTATCATTATAATATTCACGGAATTAGCAAAGGTTCCCAACATCAAAGTTGTAGATATATGTCTTATATTTCAACAGAAATTAGAATCACTTAATTTGGATTTCATATGAGAGATGTATGCTTATATGAGTGAAGACAGGTTAGAAGAAAGGTCAGAAACGCTCTAAAAGTTTACATTGTTCTCAACTTCCTTGTTTCAAATGATTTGTACTTAACCTTCAAAGGTTTTATTAGCTGAGGGTTATTACAGTCAACATATGGATGTACTTATATTTTAAAATTTCTCACGTAGAAAATTATAGTTTGGAACATATCCATATGGGACCCGTATTTCAAAGATTCTCAAATCAAAGTATATTCAGATATCCAAAAACATAGTAGTTTGTTGAACTAGGTCAGGTCCAAGAAATTTCTTTTCTCCTACCTCAAACCAACATAATAGAGATCGGTACTTCCAACTATATAAAGTTTCATAGGGAACCATCTTAATACTAGAGTGATAGCTATTATTATAAGCAAACTCCACTAAAGGAAAATACTTATCCCATCCTTTACCTTACTCTATTACACAAGCTCTTAACATATCTTCTAGGATTTGAATGGTCCATTCTGTCTGTCCATCAGTTTGAGGACAGTACGAACTGCAACTTGGTTCTAAAAGCTTCCTGCAACACCTTCCAAAACCTCGACGTGAACCTTAAATCTCTATCAAAAATGATATTTAAGGGAATTCCATGTAGTCTGACTATTTTCTGGACGTACAACTATGCCAATTTGTCCAGTGAATAGTTAATCTTTATAAGAAAAAAAATGAATATATTTAGTTAATCTGTCTACTATTACCCAAATAGAGTCATGTCTAATTAAAGTCTTAGGTAAGCCCATCGCAAAGTCCATCGAAATACTATCACATTTTCATTTAGGGATCTAAAGAGGTTGTAGAAATCCCGTTGTCTTTTGATGCTCTACCTTCACCTTATGACAAATTAAACATTTCTCCACAAACTCAGCAATATCCTTTTTCATCCCTGGCCACCAGTACATCCTCTTTAAGTCTGGATACATTTTAGTGGATTTAAGATGGATTGTGTACTTAATTTTATGTGCTTCCCACAAGATCTTAGTCCTTAACTCTTGTTCTTGAGGGACACAAATCCTTCCTTGATATATGATTACTCCATTTTCTGAGACAAAAAAATTATCTTGATCTTTGTGATCCTATAGGTATTACTCGTGAGTTTGAGCCTCTTTAATATGGGTTCTAAGGTCACACTCTATACTCAACCTATTGATGATTAACTTCTTTGGAGTAAGAGTAATAGCCAGCTTCAAATTTTGGAACTCCTCCAGCATCTACATCTCATACACCATCATCTGACCTATGTGTAGAGATTTTCGACTCAAGGCATCAGCTACAACATTCACCTTCCTGGATGATACTTTATCTTAAACTTGTAGTTACCGAGGAATTCTACCCATCTTTGTTGCCTTATATTTAACTCCTTCTGATAAAAAAGGTACTTAAGACTCTTGTGATCACAGTATACTTCAAATGTTGCTCCATATAAATAGTGTCACCAAATCTTTAAGAAAAATACCACCGCCACCAATTCAAGATCATAGGTTGAATAATTTCCTTTATGGGGTCTCAATTGCTTAGAGGCGTAAGCAACTACTCCTTTGTCTTGCATTAACACACACCTTAACTCTTTCTTTGAATCATTATTATATACTTCAAAATGTCCTGTGTGATCTGGAATAATCAAAACAAGAGGCGTGATTAATCTTGTCTTAAGCTCCTAGAAACTAGCTTCACAGCCATTAGTCCATTTGAAGGAACTTCCCTTCTTGGTCAATTTAGTCAATGGAAAGGTTATACGAGAGAAGCTTTATATGAACCTCCTGTAGTATCCTGTCAAACCCAGGAAACTTCTGACTTCTGTAACTATCTTTGGTCTCTCCCACAGAATCACTGCTTCTGTCTTGCTGGGGTCTATGACTACCCTTATATTGGAGATGATATGTTTGAGAAATTTCACCTCTGTCAACCAAAATTGACACTTTTCCAATTTGGCATACAACTTTTTCTCTTTTAGTATAATTCAAAGATGTTGTTCATGTTCTTTCTCACTATTAGAGTATATTAAGATGTCATCAATGAACACTACCACAAATTGATCTAGGTAGGGTCAAAAAATGTGATTCATATCATCCATGAAAATTGTAGGTGCATTTGTCAACCCGAAGGGCATTACGAGAAACTCATAGTGCCCAAACCTAGTCTTGAAGGCTATTTTTGGTACATCCTCCTCCTTGATCCTAATCTGATGGTATCCCAACCTTAAGTCATTCTTATAAAAAATGGAGGCTCCCTTTAGTTGATCCAATAAGTCATCTATCCTAAGGAGAGGGTACTTATTTTTTATAGTCACCTTATTCAGTTGTTTGTAGTGTATGCATAATCTCAAGCTCCCGTCTTTTTTCTTAACAAACAATACAGGAACTCCCCAAGGTGATACACTCGGTCTAATAATTTTCTTATCTAAAAATTCCTCTAACTATTTCTTATGTTTCTTTAGTTACTTTGAGGCCATTCTATAACGTGCAATAGAGATAGGCCATGTCCCGGGTAGGAGATCAATAGAGAACTCTATCTCCCTCTCAGGAGGTAAGCCTGGAATATTTGGTGGAAATACTTCAAGAAATCATTAGCTATTGGGATTTCATTAAGCTTCAGTTCGACTTCTAGGTTTGATAAACACAAGAGAATGTAACCAAGTACTCCACTCTTCAACTCCCGATTGACTTAATTGGCATTTAACATCAATGACTGCATCTTCTCTTGTGGAGTAGAAGGTAGAAATTCAACGGTCTTGATGCAACAATTTATCAAGACCTGATTTCTAGACATCTAGTCTAATCCTAAAATGACATCAATACCTCTTAAAGGTAGACAAACAAAGTCTACAGAAAACGATTTCTCTTGTATGGTGACCTAACAGTCTTTATATACAGAGGAAGTTAATACCATTTCTCCTATAGGATTTACTACAGATAGCTTATAGGGAGCTTTAGAAATAGGATACTGAAACTCCCTAATCCATTCTTTGGATATAAATGAATGATTAGCACCAGAGTCAAACAACACTATAAGAACAAATCCTTAGATGTAGCACGTACCTTGAATCATTTCGGAGGATTAAGTTGCCTCTTAGCCACTCAGGGTGAAAACCCTTCTTTTCACCTGAAGGCTCTATTTCGGTTGCTTCCCACATTTTGTGGGCATTTCTTTAAAAATTACCCTTCTGTCTGCATTTGAAGTAGACATCTTATCCCATGTAGCATGGCTGGTTATGATGCATACGTCCACACATAGTTCACTTGACTGTGGTGAGGTCTTGTTGGAAAGGTCGGTGACCCGTAGTCAATGGCCTCTTACCAACTCCATATCCTCTTTTCCCCACATTTTTTCCAGGGTTGGAAAAATCTTTCTTCCTCTTTCACATTTTTTGCCTCTTCTTCTCATCCTCCACTGCCCTTAAACTTTTCTCCAAAAGTTTAGATTTATTTATCAAGGGCACAAACTTCCTTATTTCTAAGGCCATCACTACATTCCTAAGTTTAGGGTTTAGTCCTGCTTCAAACTTAATAGCTTGCCATATTTCATCAGGGTTAAACCTCAAGTAAGAGGAGAACTTAGATAACTCCTCAAACTTAGCGATGTATTGGTCTATTGACATGTTACCTAGTTTGAGTTGGAGAAATTCAATTTCTTTCTCAGCTCGCACAGTACTTGGAAAGTAATTCTCCAAGAAAAAGTCCTTAAACACTTATGAAGTGATCTGCCTTCTCTGGTGAGTTAGCAACTCTCTGGCCCTTCGCCACTAACACTCAACTTCATCCTTAAGCATATATGCAGTAAAGATAACCTGTTGCTCATTAGTGCATCCCATCACCTCAAAGATTTTCTCCAATTCTCTTATCCACCTTTTGGCTACCATTTGGTCATAACCACCTTGAAAAGAAAGTGGTCTAGTTCACAGGGACTCAGATAGCCCATTATCATTTCTAGCCACCTGGTTGTTTGCATTATTTTCTCCATTCAGGTTATTACTGTTTTGGAGATGTTACAGAATTTGATTGGTGGCTATGACTTGGTCTCGAATTGTTGTAGCCAAATTGTGCAAGGTTTCTTCTGCATTTTTTATTGGGTTCCTCCTCAGTGGTGCCATATCCTACGGTGGCAAAAACAGAGTTATGCTGCTATTGAGTTGATCAAGCTCAATAGTTAATTGAAAAATATTTATAGTAGTCATAACACCATCTCAGCATATATATATGAAACACTAGTAATTTCTTACCTATATGAAATCACTGATCTCCCACACAACATAACTACAAACACACTCAAGAAACTATAAGATCGATTCAGATAACCATCCACCAACTAGCCATCTAAGATTGACCAGGCTTTGATACCAATTATGCAACAACTCCATTTTCCTTTGTTTATGTATATATTAGTAAAGTCCTATGAAGTTATTACTTATTTACTTCTAACTACTTAACTGATAATAACATTAAATTAATTTAACCAAGCATAATTAAGGTTTAAGGTCTACCATTAATACTGATACAACTCTGAGTTCACATCCACATCTTTAATCAAAACATCTGTACAAACGTCAAATACATTTATATCTACATCTTATTCATCCATGTTGACCAATTCTAGAGATACGGGTGTGGGTGGTTGCACCTTCACCGAGATCTTAGCCAACTCGATCACAAACACTTTATTAATTATTGAGATCTGTCCAAAATAGAGTAACTTGATCCAACGTGCACTAAAAGCCCGAGCTAAAGAGAAAATTTGCATATTTAGTTTTCTGAACATGATATGGAAATATAGTGAGAATTAAATCCCAGTAGGTTCAACAAAAAATCATAATCATTATCCATATAGCTCATTATGTCATGTTCATTAGTATAAGCTACAGTAACTATCTTAGGTCACATGGATGCACTTTATCTATGCATAAAAAAATCATGTAGTAATGACATGTATGTCATGTGTAACTACTCCATTTTAGTATCAATTTTTTTTAAATACCATGAAGTTATTAACTTAACTCAAAATAATATTTATTTAATTTATACAATACAGAGTTTACATACATATCATTAATCAAAATATACGTACAACATATCAAACACATAAAAATCTACATCTTATTTATTCTGGTTGACCAATTCCAAAGATACAGGTGCAGGTGGTTGCACCTTCACTAGGATCTAAGCCAACTCGACCACAAACATTTTATTTGCTTCTGGGATCTGCCCAACATAAAGTACTCGATCCAATGTGCACTAAAAGCCAGAGCCATAGAAAAATCTACATAACTAATTTTTTGAACATGATATGGAAATATAGTGAGAATTAAATCCCAGTAAGTTCAATAATAAATCATCATCAATATAGCTCATCATGTCATGTTCAGCAGTATAAACTACAGCAAATATCTTTGGTCACATTAATGCATTATATCTATGCACATGAGAATCGTACAGTAATGACATGTATGACAGGATTACTTATTTTTAGAATATCATATGATGACTATCAATTTATTCTCATATCAAGCTACCCCGATCAGGGTGAGTATTATCTACTCTCCGGTATGGGCTTTTCTCGCTCCGTCTGACATGGCCCACTTTCTATTTCTTTTTACATTAACATGATCATAACCATTGGTAGGACGTTCCCTACTGGTGTACCACTTGGATTGCCATGTGACCGTGCTTGTAACATCCCCAATTTTTTTTTCTTATGTTACTAATTGAAATTTATTTCTTTCAAAGAGGAGAACGGATTTTGGATCTCATGGGAGGATTAAATTATTTTACTTAAGTCAAAATAAGATAGTAAGAATGGTTAAAATGACATTTAATTTATAGAAAATAAGGGGATGGCATTAGTGTAATTATGGATGATGGCAAGGGTATTTTGGAGATAAGGAGGTGGTAGGTAGGGGGTAAAAAGGTAAAAAAAATAAGGGGATGTCATTAGTGTAATTATGGATGATGGCAAGGGCATTTGGGAGAAAAGGAGGTGGTAGGTAGGGGGTAAGAAGGGAAAAAAATAAAATGGAATTAAATAATAGAAGATAAGAAAGGAGAAGGGGGAAGTGACGGAGGGGAAAAGAGAAGAAAGGAAAAGGAGAAAAAGAAAAGACAAGAAAAAGAAAAGGAGAAAAAGAAAGGGGAAGAAGAGAAAAGGGGAAGATGAAGAAGGGAAAGAAGAAAGAAGAAGAAGAGAAAGAAGAAAGAAGAAGAAGAGAAAGAGGAAGAAGAAGAAGAAAAAGAGGAAGAAGAAGGAGAAGGAAGAGGAAAGAGGAATCAAGCACCGGTTTAAAGGAATTTGAGGTAGGCTTAACATCCACTCATAAATTTTGTATAAAATTATTGATTTACTCTTAGATGTTATTATGGATAACATGTGGTCTGGATATTTATATGGATTTCTATTTTGGATGTTTGGACATGCATATGGGTGCATGGGATTATATAAAAGAAAATAAAGAGAAAAGTTAAATTAAGCTTAATTTTGAAATATTTGGAAAGCCTCTATTTTTGGAATTCTGGAAACTTTCGACAAGGATTTTAAAGAAATGGTCAACATATGAATTGTATATATATATGTCTCAAGGATCTATAGGCTTTGGAATTACTTGATTTAGAGTCCATATGAGGGAGATATGGCTGATTTATTGAGTAGACGTCAAAATTCAGGATAGTAAAACTAAGTGTTTTATTTTTAATTTTCTGAGAATAAATAGTAAAGCATTTGAAGAAATGATAAACATGAAAATTATAGATAATTGTCTTAGAGTTTTATAGGCTTTGCAATCACCTTAATCAGAGTTTGTATGAGGAAGATATGACTGATTTATTGAACAGAGGTCGGAATTCAGGATTGTAAAACTAAGTGTTTTATTTTTAATTTTCTAGGAATAAACCATAAAGAATTTGAAGAAATGATAAACATGAAAATTGTAGATAATTTTCTTAGCTTTCTGTAGGCTTTGAAATCACCTTAATCGGAGTTTGTATGAGGGAGATATGGTTAAATAAGTGAGGAAAGGTCACAAAGCACGTCCAGGCCGTGTTCTGGGATATGTCAGCACGGGTAGGCTGTGTTAGGTGCTGGATTATCATATTGTTCACTGTTTTTCTACCTAAAAATAGTTTTATTTTTTGATATATTTTTGGAAAACAAATGTCCAAGAAAATTAATTTTTTTATTTGATTCAAAATTTATTATATTGGACATTTGATATGTGATAAATAACTATTAATTATTGGATATGAAAATGATGCATGTTATTTTATATATTGCATTTGATGATTATGCATTTATATATATATGTATTTATATGTATGGATGAATATCGACGGGTTGTATGGCTTGAGATGGTACCGAGTAGGGGACGCCCTATTAGCCTGAGTAAGCCGGGGGAGGGCCACTCCAACCGGGTGACAGTGGTAATGTGAGGAGGCAGATGAGTGATGTACTCACATTCCCTGATCACTTATTGTGACTGTAGTCGATCGGTCACTATGTATATAGCAAATTGCATTGACCAGATCGCCGACTGAGGCAGGTCATTTTCAAATTGCATTGACCAGATCGCCGACTGAGGCAGGTCATTTTCAAATTGCATTGACCAGATCGCCGACTGAGGCAGGTCGTTTTTAAATTGCATTGACCAGATCGCCGACTGAGGTAGGTCGTTTCCAAATTGCATTGACCAGATCGCCGAGTGAGGCAGGTCATTTTCAAATCAAATTGCATTGACCAGATCGTCGAGTGAGGCAAGTCATTTTAAAAATGATGATTTTATCTCCAGATCTTAATATTTTCTGTAGCTTATACAACTGAACATAACTCCTATTTTTCTCATCATATTTTATTTATGTTAAATCTACTGGGAAACTTTGTTCTCACTATTATTGTGGTGTTATGTTCAGATAAAAAGAAATGAGATGCGACACAAAATGACATTACTGATGGAGATCTAGATGGCAGCACCACCTCCTCACCCTTTGTATTTCAAGGGTGAAGTGCTGTATAAAGACTTTTAATTATGTACTGAAATGTTGTATTATATAAATATAATATGTGTGAGGTTTGTAATATATATGTAAACATGTATATTGTGTTTTGAAATGTTGTATTGTATCAGTATAACATGTATGAGGTTTGTAATAAATATGTATATATATATTGTGTTTATACATATGGCGTATTTAACATGCGTAATGAAAAAAGAAAAAAAAAACCCGGACGTTACAGTGCTCATTTCTTTTCTTTTCACAATGATAGCCAAAAATATGTTTTCAATAACAAGTATGTTCAACAAAATATAACTATTACCAAAATAATTGGTAATCATGCCATGAACATAACCATTTCAAATATCACTTTTTAAAATATTTCCATGTCAAAATTTCACATTTAAGATGGTAAGAAGTTCATACAATGGCAATGTCTATGTCATATACTAGTCATTTATTATTTTCATTTATAAGATTCTTCTTCTTTTTTAAATATTAATTTTATTTCTTTATTTTTCTTGATGCTAGTTTTCATCCTATCTAACCTTCTCTTACTAATCAGAGCATAACTCCCTCAATTTAACTCTGATTTAGGTTATCTTGATATCAATTTAAAGACAACACAATTATCTAAAACTCTTATGTTGAACATATAAATGAAATATTAAGAAATCATGGTGATATTACTCCCTCAAAGAACATGTTATTTCTTCTCGAGTAGTTTCTAACCTATACCAACTAATCTATCCATATCGCCCTCATACTAATTCCAAATTAAGTGATTCTAGTGGCTAAACATCCGTGACACATATAGCTATAATTCCTATGTTAACCATTTATTTTAATTCCCTACAGAATGTTTCCAGAAATTAAAACACAGAAGATATCCTAACATATTCTTCCCTGATTAACCATTTTCTGACCATTTCTTACTAATCGAACCATATCTACCTCATATGGACTCCAAATTGAGTGATTCTAGTGGCTAACAATCCGTGAGACATACATCTACATTTTTCATGTTAAGCATTTGTTTTGATTCCTTACTAATTCTTCCCAAAATTTTAAAAACAGAAGCATAAATGTTTGCCACCCATAGCCATACCTATGCAGAACTATCTACACCAACCTAAGTATTCAAACATACATAATATATAACATGATATAGCAACATCCATGACCAATCATTAAAGTTCTAAGATCAAAATCTAATATTAATATTACAAGTTTCAAAAATTTTCTTCAAAAAGAAATATTGTTAAATTTAACTGGAGCACTTAGTCCTTTAGACTTCTCCTTCCTCTTTCTTCCTTTCTTCATCTCCTTTCCTCACTCTACCTTGCTTCTATTTTTCCTCTCCCTCACTTGGACGAAAATTCTAATGTTGTAAGGGTGGGTTTTGCTTAAATAAACCATCAAATAATTCACCTTTCATGATCATGGGTCTACCTTATCACAATTAGGATATACTTGGTTGAATTTTTGGAAAACAAACAACTTATGTTCTTGTCTTCCTCTTCCTTAGTCAAGATATGCATAGAAAAAGGAGATTTGTATTTTGAAAATTATGATAATATGTTTCTAAGATAAGGGACAAGGTCCCTTTGATTTAGGGATTCATTTCTTTTTTCTTTTGTCTTAATCAAGTATGATATGTTTGCCTTTTTAGGTGGCAAATTTCTAGCCCTTGAATCTCCATTATTTGGTTGAAATTATTTGTGTGGGATAGGAATGTTTTGTCCTAGTGCCACGTATTATCATACCACTTGCTAAAATTATGAGTGTAGGATATAGATGTTTTGTCCTAAAGTCTTGTATTATCATACCACTTGCTAAAATTATGAATGTAGGATATCACACCACTTGCTAAATTTTTGTCTTAATGCCATGTCATCTAATCTTGATTATACCATTATTTCATCACTTTACTTTTATTTTTATTTTTATTTTTCCTCTTGGGTTTGGGCTCATTCTTGCCCGTTTTCTTTATTTTGGTTAAAATTCTACCTTTTCATAATGGGCTTGGTCACATTTTCATGATTTTTGGGCTACCGGTCCAATTTCTATATCCTAGTCCAAGTCTATGTTTTATTTCTTCATTGGGCTATCCTATTGGCTGCTAAAAATTCATGGGAAGTAGAAAAACTCTATATGAAGTGTCCATAGGTGAAAGCCCAATTTATGGTTGGAGATACTAAACTTAGTAACTTTTGCTCTTAAATTAAGAAAAATTACCCTAATCCAATCTTCTTGAAATTTTAAAACCTTTACTTACTTCACAAAAATTTATCTTCCTTGCCTAAGAATTTCACCTTTCTTTAGCATGCTTCTTTCTAATATTTCCTCTTAGGTTTTCTTTCTTTACCTATTCCATTAATATTAGAACATTTCTATGCATACATGTAAGGTGAAGAATTTCTAAGGATTATATTTCCTTAGACATCTAAAAATTGTCTAATAAATTTTATTTCCTTAATTAAATATTTATGTACCTTTATCATTAAAAGAAATGAAATTATGGATGTTGCTTTGAATACTTTTGTACTTTTATTAATACATGAAACGAAATTAGGGATATTACATCATGAATAACTATTTTTAGAATATCATATGATGGTTATCAACTTATTCTCATATCAAACTACCCCGGTTAGGGTGAGTATTTTCTATTATTCGGTACGAGCTTTTCTTGCTCCGTCTGATATAGCACACTTTTTTTTCTTTTCTCATTAGTATAATCATAGCCGTGAGTAGAGTATCCCCTATTGGTGCACCACATGGACCGCCATGTGACCGTGCTTGTCTATTTTATTTCTTTTCTTTTCTTTTCACATTAATAACCAAAAAATATGATTTCAATAACAAGTATGTTCATTATACCCACATGCCATAATTTATCATCAAAATATAATCATTACCAAAAATCATTGGTAAAATGCAATAATGCCATCAATTTAATCATTTTTAAATATTACTTTATAAAATATTTTCATGTCAAAATTACACCTTTAAGATGGTAAGGAGTTCATGCAATGGCAATGACTCAGGAATACACTAGTCATTTATTATTTTTATTTATAATATTCTTCTTCTTTTTAAAATATTATTTTTATCTCTCACTAATCAGAGTATAACTCCCTCATTTTAACTCTAATTGAGGTGATATCAGTGTCCATTTAAAGCTAATAAAATCCTCTAAAACTCTTATGTTAAAATTTTTAGTGAAATAGTAAGGAATCATGGTGTTATCACTCCCTGAAATTCAATATTATTTCTTCTTAGGTAGGTTCTGACCTCTACTTACTAATTTGACCATATCTTCCTCCTATGGACTTTAAATTGAGTGATTCCAGTAGATAAAAATTTGTGAGTCATATATTTATATTTTAAATGTTAACCATTTATTTTAATTCCCTACAAATGTTTCTCAAAAATTCAAACATAGGAACTTACCTAACAGATTCTTCCCTAGTTAACTAGTTTCTAATCACTGCTTACTAAACTAACCATATCTCCTTCATTTGAACTCCACATTGGGTGATTCTAGTGGTTAAAAATCTATAAGACATATATCAACATTTTTTGTGTTAACCATTGCTTTTAATTCCTAACCGATTCTTCCTGGAATTTTAAAAATAGAAGCTTTCCTGGTTACTCTGAAATCTAGTTTTCTAACTAAGATCTTCTTAAGGTTCTAGTTCATCCTTTTATTACGTCCTCTTCCATTGTCTTCCTAATTTACATCTAACCATAAGGTTACTCATTTCAACATTTTAATTAGATTCCTTACACTTAATTTAACATATTCAATCATCTACTTATTAACAAAACAGAAATCAAATCATGTATTATTAAGGGTATTTCACAACAGAAATTTCTTATGGTTTATTTTTTCTAAGTGTTTAAGGACATACTCAATTTATCAATCTAATCATATTCCATCAATTTTTCACCACATTCAAAAATACATAATAGTAACATAAAATTCCTAAAATTTTGCCACACATAGCCATATCTATGCAGAACTTTCCACACTAACCGAAGTATTCAAAACATCTATTACATGCAAGATCAACATGTAACTTGATATAGCAACATTCATGGCCAATCATCAAAGTAGCAAATATTGTAAATTTCATCAAAGTTCTAAGATCAAAATCCCATATAAATGTTACAAATTTCAAGACTTTTCTTCAAAAAGATATATTGTTAAACCTAGCTAAAGATCTCTCTAGCTCACTTACTGAATAATTTTTCTTGTTTCCTCTTGAAGGAATTGGTAAGATTCCTCCATTCCCTTAGCTTTTCTAGTAGCTTGAATAAGAGAGGAAGGGTGAGTTTTGAACCCCAAGGATGAAGAGAAAAGATGAATTCAAGTGGAGATTAAATTAACTTACTTTGAGTACTTAGTCCTTTAGACTTCTTCTTCTTCCTTCCTTTCTTCTCCTCTCTTTCTCTCCTTTCCTCACTCTACCTTGCTTCTGTTTTTCCCTCTCCCTCACTTGGACAAAATTCTAATGTTATAAATGGTTTTTGCTCAAATAAATTATCAAGTGGTCTTCCTCTCATAATCATGGATCTACCTTATCACAATTAGGATGCACTTGGTTTCTTTTTGAGAGAAGACAAATCATGTTCTTGTCTTCCTCTCCCTTAGTCAAGATATACATAGCAAAATGAGGATTTTTTGTTTGAAAATTATGATAAAATGTGCTTAAGACAAAGGGGCAAGGTCCCCTTAATTTAGGGATTTATTTCTATTTTCTTTTGTCTCACTGAAGTATGATAGATTTGCGTTTCTAAGTGGCAAATTTCTAGCCCTTAAGTCTCCCTTGCTTGGTTGAAATTATTTGTGTAGGATAGGGGTGCTTTGTCCTAATGCCATGTATTATTACCTACTATATCATCACATGGTTTGCTGAAATTATGAGTGTAACATATAGATATTTTGTCCTAATGTGATGTAACTTAATCTTAATTATTATTACATTACTATTTCATCACATGGCTCTTTTTTCCCTCTTGAATTTGGGCTCATTCTTGTCCATTTCCTTTGCCTTGGCTGAAATTCTACCTTTCATGGAGGGCTTGGTCATATTTTCATATTTTTTGGGCTATCGGTCCAACCTTTATATCCTAGTCCAAGTTTATGTTATATAACTTTCTTGGGCTATCCAATTGTCTTGCTAAAAACTCATGTGAAGTGGAAAAACTCTATGAAGTGTCCATAGGTGAAGGCCCAATGTATGGGTGGAGATGTTAAATTTAGGAACTCTAGCTCTTGAATTAGGAAAAATTATCCTAATCCAATCTTCTTAAATTTTCAAAACCTTTATTTTTTTCTAAAAATTTATCTTCCTTAACCAAGAATTTCAACCCTTATTAGGACATTATTTCTAATTTTTACTCTTAGATTTTCTCTCTTTATCTATTCCCTTAATGTTAGAAACATTTTCTATACATACATATAAGGTGAAGAATTTTTAAGGCTTATATTCTCTTAGATATCTAAAAATTGTTTAATAAATTTTATTTCCTTAATTAAATATTTATGTGCCTTTATTAATAAAAGAAACAAAATTAGGGATGTTACAATATCCATAAGCTTAGTATAAAGCTAGCAATATTAACCATTCCAGAAAGTACATTAGTCACTGACTCCCATATGCAAAATTGTCTGAAAACAATATTATTCAAATTATGCAACATTATTTATCACAAAATTACCATAACAAATACGCGTCCAAATTGAATACTCTATGGTAATTGGAGCATACTATAGAATACATATATCTATACATATAAACAATAAATTAGGCCCAAGGGCACAATTTGGGATCACCAAGATCAGCCTACTCTTCGGAACATTTGGTTCTAAACCTAAACTATATGAAAACATGCAAAGAAGAAAGGATGAGTCTTGCGACTCTGTGAGCAAGTAACATGTATTGTTGTGGAATACAACAAGCAACACACACAAGTTTTTCACAAGATGTTGCAATCCAAAGTAAATCTCAATATTCAAAAATATCAAACCTTTCAAGAATACTCTAAATAGGAATTCCAAACTCTTACATTTACCAAAACACAAGGATCTCCATTTCTTTAACATAATACTTTTACACAAATCATTTTACTAAAACCACATTCCAAAGAAAACTTGTTTTCATCAAAACAATATTCTCTAGACTATTTACCTTATAACCATCCTTTACACAAAATGAACCACATATCCAATTCAAATCAAGGTACATCACAACCATTTTATATTAAGCATACTATTTAATAAAAAAATTGTTTAGAAAATTTATCTTTATTCTCAGCAATACTTTGGAAACTATATATAATATTAATCTTATTTAGTTAAAAGCATAGTTAATGGGAGATTTATAACTTATGAAGAATCCATAGTTAAAATCACAAGGAGGCCTGAGCCATTAACAATTCGTATATTTTCATAGCAAAACCTTTTGGAAAATCCATTATCTTTTTCATTTCAAAATTGAATTTATTCCTAATAAAAAAATTTCATAAACATATAATATATGGTCTTATTAATTCAAATTACAATTTACTGTAAGAGTACCATATTAAGAGGAAATTGTATTTAAAACTACTATATTAATAAATACATTAGATAAAACATAATTATTAATAGCTATGAATCAAAGAAAAAATAAACTATAATAATTATTGCTAGTTTAAAAGAAATTGATCCAATAGTATTCCAAGTAAAAATTTATACTTTAGGAAAAGGGTTCACACATTTAAGTGAATATTGATGATAAACAAGAAGATCACATAAAATTTTCAATAGAAATCATGTAAAATATTCAATAATAAAATGTGACAAAAATATTCTAGAGCATTAATAGAACATATGGTTTAAAAATTTTCATACTTAAGAAATTATATCAATAGGAAAATAAAATAAGAAAAAATAAAACAAAGTAAGATAAAAATAAAATGAGTCAACATTGAATTTATCTTTTCAAAATAATATGTTATAAATAATAGTTCTTATTTGAAATTGTAAACAAGGAAAGAAATTCCAATTAAAGAAAACATGTGTAATTATGGTTAAAACATTTAACACTTAAGGTCTACAATATCAAACTAATGGGAAATTTAAATAATAACCAAGTTTAAATATTAGAAGAAAACTTATTTATTTACTTATCAAACTCAAATTGGTAAGTCTTTTAAGATAGATACTCAATTCATAATTTCATAGTTATTAGATTACATAGTTCTTTAAGTTCATTTTTTACACTTATTAAATCAATTAATTGATTAGGTTTCAGATGAGTAAATCATGTTTGCTTAAATCAGATTATTGACCATTTCAAAAATATACATTGAATTCTTCAGAAAACATTTTCACAATAGTTGTAATGCTAATGAAATTTTTACATCCAGATAGACAAATCCATTAAATAACACTACACCTTGTATTTTCATATCTACTATACTACATTTCCGACATATTAAAAATACTTTAGATATTCCAATTACAAACCATTAAGATTCAATATTTCCATACTATACGAAGCTATAACTCAAAATGGAATCATAATAAAAAACATAACTATTGTCAATCACAAATTTAACAAAGTGAACAAAGTTATAAATCATAAATGTGTAGCAAATTTACGAAATTTGGTTGACATAAACTAAAAATTAAGATAAGATAAAATAAATTAAACTAACCAAATTAAGTAGGATTAGATGAGAGGATTCTATATCAAAACCATAGACCAAACCAACAAGCACATAGTCTAAAAGGGGAAATCACCAATTTAATAGACACCCAGCTGAAAAAGGAAGTCACCAAACTAACATGCATTCTTCCCAAAATTCTAACATGCATTTCCCCTAAAATTAAATGGCATCACACATCTTTTAGGCCAAGATATCTGTAACATCCCTAAGATTTAGAAATTTTCATTTATGTATGGATTATTAAAAGAAATAAAGGAGTAGGGATGTAATTGAAAAGTTTTAAGGATGAAGATGAGAACTTATTAATATTTTTGGGGTCAAAGTGTAATTTTTTAAAATTTTAGGGGTCAAAGTATAAATAATAAAATTTAAAGTACTTCCTCCAAAAATTAGCAAATTGCTATTTGGTCCTTCCATCATTTTTTTAAAAATCATTCATAGGTTTATCGGGAGATCACTATTGACTCTCTCTCCTCCATTTTATCTCTCTAGATCTAGAATACTTTCAAGTATCTGATCTCAAAACTATGGGTACCACTAGATTCAGGAGGAGAGTACTACGATATTGGCCGAACATTTTTCAAATTGGCTGAAGAATCGTTACATATCAAAAGTAGAAAATTTTAGAAAAAGATAAACTCTGAAACTCTAATTTAGAGACCTCAAATTGAAAATCCAGCACTGTAGATGGATTTAGGAGATAGATAAACTATAAAATATGTAATTTCTCATCCATTTGACAACTTTTGGTGTCATGAACGTAAATATAGCCAGCGTGAATAATGATTCTAGTAGGTGTGAACAGTAACTCTAACTGTAACAACCCTAAAATTTAGTAATTTTCATTTATGTATGGATTAATAAAAGAAATAAAGGAGTAAAGATGTAATTAAAATGTTTTAAGGATTAAAATGGAAACTCACTAATATTTTTGGAGTCAAAGTGTAATTTTCTAAAAATTTAGGGATCAAAATGTAAATAATAAAATTTAAAGGACTTCCTCCTACAATTAGCAAATTGCTATTTGGTTCCTCCATCATTTAAAAAAAAATCTTTTGTAGGTTTATCGGGAGATTACTATTTACTCTCTTTTATCCATTTTCTCTCTCTAGATCTAGAGTACTTTCGAGCATCCGATCTTAAAACTAAGGACACCACTGGATTTAGGACGGAGAGTACTACTGTAACGCCCCCAATTTACGGGCACGTGAAATAAACATTTTTTTTGCAATCAGATATTTATCATAACATTCCTAGCACTATTCTTTGTCATGGAAATATATACATATAGGTTCTCTCATGTATACACATTATATATACCAAGTTATAAATATCAAAGTAACAACAGAAGCAAGGATCTTGCCAGTGGTGTTCAGAGTGTAACATCCCTAATTTTGTTTCATGTATTAATAAAAGTACAAGAGTATTCAAAGTTACATCCCTAATTTCATTTCTTTTATTGAGAAAGGTACATAAATATTTAATTAAGAAAATAAAATTTATTAGACAATTTTTAGATATCTAAGGAAATGTAATCCTTAGAAATTCTTCACCATACGTGTATGCATAGAAATGTTCTAATATTAATGGAATAGGTAAAGAAAGAAAACCTAAGAGGAAATATTAAAAATAAGCATGCTAAAGAAAGGAGAAATTCTTAGGCAAGGAAGATAAATTTTTGTGAAGTAAGTAAAGGTCTTAAAATTTTAAAAAGATTGGATTAGGGTAATTTTTCTTAATTTAAGAGCAAAAGTTACTAAATTTAGTATCTCCACCCATAAATTGGGCTTTCACCTATGGACACTTCATATAGAGCTTTTCTACTTCACATGAATTTTTAGCAAGCCAATAGGATAGCCCAATGAAGAAATAAAACATAAACTTGGACTAGGATATAGGAATTGGACCGGTAGCCCAAAAATCATGAAAATGTGACCAAGCCCATTATGAAAGGTAGAATTTTAACCAAAGTAAAGAAAATGGGCAAGAATGAGCCCAAACCCAAGAGGAAAAATAAAAATAAAAATAAAAGTAAAGTAATGAAATAATGGTGTAATCAAGATTAGGTGACATGACATTAAGACAAAAATTTAGCAAGTGGTGTGATATCCTACATTCATAATTTTAGTAAGTGGTATGATAATACAATACTTTAGGACAAAACATCTATATCATACACTCATAATTTTAGCAAGTGGTATGATAATACATGGCACTAGGACAAAACATTCCTATCCTACACAAATAATTTCAACCAAATAATGGAGATTCAAGGGCTAGAAATTTGCCACCTAAAAAAGCAAACCTATCATACTTGATTAAGACAAAAGAAAAAGGAAATGAATCCCTAAATCAGAGGGACCTTGTCCCTTATCTTAGAAACATATTATCATAATTTTCAAAATACAAATCTCCTTTTGCTATGCATATCTTGACTAAGGAAGAGGAAGACAAGAACATAAGTTGTTTGTTTTCCAAAAATTCCACCAAGTGTATCCTAATTGTGATAAGGTAGACCCATGATCATGAAAGGTGAATTATTTGATGGTCTATTTAAGGAAAACCCACCCTTACAACATTAGAATTTTCATCCAAGTGAGGGAGAGGAAAAATAGAAGCAAGGTAGAGTGAGGAAAGGAGAAGGAAAAATAGAAGCAAGGTAGAGTGAGGAAAGGAGAAGAAGAAAGGAAGAAAGAGGAAGGAGAAGTCTACAGGACTAAGTGCTCCAGGTAAGTTTAACAATATTTCTTTTTGAAGAAAAGTTTTGAAACTTGTAATATTTATATTAGATTTTGATCTTAGAACTTTAATGTTTGGTCAAGGATGTTGCTATATCATGTTACATATTATGTATGTTTGAATACTTAGGTTGGTGTAGATAGTTCTGCATAGGTATGGCTATGGGTGGAAAACTTTTATGCTTCTGTGTTTTAATTTTTGGGAACATTATGTAGGGAATTAAAATAAATGGTTAACATAAGAATTATAGCTATATGTATTACAGATTTTTAACCACTGGAATCACTCAATGTGGAGTCCAATGAGGTAGATATAGTCTGATTAGTAAGCAAATGTTAGAAAATGGTTAATCAGGGAAGAATATGTTAGGATAGCTTCTGTGTTTTTATTTTTGGGAACATTCTATATGGAATTAAAATAAATGGTTGATATAAGAATTATAGCTATATGTGTCATAGATTTTTAGCCATTGGAATCACTCAATTTGGAGTCCATATGAGGTATAAGCCTTAGAAATTCTTCACCATATGTGTATGCATAGAAAATGTTTCTAACATTAAGGGAATAAGTAAAGAAAGAAAACCTAATAGGAAAAATTATAAATAACATACTAAAGAGAGGTGAAATTCTTGGGTAAGAAAGATAATTTGTTTTTGTAAGTAAGTAAAGGTATTAAAATTTCAAGTAGATTGGATTAGGGTAATTTTTCTAATTCAAGAGGTAGAGTTCCTAAGTTTAACATCTTCACCCATACATTGGGCTTTCAGCTATGAACACTTCATATAGAGTTTTTCTACTTCACATGAGTTTCTAGCAAACCAATTGGATAGTCCAAGCGAGAAACAAAACATAGACTTGAACTAGAATATAGAAGTTAGACCGATAGCCCAAAAATTATGAAAATGTGACCAAGCCCAACATGAAAGTTAGAATTTCAACCAAAGTAAAGGAAATAGGTAAGAATGAGCCCAAATCTAAGAGGAAAAAATAAGAACCATGTGAGGAAATAGTAGTGTAATAATAATAATCAAGATTAGGTCACATGACATTAGAACAAAATATCTATATCCTACATTCATAATTTCAACAAGTTGGTAATAATACATGGAATTTGGACAAAACATTTATATCCTATATTCATAATTTCAAAAAGTGGGTAATAATACATAGAATTATGACAAACATCATTATCCTACATAAATAATTTCATCCAGGTAAGGGAAACTCAAGGGCTGAAAATTTGCCACCTAGAAAGGCAAACCTATCATACTTGAGTGAGACAAAAGAAAAAGAAAATGAATCCTTAAATCAAAGGGACCTTGTCCCTTGTCTTAAGAATATTTTATCATAATTTTCAAAAATACAAATCTCCTTTTGCTATGAATATCTTGACTAAGCGAGAGGAAGACAAGAACATGAGTTGTCTTTCGCCAAAAAAAATCAAGTACATCCTAATTGTGATATGTAGACCCATGATTATGAAAGTTGAACCACTTGATAGTTTATTTAAGCAAAACCCACCCTTATAACATTATAATTTTGTCCAAGTGAGGCAGTGGAAAAACATAAGCAAGGTAGAGTGAGGAAAGGAGAGAAAGAGAGGAGACGAGAGGAAGGAAGAGGAAGCAGAAGTCTAGAGGTCTAAGTACTCAAGGTAAGTTAGCTTAATCCATTTTTCCTCTTCATCCTTGGGGTTCAAAAACTCACCCTCCTTATCTTATTTAAGCTACTAGAAAAGCTAAGGGAAGTGAGGAATCTTGCTACTTCCTTCAAGAGTAAATAAGAAAAAGAATTCACTAAGTGAGCTAGGGAGATCTTTAGGTAGGTTTAACAATATCTCTTTTTGAAGAAAAGCTTTGAAATTTGTAACATTTATATGGGATTTTGATCTTAGAACTTAGATGAAATTTATAATATTTCCTACTTTGTTGATTGGTCATGGATGTTGCTATATCTTGTTACATATTATCTTACAGATGATGGAAGTTTTGAACATTTCAGTTGGTGTGGAAAGTTCTGCATAGGTATGGCTATGGGTGGTAAAACTTTTAGGATTTTTATGTTGCTTGTATATTTGAATGTGGTGAAAATTTTATGGAATATGATTAGATGTAAACAAGGAAGAAAATGGAAGACGACTAAATAAAATTATGAATTAAAACCTTAGGAATGTTTTGGTTAGGAAACTAGATATCAGAGTAACCAGGGAAACTTCTGTTTTTGAAATTTTGGGAAGAATTGGTAAGAAATTAGAAGAAATGGTTAACATAAAAAATGTATATATATATTTCACAAATTTTTATGCACTAGAATAACCCAATTTGAAGTTCAAATGAGAGAGATATTTTCCGATTAGTAAGTAGTGGTCAGAAAATGGTTAACCAGGGAAGAATCTATTAGGTAAGTTTCTGTGTTTGAACTTTTGAGAAAAATCTATAGGGAACTAAAATAAATAGTTAACATGAAATATATATATATATATATATATATATATATCTGTGTGTGTGTGTGTGTGTGTGTGTGTGTGTATCAAGAATTTTTAGCCCTTGGAATCATTCATTTTAGAATCCATATTAGGAAGATATGGTCAGATGAGTAAGTTGTGGTCAAAAACTAGCTAACCAGGGAAGAATATGTTAAGTATGCTTCTGTGTTTGAATTTTTGGGAATTAAATGAATTTTTAACATAATAAATATAGATATATGTATCTTGGATCTATAAGCTTTGAAATCACTTAATTGGGAGTCCGTATGAGGAAGATATAGCTAATTAATAAGTAGAGGTCCAAATCAGTTTAGAATCTAGGGTGGTAAATGTAAACATTTTTGTTTTTGATTTTCTGGGAATAATGCATAAGGAATCCAAAGAAATGATGAACATGAAAGTTGTACATAAGTGCCATAGATTTTTATAGGCTTTGGAATCACCTCAATTGGAGTTCGTATGAGGGAGATATGGTCAGATTAGTAAGTTGATGTCTGAACCTAACCGAGATGAAATAATATTGAATTTGAGGGAGTAGTAACACAATGATTACTTAATATTCCACTAAAGTGTTCAACATAAGGGTTTTAGAGAATTGTCTTATCTGTCAATTGACACCAAGATCACTTCAATTGGATTTAAAATGAGGGTGTTATGCTCTGTTTAGTGATAGAGGAAAATTATATTTTAAAAAAGAAGAGAATCTTATAAATGAAAATAATAAATGACTAGTATATTCCTAATCCATTTCCAGTGCATGAACTCCTTACTATCTTAAGTGTGTCATTTTATATGGAAATATTTTATAAAGTGATATTTGAAAATGATTATGTTCTTAGCAAGATTTTATTTTACCAATGATTTTTGGTAATGATTATGCTTTGATGATAAATTATGGCATATCAGTATAATGAACATACTTGTTATTGAAATCATATTTTTTCCAATTAACTTGAAAAGAAAAGAAAAGAAAAGAAAAGAGACAAGCACAGTCATATGGCGGTCTGTGTGGTGCACCAGTAGGAAAAACCCTACTAATGACTATGATTATGTTAATGAGAAAAGAAATAGAAAGTGTGCTATGTCGGACGGAGTAAGAAAATCCCGTATAAGAGAGTAGAAAGTACTCACCCTGACCAGGGTAGCTTTATATGAAAATAAGTTGATAGCTATCATATGATATTTTGAAGATAGTTATCCATGACATACATATCATTACTGCACGATTTTCATGTGCATAGATAAAGTGCATTCAGGTGACCTAAGATATTTATTGTAGCTTATACAGATGAACATGATGTGACGAGCATTATTGATGATGATTATGATTTATTATTGAACCTACTAGGATTTCATTCTTACTATATTTTCATATCATGTTCAGAAAACTAGTTATGCAGATTTTTCTTTGGTTCTAGCTCTTAGTGTATGTTGGATCGAGTTACTCTATGTTGGACAGATCCCAGAAATTAATAAGGTATTTGTGGTCAAGTTGGCTAAGATCCCGGCGACGGTGCAACCAACCGCACCTTTATCTTAAGAATTGGTCAACATGGATGAATAAAATGTAGATATTTATGTGTTTGATTTTTCTACGAATATTTTAATTAATGATGTGTATGTGAACTCATAATTGTATAAGTGTTAATGGTAGACCTTAAACCTTGATTATGCTTGGTTAAAATAATTGAATGTTATTATGAGTTATGTAATTAGAAGTAAAGAAGTACTAACTTTATGGGACTTCACAAATATGTATATATATATAAATAAATATAGTTGTTACATTAATTGGTATCAGAGTAGGTCGATCCTAAATGGCTAGTGGGTGGATGGTTATCTGAATCAATCTTATAATATCTTAAGTATGTTGTGATTGTGCTGTGTAGGGGATCAGTGATTTCATATAGGTAAGAAATTACTAGTGTTTCCTATCTATATGTCGAGTTGGTGTTATGACTGCTGTTAAATATTTTTAAAATTGACTATTGGGCTTAATCACCTCAATAGCAGCATAAATTTGTTTTTGCCACAATAGGAAATGGCACCAACAAGGTGGAATCCGGTAAACAATGTGGAGGAAACCCTGCACAATCTTGCTACGGTATTTCGAGACCAAATCATGACCACTAAACAAATTCTACAATCCCTCTAGAATACTAATAATCCGAATGGTGAGAATGGTGTTAATAACCAGATGGTAAGGAATGAGGTGTTAATAACCGGATGGTAAGGAATGATAGTGGCATATCCGAGTTCCTAAAGACTAGACCACCTTCTTTTAAAGGCGACTTTGACCTGATTATAGTTGAAAGGTGGATAAAGAAATTGGAGAAATTTTTTGAAGTGATGGGTTGTACTGAGGACCAGCAAGTTATCTTTGCTGCATATATGCTGAAAGATAAAGCAAAATACTGGTGGCGTAGAGCTAAAGAACTTTTAGCTCACCAAGAAAGGCAGATCAACTGGCAATTATTCAAAGACACATTTTTGGAAAAGTACTTCCTAAGTACTATACAGGTAGAGAAGGAGATCGAATTTCTCCAACTCAGGCAGGGTAGCATGACCGTAGACTAATACATTGTAAGGTTCGAGGAGTTGTCTAAGTTCTCCTCTTACTTGCAATTTAACCCTGATGAAACATGGAAGGCTGTTAAATTCGAAGTGGGATCAAACTTGGAAATAAAGAATGCTATTGTAGTTATGCAGATCATGGAGTTTGTACCTCTGATAAATAAATGCAGACTTTTGGAGAAGAACCTAAGGATAGTGGAGGATAAGAAACAAAGACAAAACTTCTGTAAAAGGAAGAACGAGCTAGAAAACTCTGGCAAAAATGTCAGAGGAAAAGGACATGGTACTGGCAAGAGGCCAATGACTGCAAGTCCCCAACCCTTCCAACAGATTTTTTCCATAATCAAGTGTACTAAGTACGGGTGTATGCGTGGTAACCGGCCATGCTACATAGGACAAAATATTTGCTTTAAATGCGGACAAAATGGTCATTTTGCAAAGAACTGCTCACAGAATATGGAGAAGCAGCCAAAACAGAGGCCTTAAGTGAAAGGAAGGGTTTTCATCCTGAGCGGCCAAGAGGCAGCTCAATCCTCTGAAAAGATTCAAGGTACATGCTACATCTTTGGATTTGCTCTTGTGGTGTTGTTTGACTCTAGTGCTAGTCATTCATTTATATCAAAAGAATGTATTAAGGAGTTTCAGTATCCTATTTCAGAAATCCTCTATGAACTATCTGTAGTAACCCCTATAGGGGAAAAGGTCTTAACTTTCTCTGTATGTAATGATTGTCAAGTCACCATCCAGGAGAAAACTTTTTCTGTAGACTTCATCTGTTTACCTTTAAGAGATATTGATGTCATTCTAAAGTTAGACTGGATGTCTAGAAATCGGACCTTGCTAAATTTTTGCCCCAAGACCGTTGAATTTTTATCTCTTACTCTACAAGAGGAGAAGCAGTTATTGATGCTAAAAGCCAATCAAGTCAATCGGGAGTTGAAGAGTGGAGTACTTGGTTATATTCTCCTGTGTTTATCAAACCTAGAAGTCGAACCAAAGATTAATGAAATTCCAATAGATAATGAGTTTTCTAAAGTATTTCAAACAAATATTCCAAGCTTACCTCATGAGAGATAGAATTCTCTATTGATCTCTTGTCTGGGATAAGGCCTATATTTATTGCACCTTATAGAATGGCCTCGAATGAACTATAGGAACTTAAAAAATAGTTAGAGGAATTATTAGACAAGTAATTCATTAGACCAAGTGTATCACCTTGGGGAGCTCCTGTATTTTTTGTTAAGAAAAAAGACGAGAGCCTTATACTACGCATAGACTGTAGACAGCTAAATAAGGTGACTGTAAAAAATAAGTACTCTCTCCCTAGGATAGATGATTTATTAGATCAACTGAAGGGACCCTCCATCTTTTCAAAATTGACTTGAGATCAGAATACAATTAGATTTGGATCAAGGAGGAGGATGTACTAAAAACAACCTTCAGGATTAGGTATGGGCACTAGGAGTTTCTCATAATGCTCTTCGGGTTGACAAATGCACCTGGAATTTTTATGGATTACATGAATTTTATTTTTTGACCCAACCTAGATCAATTTGGGGTAATGTTCATTTATGACATGTTAATATACTCTAATAGTGAGAAAGAACATTAACAACATATCTGAATTGTGCTGCAAGTGCTGAAAGAGAAAAAGTTGTATGCCAAATTAGAGAAGTTTGGATTTTGGTTGATAGAGGTGAAGTTTTTCGAACATGTCATCTCCAATAGAGGGGTAGCCATAGATCCTAGCAAGACAGAAGCAGTGATTCATTGGGAAAAACCAAAGACGGTTACAAAAGTCAGAAGTTTCTTGGGTTTGGTAGGATACTATAGGAGGTTTATAAAAAACTTCTCTTGTATAGCCTTGCCATTGACTAAATTAACCAGGAAGGGAAGTACTTTCAAATGGACTGATCAATTTGAAGATAGTTTCCAAAAGCTTAAGACAAGATTGACCACTTCTCTTGTTTTAATTATTTTAGACCCCACAGGGCATTTTGAAGTGTATATATAGTGATGCTTCAAAGAAAGGGCTAGGATGTATGCTAATGTAAGACAAGAGAGTAGTTGCTTACGCCTCTAGGCAACTAAGACCCTATGAAAGAAATTATACAACCCATGATCTTGAATTAGCAACGGTGGTGTTTGCCTTAAAGATTTGGTGACACTATTTGTACGGGGAAACATTTGAAGTATACTGTAATCATAAAAGTCTTAAGTACCTTTTTTATTAGAATAAGTTAAATATGAAGCAACGAAGATAGGTCGAATTTCTCAATGACTACGAGTTTGAGATGAAGTATCATCCAGGAAAGGCGAATGTTGTAGCAGATGCGTTGAGTCGAATATATCTACCCATGGGTCAGATAATGGTGTATGAGATGTGTAACATCCCTAATTTCGTTTCTTTTATTGATAATTTAATTAAGGAAATAAAGTTTATTAGACAATATTTTAGATATCTAAGGAAATATAATCCTTAAAAATTCTTCACCTTATGTATATGCATAGAAGAGAACAAATAAAGAGAGAAAACCTAATAGGAAAAACATAAATTAGAAATAACATACTAAAGAGATGCAAAATTCTTGGATAAGGAAGATAAATTTTTAAAAACAAGTAAAGGTCTTAAAAATTTCAAGAACATTGGATTAGGGTAATTTTTCCTAATTCAAGAATTAGAGTTACTAAGTTTAAAACATTTACCCATACATTGGGCTTTTACCTATGGACACATCATGTAGAGTTTTTCCACTTCATATAAGTTTCTAGCAAGCCCATTGGATAACCTAAGCAAGAAATACAACATAGACTTGGACTAGGATATAGTAATTGGACCAATAGCCCAAAAATTATGAAAATATGACCAAGCCCTCCAAAAAAGGTAGAATTTTATCCAAAGCAAAGAAAATGGGTAGGAATAAGCCCATAATGGATAGGAATAAGCCCAAATCCAAGTGGAAAAATAAAATAAAATAAATTAGGTGATGATATAATAATGTAATAATAATAAAGATTAGGTTACATGGCATTAAGACAAAAATTTAGCAAGTGGTGTGATTCTACATTCATCATTTTGGCAAGTGGCATAATAATACAAGGTTTTAGGACAAAAACATCTATATCCTACACTCATAATTTTAGCAAGTGGTATGATAATACATGGTATTAGGACAAAACATTCCTATCCCACACAAATAATATCAACCAAATAATGGAGATTCAAGGGCTAGAAATTTGTCACCTAAAAAGGCAAACCTATCATACTTGTTTAAGACAAAAGAAAATGGATATGAATCCCTAAATTAAAGGGATCTTGTCCCTTATCTTAAGAACATATCATCATAATTTTCAAAATACAAATCTCCTTTTCCTATGCATATCTTGACTAAGGAAGAGGAAGACAAGAACATAAGTTGTTTGTTTTCCAAAAAATCAACAAAGTGTATCCTAATTGTGATAAGGTAGACCCATGATCATGAAAGGTGAATTATTTGGTGGTCTATATAAGAAAACCCACCCTTACAACATTAGAATTTCGTCCAAGTGAGGGAGAGGAAAAAATAAAAGCAAGGTAGAGTGAGGAAAGGAGAGGAAGAAAGGAAGAAAGAGGAAGGAGAAGTCTAAGGGACTAAGTGCTCCAGGTAAGTTTAACAATATTTCTTTTTGAAGAAAACCTTTGAAACTCATAATATTTATATGAGATTTTGATCTTAGAACTTTGATGATTGGTCATGGATGTTGCTATATCATGTTACATATTGATCTTGCATGTGATGTATGTTTGAATACTTAGGCTGGTATAGAAAGTTCTGCATGGGTATGGCTATGTGTGATAGAATTTTAAGCTTCGGTGTTTTAATTTCTGGGAACAATATATAAGGAATTAAAATAAATGGTTAACATATGAATTATAGATATATGTGTCACGGATTTTAAGCCACTAGAATCATTCAATTTAGAGTTCATATGAGGTAGATATGTTCCGATTAGTAAACAAAGGTCAGAAAATGGTTAATCAGGGAAGAATATGTTAGGATAGCTTTGGTGTTTTAATTTCTGGGAACATTCTATAAGGAATTAAAATAAATGGTTAACCTATGAATTATATATTTATGTGTCACGGATGTTTAGCCATTGGAATCACTTAATTTGGAATTCTTATGTGGGAGATATAGTCAGATTAGTAAGTAAAGGTTAGAACCTACCCAATAAGAAATAATATTGAATTTAAGGGAGTAATAACACCAAGATTTATTACTTTTTTTCTAGTATTATTAACATAATATTTTAGATAATTGTCTTAGCTTTCCATAGACACCAATATCACGTCAATCGGAGTTAAAATGAGGGAGTTATACTCTGATTAGTGAGCAAAGGTCACAAAGCATGGCCAGGCCGTGTTCTAGGTGCTTCAAGCACGGGCTCGCCGTGTTCGGGGCTGTTTTTGAGTACATTTGAAGTATTTTTAAAGCATGGCCGTGTCCTGGAACATGGCCAGACTGTGTTGGAAGCTAGTTAATCCTATTTTCAACATTTTTCTACCCTAGATGAAATTCTTTAACTATAGGGTAATAGTAGAAATCAAATTGGAGAACAATGCTTTATAAATTTGTAAGAACATGTGTTGGAAATGATATAAATAAGAAGAAAATTAATAAAGGCCAAGCATAAAGAGAAGGTTAGATATGATGAAAACCTGCATCAAGAAAATAAAGAAATAAAATTAATATTTAAAAAAGAAGACGAATCTCATAAATGAAAATAATAAATGACTAGTATATACCATAGCCATTGCCATTGTATGAACTTCTTACCATCTTAAGTGTGAAATTCTGACATGGAAATATTTTATAAAGTGATATTTGAAATGGTTATGTTCCTGGCATGATTACCAATGATTTATGGTAATAGTTATATTTTGATAAACATACTTGTTATTGAAAGCATATTTTTGGCTATCATTGTGAAAAGAAAATAAATGAGCACGGTCACATGGCAATCCGTGTGGTGCACTAGTAGGGGACGCCCTACCAACGGTTATGATCATGTTAATGAGAAAAGAAAGAGAAAGTGGGCCATGTCGGACGGAGCGAGAAAAGCCCTTATCGAAGAGTAGAGAATACTCACCCTGACCGAGGTAGCTTGAAATGAGAATAAGTTGATGGCCATCATATGATATTCTGAAAATAGTTAATCCTGTCATACATATCATTATTGTATGATTCTTATGTGCATAGATGTAATGCATTCATGTGACCAAAGATATTTTCTGTAGTTTATACAGTTGAACATGACGTGATGAGCTATATTGATGATGATTTATTATTGAACTTACTGGGATTTAATTCTCACTATATTTCCATATCATATTCAGCAAATTAGTTATGCATATTTTCTATAGCTCTGGCTTTTAGTGCACATTGGATTGAGTTATTCTATGATGGGCGGATCCTAAATAAAACGTTTGTGGGCGAGTTGGCACAGGTCTCGGTGAAGGTGCAACCACCCACACCTGTATGTCTGGAATTGGTCAACCAAAATAAACAAGATGGAAATATCTCTGTGTTTGATATGTTACATGTACGTTTTGATTAATGACGTGTATGTGAACTCAATATTGTATAATAATAAAGAAAAAAAAAGGTTGTTACAAGATGCAAATGCTAGAGGAGTTTCAAAATTTAAAGCTAGTCACTACTTTTACCCCAAAGAAGCTAATCATCAATGGGTTAAGTATAAAGTGTAATCTTAGATCCAAGATTAAAGAGGCTCAAATTCACAACCAATACTTACATGATCATAAACAACAAGATGATTTTTCTGTCTCGAAAGATGGGGTAATCATATATTAAGAAAGGGTTTGTGTCCCTCAAGAACAAGAGTTGAGGACTAAGTTCTTGCAAGAGACACATAAGAGTAAGCACACAGTCCATCCTGGATCCACTAAAATGTATAAAGACTTAAAGAAGATGTACTGGTGGCAAGGGATGAAAAAGGACATTGCTGAGTTTGTGGCGAAATGTTTAATTTGTCAGAAAGAGAAGGTAGAGCATTAAAAGCCAACAAAATTTCTACATTCTCTTGAGATCCCTAAATGGAAATGGGACAGTATTTTGATAGACTTTATGGTGGGCTTACCTAAGATTTTAGCTGGACATGACTCTATCTGGATAATAGTTGACATATTAACCAAATCTGCTCACTTTTTGGCCATAAAAATCAACTATTCATTGGAAAAATTAGCCCAGTTGTACGTTTGAGAAATAGTTAGACCACATATAATTCCCTTAAATATCATTTCTGATAGAGATTCAAAGTTTGCGTTGAGGTTTTCGAAGGCGTTGTAGGAAGCTTTTGGAACCCAGTTGTGGTCCAGTACCACCTACCATCCTCAGACTGACGGATAGATAAAATAGACCATTCAAACCCAAGAAGATATGTTGAGGGCCTATGTAATAGAGCAAGGTAAAGGATGGGATAAGTACCTACCGTTAGTGGAGTTTGCTTATAATAATAGCTATCACTCTAGTATTAAGATGGCCCCCTACAAAGCTATATATTATAAGAAGTGCCGATCTCCACTATGTTGGTTTGAGGTAAGAGAAAAGAACTTGCTGGACCCTGATCTAGTTCAACAAACCACGGAACAAATCAGGATGATATGCGACAAAATCTTTACAGCTCAGAGTCGGTAAAAGAGTTACTATGATAAGAGACATAGACCTCTAGAGTTTGAAGAAGGGAAACTTTTTCCGACTACTGGAGTTAGTAGGTCTCTCAAAAGTAGAAAGCTAAGTTTATGATTTTTGGGACCCTACAAAATTCTAAAGAAAGTGAGGACGTCAGCATACCAAGTTGCCCTCCAACCTAATTTTTCCAACTTGCATAACTTTTTCCATGTATCAAAGTTGTGGAATTATCTTCCAGATTCCTCACATGTAATACAGGATAAACCAATCTAAATAAAGGAGAACATGACATACCAGCTAGTACCAGCATCCATATTGGAAAACAATGTGAAGCAATTAAGAAATAAAACCATTCCCCTAGTTAAGGTGTTATGGGAAGGTTTGACTATGGAAGAAGTAACTTGGGAGCTAGAAGAAGTCATGAGGAAGAAATATCTACAATTATTCTTATTAGGTAATTTCTAAAATTTTGAGGACAAAATTTCTTTTAGGGGGAGAGAAATGTAACATTCCTAATTTCGTTTCTTTTATTAATAAAGGTACATAAATATTTAATTAAGGAAATATAAGCCTTAGAAATTCTTCACCTTCTGTGTATGCATAGAAAAGTTTTCTAACATTAAGGGAATAAGTAAATAAAAAAAACCTAATAAGAAAAATTAAAAATAACATACTAAAGAGATGTGAAATTCTTGGATAAGGAAGATAAATATTTTTTAGAAGTAAGTAAATGTCTTAAAATTTTAAGTAGATTGGATTAGGGTAATTTTCCTAATTCAAGAGCTAGAGTTCCTAAGTTTAACATCTCTAACTATACATTGTACTTTCACCTATAGACACTTCATATAGAGTTTTTCCACTTAACATGAGTTTCAAGCAAGCCGATTGGATAGCCCAAGCAAGAAATAAAATGTAGACTTGGACTAGTATATAGAAGTTGGACTGATAGCCCAAAAATTATGAAAATGTGACAATGCCCTCTATGAAAGGTAGAATTTCAACCAAAGCAAAGGAAATGGGTAAAATGAGCCCAAATCCAAAATGGAAAAATAAGAACTATGTGAGGAAATTGTATTATAATAATAATCAAGATTAGGTCACATGAAAAATGGTTAAATTCTGGGAAGAGTCAGTTAGGAATTAAAAGAAATGGTTAACATGAAAAATGTAGATATATCTCTCATAGATTTTTAGCTCTTGGAATCACCTAATTTGAATTTCAAATAAGGGAGATATGATCCAAATAGTAAGTAGTGGTCAGAAAACGGTTAACTAGGGAAGAATCTGTTAGGTAAGCTTCTGTATTTGAATTTCTGGAAAAAATCTATAGGGAAATAAAATAAATAGTTAACATGAAAATATGTGTGTGTGTGTGTGTGTCTCAAGAATTTTTAGCCACTGGAATCATTCAATTTGGAATCTATATTAGGAATATATGGTCAGATGCGTAAGCAGTGGTCAAAAACTAGCTAACCAGGGAAGAATATGTCTAGTATGGTTCTGTGTTTGAATTTTTGGGCACAATATGTAGGGAATTAAATAAAATTATTCATATAATAAATATAAATATATGTATCTTGGATCTATAGGCTCTGAAATCACTTAATTTGGAGTCCATATGAGGTCGAGATGACTGATTAATAAGTAGAGGTCAGAATCAGTTTAGAATCCAAGGTGGTAAATGTAAGCATTGATGTTTACGATTTTTTGTGAATAATTCTAAGGAATTTGAAAAAATGATAAACATGAAAGTTGTATATACGTATTATAAGCTTTGGAATCATCGCAATTGGAGTTTGTATGAGAGAGATATGGTCAGATTAATATGTCAATGTTTAAACCTAACCGAGAAGAAATAACATTGAATTTGAGGGAGTAGTAACACCATAATTACTTAAGATTCCATAAAACTATTCAACATAAGGGTTTTAGAGAATTGTCTTATCTTTCAATTGATACCAAGATCACCTTAATCGGATTTAAAATGAGGGTGGTATGCTCTATTTAGTGAGAGAGGAAAATAATATTCAAAAAGAGAAGAAGAATCATATAAATGAAAATAATAAATTACTAGTGTATGCAATAGCCATTGTAATTGGATGAACTCCTTACCATCTTTAGTGTGTAATTTTGACATAGAAATATTTTATAAAGTGATATTTAAAAATGATTATGTTCATGGCAAGATTGTATTTTACCAATGATTTTTGGTAATGATTATGCTTTGATGATAAATTATGGCATGTGAGTATAATGGACATACTTGTTATTGAAATCATATTTTTGGCTATTAACGTGAAAAGGAAAGAAAATAAAAGAGACGAGCACGGTCACATGGTAGTCCATGTGGTGCACCAGTAGGGGACACCCTACTCACGACAATGATTACGTTAATGAGAAAAGAAAGAGAAAGTGTGCCATGTCGGACGGAGTGAGAAAAGCATGTACCGAAGAGTAGAAAGTACTTACCCAGACTAGGGTAGCTTGATTTGAAAATAAGTTGATAGCTATGATATGATATTCTAAAGATAGTTATCCATGATATACATATCATTACTGCACAATTTTCATGTGCATAGATAAAGTGCATTCAGGTGACCTAAGATATTTATTATAGCTTATATAGATGAACAAGATGTGAAGAGCATTATTGATGATGATTATGATTTATTGTTGAACTTAATAGGATTTAGTTCTCACTATATTTTTATATCATGTTCAGAAAACAAGTTATGCATATTTTTCTTTGGCTTTGGTTCTTAGTGTACGTTGGATCGAGTTACTCTATGTTGAGCAGATCCCAAAAATTAATAAGGTATTTGTGGTCGAGTTGGCTAAGATCACAGTGAAGGTGCAACCTGTAACATCCTTAATTTTGTTTCTTTTATTAATAAAGGTACAAAAATATTTAGTTAAGAATATAAAATTTATTAAAAAATTCTTAGATATCTAAGGAAATATAATCCTTAGAAATTCTTCACCTTATGTGTATGCATAGAAAATGTTTCTAATACTAGGGGAACAAGTAAAGAGAGAAAATCTAATAGGAAAAATTAAAAATAACATACTAAAGAGAGGCGAAATTCTTGGATAAGGAAGATAAATTTTTGGGAAGTAAGCAAAGGTCTTAAAATTTCAAGAAGATTGGATTAGGGTAATTTTTCCTAATTTAAGAGTTAGAATTCCTAAGTTTAATATCTCCACCCATACTTTGGGCTTTAACCTATGGACATTTCATATAGATTTTTTCCACTTCACATGAGTTTCTAGCAAGCCAATTGGATAGCCCAAGCAAGAAATAAAACATAAACTTGGACTAGGATATAGAAGTTAGAACAATAACCCAAAAATTATTATTTATTGTTAAACCTACCGGCATTTTATTCTCACTATATTTCCATGTCACGTTTAGAAAAGTAGTTATGCAAATTTTTCTATGGTTCTGGCTTTTAGTGCACGTTGGATCGAGTTACTCTATGTTGGGCAGATTCCAGAAATGAATAAAAAGTTTGTGGTCAAGTTGGCTAAGATCACAGTCAAGGTGCAACCACCCGCACTCGTTTCTCTAAAATTGGTCAACATGAATAAATAAGATGTAGATATTTATGTGTTTGATTTTTTTGTACGTATGTTTTGATTAATGATGTGTATGTGAACTCAGTATTGTATTCGTGTTAATGGTAGACCTTAAACCTTGATTATGCTTGGTTAAATCAATTGAATATTATTTTGAGTTAAGTAATTATAAGTAAAAAGGTAATGACTTTATAGAATTTTAATATATATATATATATATATATATATATATATATGTATATGTATATATGTAAAAAGAATGGAGTTGTTACATAATTGGTATCAGAAGAGGTTAATCCTAGATGGCCAGTGGGTGGATGGTTATCTGAATCGATCTTATAGTGTCTTGAGTTTCATATAGGTAAGAAATTACTAGTGTTTCCTATCTATATACCAAGGTGATGTTATTACTGCTGTTAAATATTTTTGAAACTAACTATTGGGCTTGATCACCTCAATAGCAGCATAACTTTGTTTTTGCTACAGTAGGAAATGGCAACCCCAAGGAGGAATCCGACAAATAATACGGAGGAAACCCTGCATAACTTTACCACGACAATTCGAAACCAAGTCACGACCACCAACCAAATTCTACAATACCTCCAAAATGTTGATAACCAAAATGGTGAGAATGGTGGTAATAACCGGATGGCAGGGAATGATAACGGCATATCTGATTTCCTAAGGACTAGACCACCTTCTTTTCATGGCAGATTTGACCCGATTGTTGCTGAAAGGTGGATAAGGGAATTGGAGAAAATCTTTGAAGTGATGGGTCGTACTGAGGAGCAGCAAGTTATCTTCGCTGCATATATGCTGAAAGATGAAGCAGAATGCTGGTAGTGTGGAGCTAGAGAACTTTTAGCTCACCAGGGAAGGCAGATCACCTGACAGGTGTTCAAAGACACCTTTTTGGAAAAGTACTTTCTAAGTACTGTGCAGGTAGAGAAAGAGATCGAATTTCTCTAACTCAGGCAGGGCAGCATGAACATAGACCAGTGCGTCACGAGGTTCGAGGAGTTGTCTAAGTTCTGCTCTTACCTGCGATTTAACCCGATGAAGCATAGAAGGCTGTTAAGTTTGAAGTAGGATTAAATCAGGAGATAAGGAATATTATTGTAGCTATGGAGATAAGGTAGCTTGTACCTCTGATAAATAAATGTAGACTCCTAGAGAAGAGCTAGAGGGCAGGGGAGGATGAGAAACAAAGACAAAAATTTTAGAATAAGAAGAACGGGCCACAAAACTCTGCAGAAATGTCAAAGGAAAAGGGTAGGGTACTGGCAAGAGGCCAATGATTGCAAGTCACCAACCTTTCCAACAAAACTTTTCTATAGTCAAGTGTACTAAGTGCAGACGTATGCATGGTAACCGGCCATGCTACATAGGATCATATGTTTGCTTAAATTGGAGATAGAAATGTCATTTTGCAAAGAATTGTTCACATAATGTGGGGAACCAGCCAGAACAGAGGCCTCAGGTGAAAGGAAGGGTTTTCACCCTAAGCGGCCAAGAGGCAGCTCAATCCTCTAAAATGATTTAAGGTACATGATATATCTATGGATTTGCTCTTATGGTGTTGTTTAACTCTGGTGCTAGTCATTCATTTATATCGAAAGAATGTATTACAGAGCTTTAGTATCCTATTTCTGAAACCTCGTATGAGCTATCTGTAGTAATTCTCATAAGGGAAAGGGTCTTAACTTCCTCTGTATGTAAAGATTATCAGGTCACCATCTAGGAGAAAACTTTTTCTGTAGACCTCCTTTGTCTACCTTTAAGAGGTATTGATGTCATTCTAGCGTTAGAATGGATGTCTAGAAATCGGGCCTTGCTAAATTTTTGCCCCAAGACCGTTGAATTTCTGCCTCCTACTCCACAAGTAGAGATGTAGTTATTGATGTTAAATGCCAATTAAATCAATTGGGATTTGAAGAGTGGAGTATTTGGTTATATTTTCTTTTGTTTATCAAACATAGAAGTTGAACCGAAGTTTAATGAAATTTCAATAGCTAATGAGTTTTCTAAGGTATTTCCAATAGATATTCCAGGCTTACTTCCCGAGAGAGAGATATATTTCTTTATTAATCCCCTACCCGGGACAAGGCCTATATCTATTGTACATCATAGAATGGCATTGAAGGAACCACAGGAACATAAGAAACAGTTAAAGGAATTGTTAGACAAGCAATTCATTGGACCAAGTGTATCACCTTGGGAAGCTCCTGTATTGTTTGTTAAGAAGAAAGATGGGAGCCTTAGACTATGCATAGACTATAGATAGCTAAATAAGGTGACTATAAAAAATAAGTACCGTCTCCCTAGGATAGATAACTTATTGGATCAACTGAAGGGAACCTCTATCTTTTCTAAAATTGACTTAAGATTGGGATACCATCATATTAGAATTAAAGAGGAGGATGTACCAGAAAAAATTTCAGGACTAGGTATAGGTACTATGAGTTTCTTGTAATTCCCTTTGGGTTGATGAATGCACCTGCAATTTTCATGGCTTACATGAATCACATTTTTTGACCCTACCTAGATCAATTTGTGGTGGTGTTCATTGATGACATCTTGATATATTCAAGGAATGAGAAAGCACACTAACAACATCTCTGATTTATGCTGCAAGTGCTAAAAGAGAAAATGTTGTATGTCAAATTGGAGAAGTATGGATTTTGACTAACAGAGGTAAAGTTTCTCGGACATGTCATCTCCAACAGAGGGATAGCCCTACAGAAATAGTGATTCAATGGGAAAGACCAAAGACGATTACATTATTCAGAAGTTTCTTGGGTTTGGTATGATACTACAGAAGGTTTATACAAAACTTCTATCGTATAGCCTTGAAATTGACTAAATTGACCAGGGAGGGAAGCCTTTTCAAATGGACTAATCAATGTGAAGTAAGTTTCTAGGAGCTTAAGACAAGATTAACTGCTCCTCCTATTTTAATTATTCCAGACTCTACAAGACATTTTGTAGTGTATAGTGACACTTCAAAGAAAGGGTTAAGGTGTGTGCTAATGCAAGAAAAGAGAGTAGTTGCTTACACCTCTAGACAACTAAGACCCCATGAAGTAAATTATCCAACCCATGATCTTGAATTGGCAGCTGTGGTGTTTGCCTTAAAGATTTGTTGACACTACTTGTACAGGGCAACATTTGAAGTATATTGTGATCATAAGAGTCTTAAGTACCTTTTTTATTAGAAGGAGTTAAATATGAGGCAACAAAGATGGGTAGTATTTCTCAATGACTACGAGTTTGAGATAAAGTATCATCTAGGAAAGGAAAATATTGTAGCTGATGCCTTAAGTCAAAAATCTCTGCACATAGGTCAGATCATGGTGTGTGAGATACAAATGCTAGAGGAGTTTTAAAATTTATGTTAGTCATTACTCTTACCCCAAAGAAACTTATCATCAATGGGTTGAGTATAGAGTCTGATCTTAGAGCCAAGATTAAAGAGGCTCAAGCTCATGACCTATACTTACAGGATCACAAAGAACAAGATGATTTTTTTGTCTCGAAAGATAGAGTAATCATATATCAAGGAAGGGTTTGTATCCCTCAAGAACAAGAGTTGAGGGCTAAGATCTTGCAAGAAGCACATCAGAGTAAGTACATAGTCCATCTTGGATCCACTAAAATGTATAAAGATTTAAAGATGTACTGGTGGTCAAGGATGAAAAAGGACATTGCTAAGTTTGTGGCAAAAATGTTTAATTTGTCAGAAGGTGAAGGTAGAGCATCAAAAGCCAGTGGAATTTTTACAACCTCTTGAGATCCTTAAATGGAAATAGGACAGTATTTCGATAGACTTTATGGTGGGCTTACCTAAGACTTCAGTTGGACATGACTCTATGTGGGTAATAGTTGACAGATTAACCAAATCTGCACACTTTCTGCCCATAAAATTAACTATTCACTGGACAAATTGGCCCAGTTGTACGTCCAGGAAAAAGTTAGACTACATGGAATTCCCTTAAATATCATTGCTGATAGAGATCCGAGGTTCACATCAAGGTTTTGAAAGGCGTTGTAGGATGTTTTTGAAACCTAGGTGCAGTTCAATACTACCTACCATCCTCAGACTGACGGGCAGACAAAACAGACCATTGAAACCCCAAAAGATATGTTGAAGGCCTGTGTGATAGAGCAAGGTAAAGGATGGGATAAGTACCTACCTTTATTAGAGTTTACTTATAATAATAGCTATCACTCTAGTATTAAGATGGCCCCCTACGAAGCTTTATACAGTAGGAAGTGTTGATCTCCACTATGTTAGTTTGAGGTAGGAGAAAAGAACTTGTTGGGTCCTGATCTAGTTCAACTAACCACTGAATAAATCAGGATGATACGAAACAAAATACTTACAGCTCAGAGTTGGCAAAAGAGTTATTATGATAAGAGACATAGACCTCTGTAGTTTGAGGAAATAGAACATGTATTTCTGAAACTTTCCTCGACTGTTAGAGTTGGTAGGTCTCTCAAAACCAAAAATCTTAATCCGTAATTTTTGGGACCCTACCAAATTCTGATGAAACCAGGGAAGTCAGCATATCAAGTTGCCCTTCCACCTAATTTGTCCAACCTACATAATGTTTTTCATGTATCACAGATCCAGAAGTATCTTTCGGATTCCTCACATGTAATATGGGATAAACAAATTCAAATAAAGGAGAAGATGAAATACCAACTAGTATCAGCATCCATATTGGACACTAACGTGAAGCAATTGAGGAATAAAACCATTCCCCTAGTTAAGGTGTTATGGGAAGGATTGACTCTGAAAGAATCAACTTAGGAGCTGGAAGAAGTCATGAGGAAGAAATATCCGCAATTGTTCTTATTAGATAATTTCTAAAATTTTGGGGATAAAATTTCTTTTAAGGGGAGAAAAATGTAACATCCTTAATTTTGTTTCTTTTATTAATCAAGGTACATAAATATTTAGTTAATGAAATAAAATTTATTAGACAATTTTTAGATATCTAAGAAAATATAATCCTTAGAAATTCTTCACCTTATGTGTATGCATAAAAAAAATTTCTAACATTAAGGGAACAAGTAAAGAGAGAAAATCTAATAGGAAAAATTAGAAATAACATATAAAGAGAGACAAAATTCTTGGGTAAGGAAGATAAATTTTTGGGAAGTAAGTAAAAGTCTTAAAATTTGAAGAAGATTGGAATATGGTAATTTTTCCTAATTCAAAGCTACAATTCCTAAGTTTAATATCTGCACCCATACATTGGGCTTTCACCTACTAGAATTTAATTCTCACTATATTTCTATGTCATGTTCCAAAAATTAGTTATGCTGATTTTTCTTTGGCTCTGGTGTTTAGTGCATGTTAGATCGAGTTACTCTATGTTGGGAAAATTCTAGAAATTAATAAAAAGTTTGTGGTCGAGTTGGCTAAGATTTTAGTGAAGTTGCAGCCACCCGTACCCATTTCTCTGGAATTGGTCAACATGAATAAATAAGATATAGATATTTATGTGTTTCATTTTTTTGTACGTACTTTTTGATTAATGATGTGTATGTGAACTCAATATTGTATTAGTGTTAATGGTAGACCTTAAACCTTGATTATGCTTGGTTAAATTAATTGAATATTATTTTGAGTTAAGTAATTATAAGTAAAGAGGTAATGACTGCATGTAATTTTAAATATATATATATATATATATATATATATATATGTAAAAAAAAGGAGTTGTTACACAACCACCCGCACTTGTATCTCCAAAATTGTTCAACATGGATGAATAAGATGTAGATATTTATGTGTTTGATTTTTGAATGGATGTTTTGATTAATGATTTGTATGTGAACTCAGAATTGTATAACTGTTAATGGTAGACCTTAAAACTTGATTATGCTTGGTTAAAATAATTGAATGTTATTATGTGTTAAGTAATTAGAAGTAAAGAAGTAATGACTTTATGGGAATTTACATATATGTATATAAAAAATAATAGTAAATAGAGTTGTTACATGTTACATTCTTCCCCCCTTAGGAAATTTGGTCCCCAAATTTCAAACCATCCTATCACAAGTAGGAAATGAAACCAAAACATAAATTACAATTATTATCCTCACTACTCAAGCTACTGGAGATATCTCTTTTATATATCATCTTTACTTCCTAAGAAGTCTCTTTACTTGAGTGATTTTATCATATAACCTTAATCATAGGGATTTCCTTCAACCATAAGTTCTTCACTTGTCGATCAACAATAAACATTGGTTTTTACTCATAATTAAGACAAATTTTTGTCTAATTGAATTTCTTGAAATTTTGTAGCGTGGGAAGAATCTGATAGGTACTTCCTTAGTATTGATACAAGAAACACCGTATCAATATCACTAAATCTTGATGGCCAGGCTAGACGATATACATTATGCCTACTTTATTGAAGATTTCAAAAGAGCCTATATAGTATAGCTTAACATTTTCCTTCTTTCCAAACCTCATTAGCTCTTTTATGGGTGATTCCTTCAAAAGTATTTAGTCACCCACCGATAATTTATAGTGCTTAACTTTAGTGGTCCTTATAGACTTTTGGCCTATATTTTGTTGTTTGTATTCTTTTTCTAATGAATTTCACTTTATTAACGCCATCTTACAATAAGTCTGACCCCACAAAATTATTTAACAAAAAATTAGTAACATCTCTTACATAAGGCTTTAAGTCATCCAATATCACTTTATTATAGATGAATTCTGCTAAGAAATCTACCACCAAACTCGAAGAAATATGCTTGAAGCATGCTCTCCAAACTAGCATCATCAATTTAGGTTAGTCATATTATATCTAGTATATGTTATTCCAAATTAGATTCCAAAAGCTTAACTTTACTCAACTCACTCACTTATTAGGAGGCTTACGATATTTCATGTAAAACCTTAATGGTGCTATTTGTCTATTGACATGATAACTACTAATATAGGTAAGTTCAGCTAAAGACAAAAAGTTTCTCCCAAATTTCACCAAAATTATATAAAGATACCTTAAGCATAACTTTTAATGTGTAAACATATCATTTAAATTTACTATAAGTTATACTATAATCTAAAAAAGATCCTTAGGCTTCCTGAATAGCTCTCCTAAAATAATATATTCAATTCTTACTTGTTGACACACAAACCAATGAAATAATATTACTTGTATCTTCTTTTACCATTATACTAGTACAATTCTTTCATATCTTAATATATACTTATTGTCTTAGGGTTATCCATATTCACAATCTATGGCTTCTTCTAAAATCTCCCTTCCCTGCTCAACTACATTAGGTAAACTCGGTTGTTCTTCATACCTTAGTACTCAATCAGTATATACTGTAAACTCATTATTCTTTCTAATTTGCATATGGTTTGCCAACTTACACAATTATACATACTTGATATAAAGATTTTTTTTTCAAATACGTTCTTTGTTAGATAAATCCTTTCAAAATCTCAATTACTTTAACCTACTAACCACTTGAACACCATAATAACAGAGTTTCAAAGAAAATAAATTAACCCTCCTTGTAATGACAAAAAAAAGAACCTTGCATTTAATGCCAAACATTAATAAAGGACGATGTAGTAGAAAAAGCGGAATACATAATAGAGCGTGGTGCCAAAATTGAATGTCAGAAGTTTGGACAAAGCATTGAAAGAAAATTAAAATCTGTTGCCGTAAGTTTTGAATATATGTATTAAAATCTAATTCAAAGCTATTGTTATTCGGTGGAAGAATATCACATGAAAAAGAAGCATTTCTAAGCTTATATAAGTTTGTGAAGAACAAAGAGTATGTAGTTAACTGGTAGGATGTAGTTGATTTCTTCAAAATAGATGTAATCAATAAACTGTAAAATAAACCAGTCCAAATTAAAAAATTTCAAAATAACTAGTCAACTTAATAATGCCAATAGTCGACTGGTAAGAATATTGGAAAAAACAAGATAAATCATTTGATTGACCCTCTTCAACAATTAAAAGGTTTGCATTTTCACTCTTTTTTTTACTGTAATGCCTATCACCTACAACTTTCCTACAGGAATCAAGACATCAATGCTTCATCAAGGACAACAAGGAAAAGGAAAATTTCTGGTGATATCTTAATCTTATTATATTTATGTGCTTAATATGAGCCACAATCACAACTACTGTACATATGCATACGTGCCATCATTTTTTAAAAATTTCACCTTTAATTTATCTGATATCCACCAATCACTCACATAGTTGTTCTAATTATGTCCGACCTATTCACATAGCTATCATAAGTATGCCCTTCTCCGAGTTCTATAAATGCACACATTAGTATCTTTACCTTCATACTCAAAGTTAGGGTGAGTGCAATTATGGAGGAAACCGCAATCCGTCAGTTTCAAAATATTTTTGTCTTTTGTGGTTCCAGTTTTGGAAAAGATGGAGAGTATATGAAAGCAGCACAAAATCTGGGTATGGTGCTAGCCAGGAGAAAAATTCATTTAGTCTATGGTGGAGGTAACCATGGGTTAATAGAGTGTGTGTCTACAGCTGCACATATAGGAGGATGTCAAGTTATAGGTATTATTCCCATAGCTCTAACTGCATCCAACATCATAGGAAAGACAATTGGGGAAGAATTTTGAGTAGCTTCCATGCATGAACGCATGACTAGAATGATGAGCAATGCTGATGCCTTCATTGCCTTACTAGGGGGTTTTGGTACTTTAGAAAAGATTTTCCAAATAGTCTCCTGGGCACAACTGAATATGCATCACAAACCGATAGGTTTGTTAATTGTTAACCATTTTTTTGATGGTCTGTTGTCTTTTCTTGATCAAGCTGTGGAACAAAGGCTTATCTCACACTCAGCACGGCAAATTCTCATCTCAACTTTAAATCTTAAGGAGTTGATTGATGCTTTACAAGCATTTGTTTATGTACCTGATCCAACTATGGCTAAAATAGATTGGACGGTAGACAATCGTAGAAAGCACAAATTAGATTTGGATCTTCATATTTAAATATAGTAGAATGTAGCCATTGTTGTACCACTTTTACTTTCTTAGGGTCTACTTAGATACCATCCTTGCCAATTATACTCCCTTAGATTTTGTAAAACTATCCTCAAATGTTGCTTATAATCCTCTGAACTCTTGGAACATATTAATATATCGTCAATAAATACATTTGCAATTTGATCCAAGAATGGTTTAAGTACTATATTCATAAAGTTCGTAAATGTAGCTGAGGCATTTGTCAAACTAAATGACATCACTAAGAACTCATAGTCTCATATCGAGTCTTAAAAGTAGTTTTCAAAATATCCTCTTTCCTTATCCTTAATTGATTTTTCTCATATCTCAATCAATTTTTCCAATTTTTTGTTTAAAAATATTGAGTACCCTGTAACTGGTCAAACAGATCATCTATATGAGGTAATGGATATTTATTACTCTCTATCACTTTATTCAATTATTTATAATCTATGCATAACTGTAGTGATTCATCATTCTTTTTCACAAATAAGACTAAAGCACCTCAAGGAGAGTACTAGGACATATAAATCCCTTGTCTATTAAGTCTTGTAACTATTTTTTTTAGTTCCTTAAGTTCAGTCAATATCATTCTATATAGTGATATAAATACTAGTTAGGTTCTAAGAAGTAAATTAATACCAAATTCCATTTTACATTTCGGGGGTAATCCTAGCAATTCTTCAGGAAACACATCAAGAAATTTTCTAACCACTGGAACTTAATCAACACTAGTGTACTTTATATCAACATCTCTCACTGCTGTCAAATATCCTTGGCACATTGTTTTAATAACTTATGAGCTGATAAAGCAGAGATTTGATTACTGGGTACCTCACTATGGTCTCGTTATATCTAGAAATGAGATTCTCTAGAAATATTGAATTTTATCACTTTAAGAAGACATTCTAAAATGGCATGGCATGATGCCAACCAATCTATTCCCAATATCACATGAAAGTCTACCCTATCTAGACAACCTGATACAACAGATATCTCATTCAGAAACATTCATATTAAACATATGTTTTAATTCTTTAAATTCTCTGGCAAGCCTATCCCTTTCTCTTTCAGGTAGATATTGACCCATAGATACTTTTTAAAATTCCACAATATTCGATTAATCTTATACTAGAAAATTTAACAAACTTGGATTAGAAAGGAAATTAAAACCCTATAGAATCCCTCAACAGCACTAGAAGTATAAATATGTCTGTCTCATATCCATACTAAAGGTCCTACTAATGAATCCTTTGCTCCAATAGCCACAGGAAAACTTAATGCTCTGATACCAACTTGTAATGCCACCAATTTATGGGCACGTGAAACAAACATTTTTTTCTTAATAAGATATTTTCCATAACATGCCTAGCACTATTCTTTGTCATGGAAATAAATACATATAGGTTCTCTCATGTATACACATTATACAGACCAAGTTATAAATGTCAAAGTAACAACAGAAGCAAGGGACCTGCCTCTAGCGTTCAGAGCACACTCTAGAATATAAACACAGTATAATTAAAAAATTGTGAGTCTTAGAAGCAATGTAGACTCACCCAAAGAATATGTCACCTAATTGATCACATATTTGTAGGATCAGACTCTGTATTCTGATTTGAAAAATGTGGAAATATCGTGTAGTGAGTTTGATAACTCAGCGAGCAGATAACACATCCTATTACCTCTTAGGTCAGTATATGGATGTACTCATATTTTAGAATTTATCACATAGAAAATTATGGTTCAGAAGTACATCTATATAGGACCCGCATTTCAAATATTCTCAAATCAAAAGATATTTAGATATCCAAAACCATATGCAAAATGATATTATTATTAATCAAATATTGTTATGCATTAAAACATTTCTCATGAAAACATTAGAATGATTCTATATCAGAACCATCAAATAATCGTAAACACACAGCAAGGGATAGTGTTGTGTTCAGCTGTATAAGCTATAGAAAAATATTAAGCTTTTGAGATAAAATCATAACTTTTGCTGATGCATAATTAACATACTATATATGCACTGAAAATCTACTCTTTTTACATAATGCTCAAGCATGTCACAGCTCTTATCATACGCAATTCACTCATTTGCTATATGCATAGTGACTGATCGACTACAGTCATAATAAGTGATCAAAAAATGTGAGTTCATCACCCATCTGCCTCTTCACATTACCATTGTCACCCGGTTAGAGTAGCCCTTCCTTGGCTCACTTAGGCTAATAGGGCGTCCCCTACTCAATACCGTATCAAGTCATACAACCCGTCGATATTCATCCATACATATAAATATAAATATATATATATATATATATATATATATATATATATATATATATATATATATGTATATTCATCAAATGTAATATATAATTATCAAGCAACTAGCCATAAGCTTTATGCTTGCCATTCAATCATAATCAACAACTTTATAGCTTTACAAATCAATGCCTCGTGCACATAATATTTACTTTACCAAATAATGATAAATACATTTAGAACTACATATTCAATGAGTTTCAAAATATATTTGCAAAACCATACTCTTCTTGAACTATGTACCAGTTCGTAAGCAAAATAGATATTTTAACACATTTCGAAAACTTATGATTGCATAAATAATTTGTAATTATAGATTTTAAATTCAAGAAGAGCATGAGATAAATCATAGAAAGAATTATCTACTTATAAGGGTAGGGCTCTAGGTTGGGCAGTCCCAAATGTATTTTTCTAAGTTAAATATGATCAAATGGATCTCAAAAATGAATTCAGAGGGTTAAAAAACATAAGAAATAACTCTGAAATCGCAAAATTTAGTCTCTAGGAGTTTGGTCAACACTGGTCAACTAATGGAGTACTATTCACGGTCAGAATCACTATTCACCACTAGAATCACTATTGATGCTAGCTGGATTTCCTATTCACGAAGCACAAAAAGTTGTCAGATGGCTGAAAATTTTCATATTTTATAGTTTATCTATCTCTTGAATCCATCCACGGTATCAGATTTTCAATTTAAGGTCTCTAAATTGGAGTTTTAGAGTTTAATGTAATATCCCTAATTTCGTTTCATGTATTAATAAAAGTACAAAAGTATTCAAAGTAACATCCCTAATTTCGTTTCCCTTATGGATAAACATACAAAAATATTTAAGGAAATAAAATTTATTAGAAAATTTTTAGATACCTAAGGAAATAAAATCCTTAGAAATTCTTCAACTTACGTGTATGCATAGAAATGATCTAACATTAATGGAATAGGTAAAGAGAGAAAATTTAAGAGGAAATATTAGAAATAAACATGCCAAAGAAAGTTGAAATTCTTGGATAAGGAAGATAAATTTTTGTGAAGTAAGTAAAGGTCTGAAAATTTCAAGAAGATTGGATTAGGATAATTTTTCCTAATTTAAGAGTTAAAGTTACTAAGTTTAGTATCTCCACCCATAAATTGGGCTTTCACTTATGGACAATTCATATAGAGTTTTTCCACTTAACATAATTTTTTTAGCAAGCCCATTGGATAACCTAAGCAAGAAATAAAACATAGACTTGAATTAGGATATAGAAATTGGACCGATAGCCCAAAAATCATGAAAATGTGACCAAGCCCATTATGAAATGTATAATTTTAACCAAAGTAAATAAAATGGACAAGAGTGAGCCCAAATCCAATAGGAAAAATAAAAATAAAAATAAAGTGATAAGATAATGGTGTAATCAAGATTAGGTGAAAATGACATTAAGACAAAAATTTAGCAAGTGGTATGATAATACAAGGCTTTAAGACAAAACATCTATATCCTACACTCATAATTTTAGCAAGTGGTATGATAATACATAGCATTAGGACAAAACATTTCTATTCCACACAAATAATTTCAACCAAATAATGGAGATTGAAGGGCTAGAAATTTGCCACTTAAAAGGCAAACCTATCATAATTGATTAAGACAAAAGAAAAAGAAAATGAATCCCTAAATCAAAGGGACCTTGTCCCATATCTTAAGAACATATTATCATAATTTTCAAAATACAAATCTCATTTTCCTATGCATATCTTGACTAAGGAAGAGGAAGACAAGAACATAAGTTGTTTGTTTTCCAAAAAATTCAACCAAGTGTAACCTAATTGTGATAAGGTAGACTCATGATCATGAAAGGTGAATTATTTGGTGGTCTATATAAGAAAATCCACCCTTACAACATTAGAATTTCGTCCAAGTGAGGGAGAGGAAAAAATAGAAGCAAGGTAGAGTGAGGAAAGGAGAGGAAGAAAGGAAGAAAGAGGAAGGAGAAGTCTAGGGGACTAAGTGCTCTAGGTAAGTTTAACAACATTTCTTTTTGAAGAAAAGTTTTGAAACTTATAATATTTATATGGGATTTTGATCTTAGAACTTTGATGATTTGTCATGGATGTTGTTATATCATGTTACATATTATGTATGTTTGAATACTTAGGTTGGTGTAGATAAGTTCTGCATGGGTATGGCTATGGGTGGCAGAATTTTAAGTTTCTGTATTTTAATTTCTGGGAACATTCTATAGGGAATCTAAACCAATGGTTAACATAACAAATGTATATTTATGTCTCATGGATATTTAGCCACTGGAATCATTCAATTTAGAGTTCATATGAGGTAGATATGGTCCGATTAGTAAAAAAAGGTCAGAAAATGGTTAATCATGGAAGAATATGTTAGGATAGCTTTAGTGTTTTAATTTTTGGGAACCTTCTATAAGGAATTAAAATCAATGTTTAACCTATGAATCATAGATATATGTGTCACGGATTTTTATCCATTGGAAGCATTCAATTTAGAGTTCATATGAGGTAGATATGGTCCGATTAGTAAATAAGGGTCAGAAAATGGTTAATTAGGGAAGAATATGTTAGGATAGCTTCGGTGTTTTAATTTCTGGGAACCTTCTATGAGGAATTAAAATAAATGGTTAACATATGAATTATAGATATATGTGTCGTGGATTGGTAGAGACTGAAATCACTTAATTTGGAATTCTTATGAGGGAGATATGGACATATTATTAGGTAGAGGTCAGAACCTACCCGAGAAGAAATAACCTGTACTTTGAGGGAGTAATATTACCTTTATTTCTTAATATTTCACTAAACTGTTCAACATAATAGTTTTAGATAATTGTGGTATCTTGAAATTGACACCAAGATCACCTACATAGGAGTTAAATTGAGGGAGGTATGCTCTGATTAGTAAGAGCAGGTTAGATAGGATGAAAACCTGCATCAAGAAATAAAATTAATATTTAAAAAGGAAGATGAATCTTATAAATGAAAATAATAAATGATTAGTATAGCCATAGCCATTGCCATTGTATGAACTTCTTACCATCTTAAGTGTGAAATTTTGACATGGAAATATAAAATGGAAATATTTTATAAAGTGATATTTGAAATGGTTATATTCATGGCATGATTACCAATGATTTTTGGTAATAGTTATATTTTGATGAACATACTTGTTATTGAAATCATATTTTTGGCTATCATTGTGAAAAGAAAAGAAATGAGCACGGTCACATGGCAATCCGTGTGGTGCACCAATAGGGGACGCCCTACCAACGGTTATGAATATGTCAATGAGAAAAGAAAGAGAAAGTGTGCCATGTCGAACGGAGCGAGATAAGCCCGTACCGGAGAGTAGAAAAATACTCACCCTGACTGGGGTAGCTTGATATGAGAATAAATTAATAGTTATCATATGATATTCTCAAAATAATCAATCCTGTCATACATGTCATTACTATACGATTCTCATGTGCATAGATATAGTGCATTCATGTGACCAAAGTTATTTACTGTAGTTTATACAACTGAACATGACATGATGACTATATTGATAATGATTTATTGTTGAACTTACTGGGATTTAATTCTCACTATATTTCCATGTCATGTTCAGAAAATTAGTTATGCAAATTTTTCTATATCTCTGGCTTTTAGTGCACGTTGGATCGAGTTATTCTATGATGGGCGGATCCTAAATAAAATATTTGTGGGCGAGTTGGCACAAATCCCGATGAAGGTGCAACCACCCACACCCGAATCTCCGGAATTGGTCAACCAGAATAAATAAGATGTAGATATTTATGTGTTTGAAATGTTGTATGTACGTTTTGATTAATGATGTGTATGTGAACTTTATATTGTATAATAATAAATAGAAAAAAAAGTTGTTACATTTAACTTTTTCTAAATTTTATACTTCTCATCTATCAAAATTCTTTGGCCGATTTGAAAAAATGCTCGACCAATATCGTAATACTCTTTCTCCTGAATCTAGTAGTACCCTTAGTTTTGAGATCATATGCTCAAAAGTAATCTCCTACATCTAGAGAGAAAAAATGGAGGAAAGGAGTGAATAGTAATCTCCTGATAAACCTACAGAATACTTTTTAAAAAATGATGCAGGGACCAAATAGAAATTTTTTAATTGTTGGAGAAAGTCCTTGCAAATTTCATTATTTACACTTTGACCCCTAAACTTTTAAGAAATTACATTCAGACCCCAAAAAAATTAATAAGTTTTCATTTTTATCCTTAAAACATTTCAATTACATCCTTACTCCTTTATTTATTTTATTAACTCATTTATAAATGAGAATTACTAATTTGTTTAGGGATGTTACAATTACGGTATTGGCCGACAAATTTTTAAATCAGCCACAAAATCACAGCAGATCAAAAGTAGAAAATCTTATAAAAACGTAAGTTCTAAAACTCTTATTTAGAGACCTCAAATTGAATGTCTGACACCATGGATGGATTCAGGAAATAGATAAACTATAGGATATGAAATTTCTCAACCATTTGAAAATTTTTGGTGTCATGAACAGTAACCCCGATCGGTGTGAATGGTGATTCTGACCAATATGAACAGTATTTTTTGCCATGAACAGTGACCATTGGTTGACCAGCATTGATCGAGCTCCTGATGTCATTTACTAGACTTTTGGACTATCTGGAATTGATTTTGAAGTCTATTTAGTTAAATTTGGATTGAAAAAGTGCATTTTAGGGTTGTCCAACCTGGAGCCTTAACCTGTGAGTAGATAATTCTTTCTATGACTTATCATATACTCTTCTTGAACTTTAAATATATAATTGGTTCTATTTACAAGTTATTTATACTTTTGTATATCTTTGAAATGGATTAAATTACCTTATTTGTTTACTATATGGCATATAGTTCAAGAAAAATATGATTTTGAAAATGAATTTTTGAACTCATTGAATATGCGATTCTAAATGTATTTCTCATCATATGGTAAAGAAAATGTATTGTGCGTGTTGCATTAATATGTAAATCTATAAGATTGCCTTGAAAAGGGGCATGTATATGTGATAACTCTAATTGGGAAGTTTTTGAAGGAATTGTATTAAGACTGAAAATTTTGAATTATAATGAACCTCTATTTTGAAAAATATGACATATGTGCAAATAATAATTTCTGTGGAGGAATCCTATTGAAAACATTGTTTGCTAACAACAGGTGATGTTAACCCTGGTGTACCTTGATACCTCAACTAGCAGGGGTGGTGTTAACCTCATGTGATGGCCAACACACGGGATATGACATATGAAAGAGAAAGGGATGCCTCTTATCTAGGCGAGATGCTGACTATATGATATGTGATTTGCCCTCCCTTGCTGTGTGCTTTAAAAATGCCTATATAAGAGTCCCTTTGCGTGTCCTCTTGAATGGTGGAAGGGTAAACCTTAGTTGTGATGCTAAGTTTAGGCAAATCCTACATAACTAAAGTACGGAAAGCGCTTGAACTCTGATATGATGGTTCTTATATAGGATCCTCCTAATGTTTTCATGAGAAATTTTTTGATGCATAACAATATTTGATTAATGATCATACCATATTACATATGATTTTGGATATCTGAATTTGATTTGAACTGAGAATATTTGAAATGCGAGTCCCATATGGATGTACTTTTGAACTATACTTTTTATGTGACAAATTTTAAATTATGAGTACATCCATATGTTAACCTAAGAGGTCATATGAGCTATTATCTGCTCACTGAGTTGTCAAACTCACTACACGATATTTTCACAATTTTCATATAAGAATATAGAGTTTACCAAGGGAACAAATTCTCAAATTTCCATTGCTACTACAGTGTTTCTGATCTCAGGATTCAATTCGACCTCAAATTTGATCGCCTTCCAGGCCTCATCTAGATTATACCACAGATAATTGGAAAACTTAACCAATTCCTCAAACCGAGCAATGTACTGGTCAATAGTAAGATTGCCCTGTCTTAGCTGGAGAAATTCAATTTCCTTTTCAGCCCGCACATTACTAGGAAAGTACTTCTCTAAGAAAGTATCTTGGAATACTTGCCACGTAATTTGTCACCCTTGATGGAGTAGTAACTCTTTAGCTCCTCTCCACCAATGTTCAGCTTCATCCCTCAACATGTATACAGCTAAAGTAACCTTTTGTTCATCAGCACAACCCAGAACATCAAAGATTTTCTCTAATTCCCTCAGCCATTTCTCAGTTGCTACTGGGTCATAACTACCTTGAAAAGAAGGTGGCCTTGCTATCATAAACTTCGACGAACCACCATCATTTCCTTCTACTCTGTGGTTTCCTCCAAACTCACCACTACCACTATTAGTATTATTATTCTGCATGTGCTGTAATATTCTATTTGTTGCTGACACCTGGTCTTGAATAGCTGTGGCAAGACCATGCAGGGTCTCGTCCGTGCTATTTACCGGATTCTTTCTTGTTGGTGCCATATTCTACTGTATCATAAACAAAATGAGTTATTATTGAGGTGATTACGCTCAATAACTAAATTAAAACATTTACAGCAGCTATACCACCACACAAGTATACAGATAGGAAATACTAGTAATTTTTTACCTATACAGACAATTGACCCTACACAACATGACCACATACATAGTCAAGACACATTAAGATCGATATTAGACAACCATTCACCCTTGGCCATCTAGGATCGACCTGCTCTGATACTATTCTGTAATAACCTTAGTGATTTTTTTCTTTTTGTGTTCTTTATCTCTACTAAAGCCATTACTTATGTTACGCAATTCATATACTGACTATTCATTGGTCAGACTTAAATACAATCATATTGTTGTTATGCTCATCATCATACAAAACAAACCAGCATATATTTCATTAAACATCAGTTATGTACAACTAGTTATCTATTCATAATAGTAGTACAGATATTATTCGTAGTACAAAAAGCAAGAAGGTATCTGACTACTTTCTAAAAGAAATAGTTAGCTGTCCAGTTATTGCATACAGTATATATATATATATATATATATATATATATATCTACTCTACGTCTAGTCCCACATCAGCAAACTCCCCTTCTGGGTAGACAAGGGCGAGTGGAGGCAGATGTAGTGGGATCTCAACTAGTTCTATCATCGTCATCTGTGAAACCATGGGAACTCGTCCTAGAAAAGGTACATCTACCCAGTCTACTACAAACATCAGTGTCATACTATATACCTGCATACTGCTATATGTCTTGATCTGAACATAGCACAAAAATATAGTGAGAACTAGGTTCCCAGTAAGTTTAGCAGTAATGTAAATGAGTACCATGTACTATATTCAACTGTATAAACTATAGAAAAATAGACAACAATCATCTATGCACATGCAATACTAGTATACACATATATGTAATCAGGTTAAGATGTTGCATCATAATAATAACAATAACAATAGATATAGCTATATCATCAAGCTGATCACACATTGTGGTGCAATATCATATCTTCATTTGGCCAATCCACTTATTTAACCACTGGCTTATCTCATTATTTCCATTACTGGTCAGTGTGAGTCTCACTCTACTCACTCCTAAAAACAACAGGTCAATATGAGCCTTTCCTGACTCACTCCTAAACGAGCTTGCCTAGCCTCATTCAAGCATGGCATAATTTTCATTTCATTTTATCATCAATAGTCCGTGAATAGGGTGTCCCCTATCTGGTATACCGACACGGAAGCCATGTGACCTCTCTGGAGTCACCTTACTACGTCAAGGGTCATCCTCCCATCCCGTTCAGCACCATAGCTATCTGAGGGTCACCATATATCAGGACTTTTCCCCCAGTAGCTTTTAATTAATTCTTTTAATATTAAACATAGCCAGGGAAAAACAAAATTGTCATTACGCACTATCACTGTGTGGCTTCTGTTTATCACAGTTCACACATCCACTGATATTATGTACATCATACACTATCATTTAAGTAAGAAAATACCACGACCGTTCATAATTTAGTCTTAAGTTCTTGTGCCATCAATACTCTCATATTTTCTCATGTACTTTTACCACATGCGTTGCAAAGAGATTAGTCAACCGGCTTAGTATCAAATTCAGGGGACCCATTATAGCCTTACATAATTTATTCAAACATTTTCTCTCAAATCTCAATGCTTAATTTGTCATTAAAAATATGGTCTCCATTTGTTACTATTCATTTGGTAGGGTTACTATTCATTTAGTATTTTTCCCCACTTTTGCCATATTATTTAACCCCTATAATTAATTAAAAAGGTCCATTTCTTTTGGTCAAGAGTCTCCTTAGGTGATATATAGGCCTTAGGGTGCAAAACCCTAATTATTTCTTTTCCCTAAGCTTGTCCAATTTTTTCTAACATATTACCCATACTTTTAGTTGTTTTATGATTCCATTATTTCTCATTTAGTGCATATAATATATTAACCCACCAAATCATTTTCTTTGGCTTTTATCTTTCTCATCCAAGGATTATATTCATGTATCATCCTTTTTATTCACTTATTTTCATTTTACTTATTTATTCTTCTTCAACTAATTTTTTTACTTCTAACGTAAGGAAATTCCTAATCAATTTTGGTTTAATTCCTTACATTACTGAAAAAATCATTTTTATTTACTCCCAAATTTTCTATGCACACCCATATCTCTAATCATCTATATTATATTAGTTTTATCCTACAATAATTAATTTTACCTTTTTATCCATTATTTTTCCAATTTTCGGATTTTTCTCTCAATATCCCTATAATTTCGGTTTTAACCCATTTTTCACCTCCAAACACTAATTTTTGATTTTCTTAATTTATGGTTATGTCTTGGCTTGCTAAATTTCAATATTTGGAGGAATATAACATATATTTTTGGCCTACCATATTTTCCAGAAAAAACCAGAATTAATCTTTTTTCCATGATGTGCACTTAGTGTTGTGCTTTAGGGTAGATATTTAATTCCAAAAATTTTGCCATGGGTTCCCCATGAATTTGGCACTTTCCAAGCACAAAAAGATCACTGATTTAAGCACCATACCAGCCCCAAACACAGCAGAAGTACAGTTTCAGCAATTAAGATTTTAGCACATGAAATAAGGTGTCAAGCATCATATATATATAGATGTATACCCGTGCACCAAGTGAACAATTCGTATGGCAATTGTTTTGAATGAAATTCCAGCAAAATAAAGCATCAAAATTCTTTCCAAATGCCCAGAATTTTTTTCCAGAAAAATTAGAAATTTAATTGCTACTAAACTCAACCAAATTTGCTCCCACAAAACTAAGCTTCTTTCCTTGCTTGTTTCTCCTTCCCTTGGCAACAAATCCTCACACTTTTTCACACTTTTCTCACTGTTCCAGCAGCTCCAAAAGATGAGAATAATCTCAGAAAATCACACAAATTAAGAAGGAGGTTTCAAACCATTAAAATCAACATTTACCTTAATTTCTAGCTTTTTCTTGCACTTTCTCTCTCTACTTCCTTCTCCTTTCTCTCTCTTTACCTCACGGCTGTTTCTCTACCTTATTCCCTGGTTATAGCCTAATTTCCCAGCTTCCTTAAGTTTCCACTCTACCTCATAAAGACACCTTGCACTCTTCATAAAATTATTTTGGACTATGTGATCATTACCCTTAAATGATTGCTTTGCTATCACCCTTATCCTAATGAGTCACCACCATGTGCCCTAGGACTTTACTTGGACGCCAATGCAGCCAGCAAAAGGGGTCTTGGTCAGCCAATATTATCTTCTCCAAGATTTCATGATGTTAGCATAAGATATTATCTAATTTATCCATTAACTATATATTAAAATTCAACATAAATTCTTAACTATTTCCTAATAATTTTGATTGCTTCCTAAGTTCATTCTAAAGTCCTCCTTAATATTAATAGAAATATTATAAATGTCATTTAATCTAATTAAACCATCCCCTTAGTCAAATTTTTCTTCTTTTTTTTTGGCTTTTGTGCATGATTTTTCCTTAAATTTCACTTTTATGTTTCCTTAATTTCAAAAATTCTAAACTCTTGTATTATTTATTTTAAAATATTTCTTATGGCCTATTAGGGTTACTTAATCCCATTTTAGCTTCCATAATTTTCTCCCACTCATTTTCCTCTTTATTTCCACTCATTTTGGCATTTAGGGCTTTTATTGGGATTAAATATCATTTATTCCAATCTTTTCCTAAAATTCATACCTCATCCTATTCTCTACTTATTTTTCCTTCTAGAATACTTTAAAAAAATAATTTCATGAAATATAGGTGCCATTTAAATTTTTTGAGGGTGTTACACCTTGTCCCTTGTCTTAAGAACATATTATGATAATTTTCAAAATACAAATCTGCTTTTGCTATGCATATCTCGACTAAGGAAGAGGAAGACAAGAACATGAGTTATTTTTCCCCAAAAAAACAACCAAGTGCATCCTAATTGTGATAAGGTAACCCATGATCATGAAAGGTGAACCATTTGATAGTTTATTTAAGCAAAACTCACCCCTATAACATTATAATTTTGTCCAAGTGAGGGAGAGGAAAAATAGAAGCAAGGTAGAGTAAAGAAAGGAGAGAAAGAGAAAAGAAGAAATGAAGGAAGAAGAAGGAGAAATCTAGAGGACTAAGTACTCAAGGTAAGTTAGCTAAATCTCCACTTGAATCCATCTTTCTTCTTCATCCTTGGAGTTTAAAAACTCACCCTCCTTCTCTTATTTAAGCTACTAGAAAAGCTAAGGGAAGGGAGGAATCTTGCTACTTCTTTCAGGAGAAAACAAGAAAAAGAATTCACTAAGTGAGCTAAGGAGATTTTTATGTAGTTTTAACAATATTTATTTTTGAAGAAAAGCTTTGAAATTTGTAACATTCATGTGAGATTTTGATCTTAGAACTTTGATGAAATTTACAATATTTGCTACTTTGGTGATTGGTCATGGATGTTGCTATATCAAGTTACATGTTATTTTGCATATGATGGATGTTTTGGACATTATGGTTGGTGTGGAAAGTTCTGCATAGGTATTGCTATAGGTGGTAAAAATTTTATGATTTTTATGCTACTATTTTGTATATTTGAATGTGGTGAAAAATTGATGGAATATGATTTGATGTAAAGAAAATGGAAGAGGATGTAATATAATGATGAATTAAAACCATAGGAAAGGATTGGTTAGGAAACTGGATTTCGGGAGAACAAGGGAAGCTTCTATTTTTGAAATTCTAGAAAGAATCGGTTAGGAATTAAAAGAAATGGTTAACTTGAAAAATGTAGATATATGTTTCAAGGATTTTTAACCATTGGAATCACTTCATTTGCAGTCCAGATGAGGGAGATATTGCCCAATATGTAAGCAGTGATCAGAAAATGGTTAACCAGGGAAGAATCTGTTAGTTATGCTTCTATATTTGAATTTCTGGGATATCTTTGTAGGGAATTAAAAGAAATTCTTAAGATGAAAAATTTAGATCTATGTTTCACAGATTTTTAACCACTGGAATATTTCAAATTGGAATCAATATGAGGGAGATATGGTCAGATTAGTAAAGGTCAGAAACTAGCTAACCAGGGAAGAATCTTTTAAGTATGCTTCTGTGTTTGAATTTCTATGCAAACTATGTAGGTAATTAAAGGAAATTGTTAACATAATAAATATAGATATATGTATCATAGATCTATATCTGAGGCACATGAACATATGCTTGTAAAGCATCAATCAATTCCTCATTATTTGAAGCCGAGATGAGAATTTGTGGTACTGAGTGTAAGATAAACCTTTGTTCCACAGCTTGATCAAGAAAAGACAATAAACCATCAAAGAAGTGATTAGCATCTAACAAACCTATCGGTTTGTGATGCATATTCAATTGTGCCCAAGAGAATATTTGAAAAATCTCCTCTAAAGTACTAAAACCACCTGGTAAGGTAATGAAGGCATCAACATTGCTCATCATTCTCGCCATGCGCTCATGCATAGAAGCTACCCTAAATTCTTCTCCAATTATTTTTCCTATGATGTTGGATGCAGCTAGAGCTGTAGGAATAATACCTAGAACTTGACATCCTCCTACATGTGCAGCTGTAGACACGTACCCCATTAACCCACAGTTACCTTCACCATAGACTAAATGAATTTTTTTCCTGGCCAGCACCATACTCAGATTTTGTGCTGCTTTCACATACTCTCCATCTTTTCCAGGACTAAAACCACAAAAGACAAATATTTTGAAACTGACGAAACCCTCCATAGCTGCACACACCCTCACTTTAAGTATGAATGTAAAGATACTAACATGAGCATTTATAGAACTCAGAGAAGGGCATACTCAATAGCTATGCGAATAAGTCGAAAATTATTAGAACAACTATGTGAATGACTGGTAGATGTAAGCTAAATTGAAGGTGAATTTCAAAAATGTTGTGGTGCGTACTGTCGCAGGTACACCCAAATTGATACCTTACCTCAAAACTAACCTGTAGTAGTGGGAGTAAGGGTCGATCCCACAGAGACTGGTATTGCCTTATGTGATTGAGAAAGGGGGGATTGATAGTTGTAAATAAAACCAAGTAAACAATAATGAAAATAATTAAGAGAGTAATTAATGAGAAAGGTGTTGGTTTCAGTTGATATCCACCGTCAAGGGATTGCATTGATCATTGACAACATAATCAATCTGTAATTGAATATCTATCATTAGGTTTCTAACCCTGTTCCTCCTTAAGTTTAGTAAATTAATGACAATCGCACCAATTAAACCCTAATTAACAAGCAATCCTTTAACACATCAGTAAAGCATAACTTATTAACTGCATGAAGAACTAGAGAAACTGACAGACCTAAATAGATATAAAATCATCGGCTATATCTAATTTAGTTAATTATTCATCATAGGTTCAATGATTTATAATCCAAAATCCTCAAACCTATTTGCTTCTCGAATCACAGAATTGAAGACTTTGTTCAAAACATAATTTAGCAGTAGATTAAGACACACAATATACTAGTAGGCCTCCCTAGCAATCATATGAATAATCATTGAGAAGAATAGCATATGAATAATCAATACTCAATTCAAATTGAAATAATAAAATCAAATCCATATCTCACAATGCATGAAGATCCCTTCAGGTTTCAATCTACCTCAACCAACTAAAAAGAACTAGCCACGCAGGGCCATAAGAAAATCTAAAGAAGAATTGAAGAATGTAACTAAGAACTTGGATGAAAGATTGAATGAATTTTCTACTTACTTTCCTTCCTTTTATAGATTAACTGCTCCTAATCGAAGTAGGAGTGTTTCTAGGTCAAATTTCGGTCTATCGGGCTTTAATTGGAGTTGAAAAACCCTAAAAATCGCGAATTCAGTGACTTGGTACGGCGGCGGATGCTGCGACGCGCTACAATGGCGCCACAGCACTCTAGAAATCTAAATACGGGGCACCACGACGCTCATTGCTGGGTTGATGCAGTGCCGCGGTGCTCTCTTGCGAGTGTCGTGGTCCTCGGAAAACTCCAGAATTTGCCAAAGTGCCAAACACAAAAGTTGTACCTCTTCTTTCCATAGCCGCTAGAATAACCTTAATATGATCTAAATTGAAGGAGATATGACAACATTAGTGACTAAAGGTTAGAATTCATCCTGCTGCATTGTGATTCTGATTTGCAAGCTCTGTAACGCTATGCAATCTCCCGAATTTGACCAAGTGTTCAACATAAAAGTTGTAAATGATTGTGTTATCTTTTCAGATACACTTGAATCACTTTGATCGAAGTTCCTAAGAAGGAGAGATGCTCAAAACATTGCTGAAAGGTCTGGAATCACTGCAATGTAGCATTTTTCATGAATTTCTTTTCTTCTTCCTTTGTTCCTACAACACAAAACACAAAACTAAGCTAATTCCTAATTATATTTTACTTAAATCAAACAAAAAGTAAGTTTAAAGGTATTAATATCATGCTTAATTAAGATCACATCATGTCAGCACGTATGAATATGTATAGTAGTTGTGACTATAACCCATATTAAGCATATAAAGAGAATAAGATTAATGTATCACCAAAAATATTCCTTTTCCTTGTTGTCCTTGATAAATCATTGATGTCTTGGTTCTTGTAGGGAAGTTGTGGGTGATAAGTGTAATTGAAAAAAGAAGTGAAAATGCAAACTAGTTAACTGTTGAAAAGGGACAATTAAATGATTTATCTTATTTTTCCAATGTTCTTACTAGTCGACTATCAGTATTATTAAGTCGACTAGCTATTTTGAAAATTTTAAATTTGGACTGGTTATTTTATAGTTGATTGATTACATCTATTTTGAAGCAACCAACTGCATCTTACCAGTTAACTACGTGCTTTTTGTTTTTCATAAACTTTTATAACCTCAAAAATGCTTCTTTACCATGTGTTATTCTTCCACCGAATAACAGTAGCTTTGAATTAGAATTTTGCACAAATATTCAAAATTTGCGGCCATCGATTTTTGTTGAAATAGCAGCTAGGTTTTGTTTATAGATTTTCAAGAATTACGGCTATCGATTTTAATTTTCTTTTAATGTTTTGTCCAAACTTCTAACTTTCAATTTTGGTACCATGCACTATTAAGTATTCCTCTTTTTCTGTTGCATCATCCTTGATTAATGATTGGCATTAAATGCAAGGTTCTTTTCCTTATTACAATGAGAGTTAATTTATTTTCTTTGAAACACAGTTATTATGATGTTTAAGTAGTTAACAGTATAAAGTAATGAAGATTTGATAGAATTTATTTACCAAAGAACGTACTTGAAAAAAAAATCTTTATATCAAGTATGTATTACTAAGTAAGTTGGTAGACCATATGTAAATTAGAAAAAATAATGAGTTTACAATATATACTAATTGAGTACTAAGTGTGGAGGACACTTAAATTTATCTAATGTAGCTGAGTAGGGAAAGGAGATTTAGAAGAAACAATAGATTTTGAATATTGATGGAATATACTAAGAATTGAAATAACTGTACTAGTATAATGGTAAAAATGAGATATAAGTGATATTTTTCGTTGATTGGTGTGTTAGCAAGTAAGAATTGAATATATTGTTTCAAGAGAGCTATTGAGAAAGCTTTAGGATTTTAGCTAGATTATAGTATATATGATAGTAAATTTTAATGATGTGTTTACGCATTAGAAGTTATGCTTTAGGTATCTTTATATAATTTTGGTGAAAATTTGGAGAAAATCATTTATCCTTAGTTGAACTTGCCTCAACTAGTAATTATTAGGCCAACATACAAATGACACCATTTAAGGTTTTACATGAAATATCGTAGGCCTCCTAATAGGTGGGTGAGTTGAGTAAAGTTAAGCTTTTGGAGTCTAATTTGGAATAACATACAATAGATGGAATATGGCTAACCTAAATTGATGTTGCTAGTTTGAAGAGCATGCTTCCAACATATGTCTTCGAGATTGGTGGGAGATCCCTTTGTAAATTTTACCTATAATAAAGTGATATTGGATGACTTAAAACCTTATGTAAGAGGTGTTACAAATTTTCTGTTAAATGACTCAGTAGAGTCAGATTTATTGTAAGACGTCGTTGATAAAGTTAAATTAATTAAAAAAAGAATACAAGAAACTCAATACAGGCCAAAAGTCTATAAGGACTAGGAATGTTGAACATTAAAAATTATCAGCTGGTGACCAAATATTCTTGAAGGACTCGCCCATGAAAGAGGTAATGAGATTTGGAAAGAAAGAAAAAGATAAGCTCTAGTATATAGGCTCTTTTGAAATCTTGGACAAAGTATGCATAGTATATATCGCCTAGCTTTGCCATTAGAATTAAGTGACGTTCGTATAATGTTTCTTGCATTAATGTTAAGGAAGTACCTATCAGATTCTTCTCATGCTATCTAATTTCATGAAATTCAATTGAACAAGAAATTGGCTTAATTATGAGGAAAAATTGATGATTATCATTGAATGATAAGTGAAGAACTTATGGATGAAAGAAATTTCTATGGTTAAGGTTATATGGCAAAATCACTCAAGTGAAGAGTATTTTTTTTAAAGTAAAGGTGATATACAAGAGAAATATCCTCAATAGTTTGAGTAGTGAAGCTAATAACTGTAACTTATGTCTTAACTTCATTCCTTACTTGTGATAGGATGGTTTGAAATTCGAGGACCGAATTTCTTAAGGGGGGAAGAATGTAATATCCCGTAATTTTCAAATAATATTTTCTTGCTATAAACAAATATATTTTTATTTTCAAATGATTATGTTTTGTTGAAAGCAAATATACTTTTAATTAAAATGATTTTTGTTTTGCTTAAAATAATTATATTTACCTCTAACAATTTTTTTTTATTTTTAGAAATATTCTTTCTTTAATTAAGCATAAAGATATTTTATTTTGTGATTTGTTTTATTAAAATTTCTATAAAGAAAAGTCATGATTTAAGAGTGCAACTAAAGTTTTTCAATAATGTATATATTTAGAAAATTTTGGGATGTTTTAGGATGAAAAACAATAATTATATGTATATAGTTAAAGAATAAATTTTAAATATTCAATTATTAAATAATAATAATCAATAGAAAAAACATAAGCAAAAGAATGTAGAAGGCGTCGAGCAGCAAGAGGAACTAACCATTCTCCTATTTCTCTCTCTAGGTTTCAAACTTCTCTCTAAGATATCTCCCAAGTTAGAGCTCCATTTGAGATACGGGAAGTACCGTTGGCCTCGTGGCGATGAGAGCTTCAAAACTCATCAATCAATTTCACCAAAAACTTATCGAAAGTTCGTCAGAAATTATGAACAGTAACTGGGAGGTAAGGTTTAGGATTTCGAAATTTCTTGGTGTTTTTTTGTTGATTTTGGTCCTAGAATCATGTTTAAGAGGTAGAATAATCCTTGCATACAAAATTTTATGGCTGGATAGCAAGATTTGAAGCATTAAATCATGAAAAATTTCTCGGATGAACAGTAACTGTGAATAGTATTTATGCCTGTGGGAATAGTGTAATGAACAATATTGTGAATAGTGTTTGCTTGTGTGAATTGTGATTCTGTGGGTGTGAATAGTATTTTTCGGCCATGAACAATACCCCCATCAGTTGACCAAGGTCCCGAAGTCATTTCCTAGGTTTTTGGACCCTCCGGACTCATTTTTGAGGTATCTTTAATCAATTTTGGATTGGAAAAGTACGTTTTAGGGCTATTCAACTTAGAGCCTTACCCTGTGAGTAGATAATTCTTTCTACAACTTACCCTATGCTCTTCTTGAACTTTAAATGTATAATTGATTATGTTTACAAGTTATTTATACCTTTATATGTCTTTGAAATGGATTAAATTATCTGAATTATTACAATCTAGTATATAATTCAAGAAGAGTATGATTTTGAAAATGGGTTTTTGAACTCATTGAATATGTGATTTTAAATGTATTTCTCATTATATGGTAAAGGAAATATATTGTGCATGTGGCATTGATATGTAAAGGTATAAGATTGCCTTGAAAACAGGCATGTATATGTGATTACCCTGATTGGGAAGTTTCTGACAAAGGAATTTTATTGAGATTGAAAATTATGTATTATACTAAAACCTCTGTTTTGAATGATATGACATATGTGTAAATGATAATTTATGTGGAGGAATTCTATTAGAAACATTGTTTGCTAACAGCAGGTGATGTTAGCCTTTGTGCATCTTAATACCTTAGCTAGCAGGGGTGGTGCTAGCCTCGTATCTGGGTGAGATGCTGACTATATGATATGTGATTTTTCCTCCCTTGCTGTGTGCTTGGAAAATTGCCCATATTAAAGACCCTTTGCGTGTCCTCTTGAATGGTGGTAGGGCAAACCTTAGCTGGGATGCTAATTATAGGCAAATCCTACACCACCAAAGTACGAAAAGGTTTGAACTCTGATATGGTGGTTCTGATATGGGATCCTCCTAATGTTTTCATGTGAAATATTTTGATGCATAATAACATTTGTTTAATGATCATACAATACAATATATATGGTTTTGGATATATGAATATCTTTTGTTTTCAGAATATTTGAAATGCGAGTCCCATATGAATGTACTTCCAAACTGTATTTTTTTATGTGACAAATTTTAAAATATGAGTACACCATATGTTAACCTAAGAGGTCATAGGAGTTATTATCTGCTCACTGAGTTGTCAAATTCATTACACGATATTTTTACATTTTTTAGATAAATGTACAGAGTTTGATCTTTTCCCTTCGGATACGTGATCAGCTAGGCGACCTAATCACTGGTGAGCCTATTTTGTTTTCAAGGCTCGTAAAGTTTTGGTTATATTGTACTTGTACTCTAGAGTATGCTCTGAACGCCATAGGTAGGATCTCTGCTTTTGCTATACTTTGATATTTATAGACTTGGTATGTATATTGTGTATTCATGGGAATAACTATCTATAAAGGAGTGTATTATACATGTTATGGAAAATATATGTTCGTAAAGTATGTTTTTCATGTGTCTTAAAATTAGGGGTGTGACACATTAATAATGGCTCAGTAATAGAGACCTTTTATACCACCATTGTAAAACTTGAGATTTAAAGGGATCACACAAAAAAGTAGTTTTCATCAATAATTAGGGGTTCAAATGTTTCAAGTGCTTAATCACTTCCTTATCATTGGTTCTTAAGTTAGGAAATCATGCTAAATCTGGAGGATCTGAGCAATGCTTCCCTATAAAGATTTCTCTAGTTTTATTTTCTTCACCTATAGTAGTATTACCAGAGTCATCAAGTAGATGTATAAAATTAAAAAGTTTAATTGTTACTTGTCAATTTTGAAGCCATTGAGGGAAGAATGGTAGAGGTACTGTAAATTAAGCCTCTTCTTCTTGGCTTATTTCCTTTTGCTTTGCTGCCACTACCTTTTCTTTTACTAGCATGAATAAAATTGTAAGTATTTTGTTAACCTTCTTTAACTAATTACTACCACAACTATGATTTCTTTGAATTGCTATAATTCCTCACACTTTTGAGTGACTTTAGTATCACTCAGTGTTTAACACTTAAATGTGTATTCATTATTACTCTACACTTTTCTTTTAGGAGTCATTATTGACACATCAAGCATTACCACTTATGGATTATTCTAAAGAGCAACATTACTGCCTTCAATAAGTGCCACTATATCTAATTTACTTTTTTGGGGTAAGAAATTGTTTATAAACTTAGCATAACTAGGTAGTTCTTCCAAAGCTTTTGTAGAAGGGATGTTAATGTTTTATTTTTTTAAAATGTCCAGAAACTTTTGGAATCTTCTATCAAGCTATTGCTATAATAGGCTTTAAGGGAAACATTTTTTTTGGTGTTTCTCTTTAGACTTCTCAACCAAGCCTTCACTTTCAAGTGGCTTGATTAGAGACTCTTTAGGTTCAATTATTTCTTTTATGACTCGCAATGGTTATTACCTTACACTCTTTTATCCTCTCATGTCTTGGTTATTCCTAATAGGGGTTATTTTTGAAATCATTAATTAGTTGGGCTAATTATGATTTGATAGCCCAAAGGGATGCCATATAACTTTGGTATGAGGCTTCAATATTGGCAGTAATATGGTCCAACATATCTAATCAATCTTGCTATTAATAAGATGTCCAGAATGTATGCTAGAGCACAATAAGTGGCTTTAGTTCACTGAACCAAGAGGCTTTAGTATAGTAATTCCAATAAAGATTGGAATTATAGGAATAGGGGTCATTTAACCATGTATAATTTCCAACATTAAGAATCTATTCATATTTTATAGGGAATTGGTGTGCAGAGTAACTAACCCTATAAATTTTTTGAGAGTTAACAAGTCTTAAAACAATTTTGGCTCCCTAATTATTTATCTACCTTGCTGGTTTATGTAGAGTTTTTGTAACATTTTTCTTTATATGATTTTGAGTACTTGAAATTAAAAAATTGAAAATAAATAAATAAAAATGCTTGAATTAAAACTAAGAAATTAACTGTTGATATTAACTGAATAAAATTTAGATTCCCTGGCAACAATGCCAAGAACTTGTTTGTGCATTTTTATACCATTATGCAAACATATGTTTCACAATGCAATATAATGATTGAGTAGTAGGTTATCTCCCACACGGAATCCTTTTATTTCAATTAATTACCACCTAAACCCCTTGACTTTATCCAAACAACCGAATTCTTTTAAAATAATAAAAAGCAAATAAAATAAAGTAAAATGAATCAAACAAGGCATGAGAGCTTCACATAATTTATGCAATTAATATGGAGACCTAGGTATTCAATTTAAATTATTTATTGTATTTAACTTTCCCGATTCCCTTCACTAAATCTAACATAGTGAAGTACCAATTTGAACACAAACCCTTTTCAAGATAGATAACTTTACTATACCCAAGATAAACCTTAATTTATTAGAATAATTGAGATATAGCTCAGAAACTAAGCACAAGTTTAATTAGCTATGTAAGGTATATGAGTATATCTCTATTCCACATATAAAATCTCTCATTCACATTTAGGCTAATAGAGAACAATCATACACTGTATCAAATCAATAAGCATAATCAATCAATTAACTTTCAAGTATAATTAATGAACCTTAATCCTATCAATTGTTGATAGGACAAGAGAAGGCATTAAGAATAAATTTAAACAAAGAATTCAACTAAGCCATTCACAAGAATTAGAAAGAGGATCTATTATACTATATAGACAAGATCCTTTGAACACCTAGAATATGGATATACTCCGTAGATAAAAACATAAAATCAATTAATAAACAACTTGCTTCCATCTAATTACACCAGAGAAAGAAACAATAGAATAAAAAGGGAATGTTCCTAATAATCTAAACCCTAGAAATCTTCCTAAAAGGGTCCATTCTACTTTTCAGAGTTCTCTCCTAGAATTTTAAACCCTAATTACCATATATATATATAGGTGATATCACGTGCACATAAGAATTTTGGAAATTTTGATGGAAGTTATCGAAGTGTCACAGTGCCCAAAAAGTAATATATTATAAAAACATAGGCTAAATAACTCCAAATTAAAGAGTTATCATTATCCCCACCTCTCAATAATGTACATGTCTTTTTTTAAGTATGGCACCATGATGTGAAGCTTATAAGAAAACCAAATTTCTACAACATTTTTAGAGCTGCAACCCTAATTTTTGGGGGCTAGAGTGATAAGCATGCTAGAACTTGACTAACTAAAAGAAAAATGAGAAAAAAGAAAGAAAAATTTGGGTTGCCTAATGTATTCATAATTAAGCCTGATTTTAATACATTTAAACTTACTTTTTGTTTGATTTAAGTAAAATATAATCAGGAATTAGCTTAGTTTTATGTTTTGTGTTGTAGGAAAAAAGGAAGAAGAAAAGAGGAGAAAAAGATAAGAATTTCATGGAAAAATGCTGAATTGTAGCGATTTCGGACCTTTTGGAACTAATTAGATCATATCTCCCTCATATGAACTCCAATCAAAGTGCTTTAAGTAGCTGGAAAAATCAAAGACAATAGTATGCAACTTTTATGTTGAACACTTTGTCAAATTTAGGCGATTTCAGAGTGTTACAAAGTTTCAAAATCAAAATCAAAATGTAGTAGGATGAATCTTGACCTTTGGTCACTAATTTAGGTATCACTCTCTCATTTTAGCTTCGATTAAGGTGATTCAAGCGGCTATAGAAAGATAAAAGACTATAATGTTTATGTTTTCTACTTTCTAAAATTTTGGAAAAATATAGCACCGTGGTGCCCTTAAATGAGCATCACAACATTATGAAATTGGCTAATGGATGATGTTCGTACCGCTGCGGCGCTCGCCGTTGCAACATCATTTTTAATGTGATTTTTAGAGTTTTTCGCCCAATTAAAGCCCAATAGTAAAAGCATTGGTTTTGGTTGATATCTAATATCAAGGAATTGTATTGATCATTGACAACATAATCAATCTTGAATTGAATATCTATCATTGAGATTCTATCCCTGTTCCTTCTTAAGTTTAGTAATTGATAACGATTGCCTCAATTAACGTTAATTAATAAGTAATCCTTTAGCACATTGGTAAAGTATAACTTATTAACCGTATGAAGAATTAGACAAACTGATAGATCTAAACAAACATAAACACATCCTCTATGTTTAATTTAGTTAATCATTCACCATAGGTTTAATAATTTATAATCCAAAATTATTAATCATATTTGCCTCTTGAATCATAATAATGAAAAATTTGTTCAAAATACGATTCAACAGTAGATTGAAACAATGAAATCACTAGTGTGCACCCTAAATATCAATTGAAACAATCATGGGAATAAGAATGGATGAATAATCAATACTAAATTAAAATTGACATAATAAACTCAAATCAACATCTCAAAGTGCATAAAAGATCCTTGAGGTTTCAATCTTCCTCAACCAACAAAAAGGAAACTAGCCACGTAGGGCCATAAGAAAACCTAAAGAAGAAGAAAATAAGATGATTCAGAATTTGATCATTGGATCCATGGATGATTGGATCTCATTTCATGCTTGCTTTCCATTTTATTTATAGGTTGGGAGAGTCCTAAATGAAGTAGGATTGCTTCTAAGGTTGTTCCTGGGCTTTTGGGCTTTAATTGGGTGAAAAAACTCTAAAAATCACATTAAAAATGATGCTGCAATGGCGAGCGCTGCAGCGGTACAAACGTCATCCACTAGCCAATTTCATAATGTTGTGATGCTCATTTAAGGGCACCACGGTGCTATATTTTTCCAAAATTTTAGAAAGTAGAAAACATAAACATTATAGTCTTTTATCTTTCTAGAGCCGCTTGAATCACCTTAATCGAAGCTAAAATGAGAGAGTGATACCCAAATTAGTGACCAAAGGTCAGGATTAATCCTACTGCAATTTGATTTTGACTTTGAAACTTTGTAACACTCTGAAATCGCCTAAATT